>CM035179.1:6903992-6925582 GCA_020233015.1 Callinectes sapidus
GAGAGAGAGAGAGAGAGAGAGAGAGAGAGAGAGAGAGAGAGAGAGAGAGAGAGAGAGAGAGAATAGGAACAGGGAATGAAGTAGAAAAGGACTGAAAAAATAGAAGAAAGAAAAGAAATAGTCACAAAGAGGTCTCCCTCCGTCTGTGCCTTCTACGGGAGACATTAAGACAACGACTAGACGTGTAAATTAAAGTCACAAACAGATACCTGACATCCTCCACCACCACAGCGAGTCATGAAGAGGCACCAGTAGGAACCCAAAGCTCTCCCTCCGTCTGCGCCTTCTACGGGAGACATTAGGAGAGCAGCTCGAGGTGTAAATTAAAAACACATTTCACTCGTAACGGCGCATAATCCAAACTCGTTATCTTTTTAATGGCATTGTTGGCACCGGCTGGTCATGACTAGGGGGGGCGGGTGCTGGGAGGTTGGTGGGTGGTGGTGGGGGGGGTTGATGTGGAGGTGGAGGCTGGGAGGTTGTGGAGGGGTGGAGGAGATGGTGGGGGTGTTGGGGGGGTGTGGGAGTGTTGGTAAGGGTGTGAGGCTGTGGGTGGGTGTGTGGGGGTGTTGGTGGGGGGATGGGGGTATTGTTGATGTTGTTGTTATTGTTATTATTATTATTATTATTACTATTATTATTATCTTTGTTGTTGTTATAATTCTTCTCCTCCTCCTTTTTCTTCTTTTTATTATTGTTATTATTATTATCTTCATTCTTTTGTTTAACCTGCGACTAGAATATCAGTATAAAGACTTGAAAATTAACGAGGCACACGATTTTATTTCTATTATATCTACTCCTTTTTTTTTTATACACATCATGATAATATTAGTTTCAGGTGTAGTGCAGCTGGGTAATTGAATATAGATATTATATTAATGGAATTTTTTTATGATTATTTTCAGCGGCACTAATTTTGAACACATTTTTCGGCCTTTTTTTCTTCCTAATTATTAATCTCAAGTACAGATAATTCAATATATAAATAATACTGACACTTTCCTTTGCTTTTCCCGTCTTTTATTATTATTTTGTCCCTC
Organism: Callinectes sapidus; assembly: GCA_020233015.1. Taxonomy (NCBI): domain Eukaryota; kingdom Metazoa; phylum Arthropoda; class Malacostraca; order Decapoda; family Portunidae; genus Callinectes; species Callinectes sapidus. The sequence continues at coordinate 6,905,036 of CM035179.1, forward strand.
TATTTCTGTGGCGCGTTTATTTAGGTAGATTTTTAAATCTTTTCACAAGCATAATGATTTCAAGTGTAGGTAGGGAAAGCTCTCTCTCTCTCTCTCTCTCTCTCTCTCTCTCTCTCTCTCTCTCTCTCTCTCTCTCTCTCTCGTTCACTTAGCACGTTCTCTCCCCAGTGGTCTGCCGTGAGGGGGAGGGGTGGCTGCGCTGTCTCTAGGAAGCGTGCGTTCGTGTCATTTATTCTCGTAAAATTGAGTCTCGAAGCAAAAACTATATAGAAAAACCCGCCAGTCTGTGTTGACAATAACTTCTCGTCGCTTGTGTCGACAGTTAATCAGTCTTTGGGTCGCGGCGCCAGCAGGTCGGCGACTCCAGGACGAGTGGGAAAAATATACTTTTCTCAAGACGAAATTGCAGCAAAGTGTGTGTTTTCATGAGCACTGCAGCGCCTTTTCTCTCTTCGTATACAAGAGAGAGAGAGAGAGAGACACACACGTGTGGAGGAAGAGAGACTGACTCGCCGCTGCAAAAGGAGTCATAAGATTGTAAATGTTGGAGGAAGATAATCTTTCATCCACGAAAAAAAAACAAGTAACTTTTTTTATTTCATCCTTTTAGTACATGGGCCGCCCGCCTCCTTATTTTACTGGTGAGAAGTGTCGCTCTTGAAGACTCAATGGCGGAGAGACACGGAGTCACTTTCATCACACAAGTCAAGGGAGAGAACGTCAACCTTTCCTTTTTTCATCACATTGTTAAAGAATTTTGCCTCTTATCATCAAGTGGGCATCTCTGTAAGCCTCTTTTTTTGCATCCCATGACCGCTGCTTCTCCTGCGTAAGAAAAGGGAATCGCAAATGACGAGGGCGACTTTTTAGTGAATAGGATGAGTCGCCAGTAACTATAAGGCGAGGTAGGGAAAATATAAGTGACGTTTACAAGTTCACAAGTCACAGAAACGAGTTGAAAATTACAAGAACGAGTTTTACGAGAGTAGTATGAGTTGGGAGTGATTATAAAGCGAGTTATACGAGATAGGGAAAAGTATATGTGACGAATACAAGTCCAAAGTCGGAAAAAAGGGTAAAAAGTGACAAGAACGATTCACGAGTCAGTAAAATGAATAAATTTGGATTCTTATGGAAGAGGACAAGCTGGCAGTGATGAGAACGAGTTGGAAGTAATAAAGGCAAGTTTAATGTGACGAGGATGAGTTTCAAGTGGCCAGGACAAGTTAGGAGAGAGAGAGAGAGAGAGAGAGAGAGAGAGAGAGAGAGAGAGAGAGAGAGAGAGAGAAGCAGCTGGGGAGTGACTGGTTGGTTCTGAAGGTGGGGAGTAAATGACTGGCTGTGAGATGAACTGGCGTAGTGAATATAAAGGCGGCAGGAAGGATGACACTGATAGATGAAGGAACAGATGCACTCACTGGCTGACCATCAACAGAAACGCATCACCACACACACACACACACACAGTTCCTCCCATTCCCGCAGCGAAGCAACACCCACCCAGCACCGCCAACCCACCCAAGCAGTGACAACAGATACAAGTCAACGCAGCAGACCATGACGGAGGAGAGCCATTACACGCCCCATCACCGCCACCAGCAACACCAGCAGCAGCAGGAACCATCAAGCAGCACCAGTGGGAGTCGTAAACACGATAGCACCACCAATTGAACCTCTCTCTCCGCTCGCCGCTCTCCGCACGAGGGTCGGCTTCCCGCTAGTATTGTGACTGGCGCGGCGGGGGACACCAACCTGACCACAATGTGACAAACGACCACCCAGCGGGACTCATGGTGGGAATTCTCGCGCTCCGCCCGTGCCTCTGCGGGGGAGGACACGGGGGGTGCTATTCTCACAGCGTCAGATGATAAAGAGCACCATTAGAGACAACAGAGCGACTCTTCCCCACTGATTTTCCTTGTTATAGCGAGTCTTAAGAGGCATTGTCGCCAACCTGTATGCGGTAAATGAGAAAAAAGCGACCCAGAGCCCTACATAACCCTGGCGACATGACAAGTGCTAGAGTGACGGAGTAAATAATAGCATTTTAGACCCTGGTTGGCTCTGGAAGGCGCTGTAGCAAGGTCACAAGGCTGGATAGGATAGGCCAAACACGAAGCAGAAGTACAGACACATATACACACGTACACAGCGAATGACACCTTGGAAGTTGATATGGGATGAGCAACACAATAACAATCCAACAAGGGACACTTACCCTGCCAGCTATTTCTGCTCTTTCTGTGGCTGTTCACCAATTATCACTCCAGTTCTTTGCTTCACACAACACACAGCAGCCTCCTCTGTCACTTAGAACACTTCCCGTCACTCACAACGCCAAGAAAATTAGCGGACGATACGATAACACCACAACATATTGGACACAGTACGGTGACTGAGTTTAGGCGGGAATATGCACAATTTAGGCGGCAACTGAGAAGCATCTGCCGGTCACTTTGCGTAGGCCGTCTGTAACTTTCCGTGAGTACATCAATATCCTGCAGCAACGTTTCCCTTATTTAAATTAGTGTTTATTCCGAGAAGACAAAGACGGTTGTTCCTTCATATAGGAATGGGAATAAGAAAGTAAAGTACACAAACACCGAACAAGTAGCCTAAGTACCTGCAATAATAAAACCTCCTCCTTGTCATGTAAACAAAGCCTACTCGAGCTACCACCTATTACCTCTACCCTTTGCCTTACAGATGAAGAAAACTTACAAAACGTGGAAATATGATAAAATAAATAGAGGCACGTGTCTTGAATAACGTTGCCTTGAAAATAGACGTGAGAGTATTATATTATTCGAGGGAGAAAATAGTTGTATGGTGACTTATGGCACGCAACAAGAGAAGAAGGGTGGGAGGGAGGGAGGGGGGAGAGAGAGATTGACCATTTTCTATTATTTGTATTTCCGGGACTACGGCGGAGTACGTGTGCCTTTGTCTTACCCTTACTTGGATTTGTTAGTTAATCAGTGCATAAAACACCATCGTATCATTAATATGAGTCTGTGTTTTGTTTACGTCTGCCTTTGTCCATTAGATAACTGCGTAGTGAGCAATAAATATCGTTCCCTTCGTGTGAGTTTACCCTTAATTTCACATCCACAGAGGTTATAGTAGGCTATTATTATTAGGGAAAGTCGTCTTCATTAATATTGCTACCATTCACAGTTCGTAGATGAGTGATGAGTGAGTATTTTGTTATTCACCAAGTCACGCATTAGACGAACAGTGAATAAGAGTAATTTACGTGTTTTCATAACGATATGTAGCCAAAGTTTTTCCTCTTCTATTTTTGTATGTATGTATGTATGTGTGCTGTGAGAAATAACTAAATAACATAAAATTTACGTATTCCTTATATAAACTGGACAAAACGAGCGAGTTGGAAGGGGTGATGGTGGGAAACACAGGATGAAGCAAACATGTACTACTCAACCACTAGTTTGTCTTCCTGCATTTTCTCACCACCAGGGACCACTTAATGTCTTTATTTTCTCTTATGATAGCAATCGAACACACTTGCTGCTCTCTGTGGTCATGTCGAGATAAGACGCATTTAATTTTTAACTTCCTGTTGTTCTTATTTTGTTATTTTGTACATCACGAGTCAAGAGAGAGAGAGAGAGAGAGAGAGAGAGAGAGAGAGAGAGAGAGAGAGAGAGAGAGAGAGAGAGAATAAGGAAATGAACTAAGCGATGGTGAGACGGATACTAATAATGATAGCAATGATGATGACTATACTGATACATGATAATGATGATGATGATGACACGGCTATTTCTTTCCCCTTTTACTCTCCCATCCTCCTCTTCCACTCCCCTCGCGACCTCTCCCTTCCCTTTCCCTCTACTGAAGCAACCCCTACCTCCCCCTCTCCCTCCCCTCCCTCCTTCCCCTCCTCCCGCTGCCCCGCCTCCTTCATCCTGGCGGCGGAAACATATGCTACCCATCAATTATTCAAATATTAGAAAACAAAAGAGGGCGACATCTGCGTGAATACATTACTACAGCAAACGGCTCACCCATTTCCATCTCCCATCCCCGCCCGCTCCCCGCCCACTCCCCGCCCGCTCCCCGCCCGCGGTACACGTCGACGCACACTTATACATCCGTGAGAGAAAAGAATTACGTGTTTACTTTGTCATTTCTAAAGGTGGGAAAAATGTGCTTTGGACTGGGAAAAAAAGGACTTGTTGTTAGTTAATTATTCATTGTTTTTTTTTCTAACCCCATTCAGTACTATAATACATTTTTAGTTTGAGTTTTGTGTATGTATGATTAGACGGTTTTATTGCCATTAGGAAGGGTCTATGAAGGTCAGAAGATTAATAACCAGAGTCTGTATACTGTTTTAATCTCCCACATGAGTTTATAAAGCAACAACAACAACAACAACAACAACAACAACAGCAGCAACAACAACAACAACAACACACATTATTACCTTACCTCTATACTCCTCCCACAGTGTTCTTCATCGAGTTGGTCCGGAGACAGAGCATCCCGATCTGTAAACAAGAGGGTTATTATCTAGTGTTTTGAAAGTGGAGGTCTTGCGGGCAGACGTAAATTATGCGAGGTGGGCCATACATTACCCTAACTACAGGTAATTCCTCTCCCCATCTGTTGTCACCTGGGCGAGTCGGAGCTAATAAAGATAAAGGTATAATTACTATAGGAATAAACGGGTAATTAAGGTTTCCCTGGAGGCGTTTACTGACCGTGTGAGGACCAGATACTTGCTTCTGTGACGGCATCATCCTCCTCTTCCTCCTCTTCCTCTTCCTCTTCCTCCTCCTCCTCTTCCTCTTCCTCTTCCTCCCCTTCCTCCTCATCTTCTGTCTCTTGTGGTTTTAGTATAGTTGATGAATTGGTCTTTTATTTAAGGCATCAAGGTCTGTTATTGCGTGTTTTTTATTTTGTATTCCTTCTCCTCTTCCTCCTCCTCCTCCTCCTTCTCCTCCTGCCCCCCCCCCCCTCGTCCTTCTCCTTCTCAAAACCTCTCCTGTGGTGTGTGTTGTGTGTGTGTGTGTGTGTGTGTGTGTGTGTGTGTGTGTGTGTGTGTGTATGCGGAGATTAATGTAGCAATAGGTATCGGCAGATCAGTAACGCCTCTTCCACTCACTCTCTCTCCCCTCCCACGCCTCTCTCTCCCCCTCTCTCTCTCTCTCTCTCTCTGCCTTTCACTTCCCGCTTCACCATCTTTCACACATCCCGTGGAGGTGTCTAAGGTGAAAGTGACAGAGAGGAAGAGGAGGAGGTGGAGGAGGAGGAGGAGGAGGAGGAGGAGGAGGAGGAAGACATGCATCACTAACCAAATCTCAATGATAAGAATGATAAATCTCCTTAGAAATTATGTTATCTTAGTCATCATTACCTTTCTGACGGAGGGGTGAAGGTGCTCCTCCCCCCCCTCCCCCCACGCCCCCTCATAGCTGTGGTCACGTAAATAGAACACGCTTCACCGCTAGTCATCTGTCATGCTCCGGGATTATCACCGCCCACCACCAGTACATACCTCGCAGTAACGCACCGGGGGGAAGGAAGGGAGCATGTCAATAAGGTAACAAGGAAGGAAGGAAGGAAGGAGGACTCTTGGCTTTCTCTGTGGGACTTTAAGGGGACTGGCAAATTCGTGGGGGTTTTATTTTCACTGTTTTTTTGTTGTTGTCCTTGGCCGTCTTCCCCCCCCCCCCCTCTTGCATAAAAAAGGTGTTCGTGTTATTTTCTTGTTTTCCCCCTGTTTCCCTCGATACTCTCTCTGTACCCTCCCTTCTTTCTTGTCTTTACCAACTCTGACTTCAACCTCTATGTGTCTCTCTTCACCCTCTTTATCCCCCGATCTCTGTTATTCCTCCGTTCTCCCTTACCACTCTCTTATCCCTCTCTATTCATGTTTGTCTGTCTTATCTTCACTTTTCTTTCTTTATCACCTTTCTCTATCTCTCCCTTGCTTTATATTGCTTTCCTATCATGGCTTCCTTTCCCAGATGATGCTGTTCCCATGCCCTCCCTCACTTAGCCACCCCCTCTCTCTACGTATATATTCCTACTACACTCCCCTCCCCTTCCCTCCCTCCCTCCCACTCCTTCGTCCACGCCGCCGCTGTCCACGCCAATAAATTTGAGTCCTGCCGACAGCTCCACTATATATAAAGTGGAATTACTGATTGTTGATGCATTTTTCAGAGTGGAGACATGCAATTTGTGGCTTTTTTTTACTGCGTCCACGGAATTGTCCTCTGCACGCGAGCCGGTTTGGAATTCGATATTTTTGTCAACTTTATTCGCTGCGGTCCGTTTTAGAAATATAGAGGTGTGTGCATTGTGTGTGTATGTGTGTTGTTTTATGGCGCTATTTACAGAGCGCACACGGACAATTACACGCGGATGCACAAACGTGTGGATGGACGCTCGATCACACACACACACGCGCGCACTCACGTTTGTGTATGTGCAGGCAGGCAGGCAGGTACGGGGTGTAAATCTATAAACACAGGTGCAATCATCAGTGCTAATGAAAATAATGTGTGTGTGTGTATGTGTGTGTGTGTGTGTGTGTGTGTGTGTGTGTGTGTGTGTGTGTGTGTGTGTGTGTGTGTGTGTGTTCACATTTCACACATACCAAGAGGCGAAGGAGCATAATGACAACTGCCGAAGACCGAACGATTAAGAAGAAGAGAGGAAAAGAGAAAGAGAAAAGAACATTCAAGAGAAAGAAAGAGAAACTTCCCCATTTTTCGAGTGGGCTGAGAGAAAATCTATCTCATTAAGCTACCATGTAATTTGGGGCGGGAGGTCGTTTTCTTCCCGAGACGGCCCACCGCAGATGAAGAAAACGAGGAACAAAGAGTCGCACAATACAAATGCAAATGGTCGTGTTTGACTTGGTGGCGGGAACAAAGGAGGGGAGGAGAGGCTCAGTGTACGTAAGTCGCCCGGACAGTGATCGTGGTCGAGTTTTACCTCCGTCAACATAATACTTCGCCCGGAATTCCCTTTGTGCCTTCCGTCTGGTGAACCATTGACTCGGAAGAAATGAAAGCGCGGCCGCCTCCCCAGAGCTTTGTGGCCGTCAAAAGGCAGCCACTTAAGACGGAGGACCACTGGGGACGGAGGGGACTGACCACCGACAAACTAATCATCTAGTCCTCTTCCTCCTCCTTCATCCATCCATCCATCCATCCATCCATCTAGCTACCCACTTGTCCACCGCCACCACCACCACCGCCACCTGCTTCCTGACTCCATCTGTAGTACCCATCGTTTATCTTATGTCCTTAAACACACCTTGTTCTTTCACACCCAGATTCCTTCAAGCTTTCTACGTCTCGTCTAGAGGGAATATATTTTAGCACTGTTATGGCGCTTTCAATTAATTTAGACAGTCAATTAATCGTTGCTTCAATTACTTTTACTACAGTTTTTCCATTCACTCTACGGTATACTTACATTTAAGAAGGAGAAAGGAGAAAGGAGAGAAGATAGAAAAGACTCCTATACTCATATCATCTGTAGCTCTCAAGGTAAGTACTTTTAACTCACTCACTCACTCACTCACACACACACACACACACACACTCACACACTCCCTCCCTCACTCCCTCACTCACAAGGCCGCACCGTGAAGGCAAGTCCACTTCTCCACTTGCTATCCGTCACGAATGAGGATAAAGGGCACTGCAAGTAAGGCTGTGGGCGATTTAATTAATAAGCGCCCTCAGACCAGCCGAGGATCCTTGCCATATTTAGCGGGTTGGCAATCGCCGCCTGATCGTCTTTTTGCATGACTCCCCCAGCTTGTCTCACATGCGAACCGGACGAATTTGTGGTGAAGGAGGAAGATGAGGGGGATGAGAGAGAGAGAGAGAGCCCGTGTATGTGTGTGTGTGTGTGTGTGTGTGTGTGTGTGTGTGAGGAGTAGATTTGTTGTTCTATCTATCTATCTATCTATCTATCTATCTATCTATCTATCTATTTATCTATCTATCTATCTGTCTGTCTGTCTATCTATCTATTTATCTGTCCATCCATCCATTCATCTATCTATCTATCTATTTATCTATGTACATCTATCTATCTAATGCGTTTATCTATACTACCACTGTAATTCATCACTGAGATCGAGAGGTAGAAAGAGAGCACTATAGAAACGCCCTTCTCCATATTCTTATTGCCATAGTAAGACAAGACGTACACGCTTTTAACTGAGCTTCCTATCCTTTTAAGGTGAAAGGTACAAGATAGAAAGGTACAAAGATAGATAGATAAATAGATAGATAGATTACATACATCATCATCTTTACCATTACCGCTTCATAGATGACAATAAATGAAAACAAAATCAATAGGAATAAAAAGTAGAACATTATCAGGGCAAGAAAGGAAGGAATGGGAGTACTGAAGAGAAGGAAGAGAGATGAAGAGGGGCAGGAATAGAGGAAGGAAGGGAGGGGGGATGGGGGAAGGGGGAGGGGGGGAAGGGATGGGAGGAAAATGATAGGTTACAGAGAAAAGAGAGGAGGGAGATACAATCCGGGAAAGGAGGGAAGTGGAACGGAGGAGGAGGAGGAGGAGGAGGAGGAGGAGGAGGAGGAGGAGGAGGAGGAGAAAAGAAGAGAGAGAGAGGGAGAGAGGGAGAAGAAGAGAGAGAGAGGGAGAGAGGGAGATAAAATGGATAAAAGGAAGATGTGACTGGAGATAGTAATGAAAGAGGAACAAAGGAAAGGAAAATAGAATGGGGGAGGGGGAGGGAAAACTTGAGAGAATGAAAACAAGGTGAATAAAGGAGATTGGACGCAGAAACTTTGAATGAAGAGGAGGAAGAGAAAGAAAAGAAGGATAAACTGGGAGAAAAAGAGAAAAAAAGAATCAAATAAAGAAAAAACTAAACAAAAGACAAGAAACAAATATAGAGAACAGAAAAAGAAGAACAACAACAAGAATAAAAAGCAGAACAAGAAGAACAAGAAGAACAAAAACAAGAACAAGAACAAGTAGAAAACAAGGAAGAAGAAGGAGGAGGAGGAAGAAGAGAAGGACCAGACAACATAATAAAGCCACCACCACCACCACCAATACCAGCACCACCACCACCACCACCACCAGCATCACTACATTATAAGTCACGGCGCAGTCTTCACTCGCCGACGACCTTAAGACATTTTCCTTGATTTATATTCGCATCACCAGAAATATGATGAGAATTAAAGACAAAAGCAGAGGTAGGGCGATAAATCTTGCCTGATCCACTGAAGGCAAATTACAGGCCAGAGTACTTAAGTCGACGATGCTTTAAGGTATTAGTCTCAGGCCCCGTTTCACCTTCAGCCCCGTCGGGTAAAAGATGGATTACTTCCCCCCCTTTTTATTTCTTTTTTTTCCTTTCCCTTTTTTTTTTTTTTTCTCTCTCTCTGATTCTTCTCTTTTTTTCTTTCTTGCTCTCTCTCGTGGTCTCTTTCTTTGGGTGTTTCTTGTTGTTTCTTTGTTTCGTTTTCTATCTTGAGTGCAGTTTGCTTCCCTTTTTATTCCTTTTTTTCTCTCTCTAATTCTTCTCTTTCTTTCTTTTTTTCTCTCTCGTGCTCTCTTTCTTTGGGTGTTTCTTGTTGTTTCATTGTTTCGTTTTCTATCTTGAGTGTGGTTTGCTTTCTTTTCCTATTTTTTCTTAATTCTTCGTCTTCCTTTTCTCTCTTTCTCTTTCTTTACTTGTTTTTTCTTCTTTATTTCTCTCTTTGTCTCTCTATCTGTCTTGAGTGTGGTGTGGTGTGGTGCGGTGTGGTGTGGTGTGGTGGTGGTAGTGGTGGTGGTGTGTGTGTGTGTGTGTGTGTTCGAGAGAGAAACTGCAAACAAGGATAATGACTCTCTTTCCCTCCTTAATCTTGCTGTGTCTTTCCTTCGCCTTTCTTTAAACAGAGATGATGAACGAAGAGACAAGAATAGAAAGATGAAAAAAATAGAGAAAAAAAGAGAAAGAATAACACGAAAAAATAAATAAAAAGAGTCCAGTAATGAAAGGAAAATGAAGGAGGAGGAGGAGGAGGAGAGGAAGGAGGACGAAAAGTAAGATGAGTAAGAAAAGAAAAGGAAATGCAGAAGGAAGAAGTAAAAGAAAACGAAGAAATAGAATGAATAAGACGTATATAGTAAAAAAAAAGGCATTACCGAGAGAGAGAGAGAGAGAGAGAGAGAGAGAGAGAGAGAGAGAGAGAGAGAGAGAGTTAATGTATAGTTCATTGAGTATTGTTCCTCCTTTACGCAGGGGAGACAAAACGCTATTCACGGCAAATGTTTACGCTCATACGCTCTGTTTGCTGCTCCACTTCACCGCGACGCCCAAACTGCACGCCGTTTAATATAGTTGCGTGCGTGTGTGTATGCGTGCGTTCCTGCGTGTGTGTGTGTGAGGAGATGGAACACACACACCCACTCAGACACACTACACAGGGGTAAATGCAATGCTGAAAAAGTTTGCGTGTGACTTTGCGTGTGTGCGTGTGGGAACAACATACAATACGCTACTAGGGAATGACAAGGAGCTAGTTATTATGAACCAAGGGGAACAAAAAATGGGAGACAGGGCCTAAGGGAGAGGACAGAAGAGGAGGAGGAGGAGGAGGAGGAGGAGAAGGAGGAAGAGGAGGAGGAGGAGCAGGAGGAGGAGGAGGAGAGAAACAGAGGGTAGCATGATAATAGGTAGAGAATAAGTCAGAAAGAAAAAAGAACAGATGAAGTAAAAAAAAGGTATCTTTAGGTAGAGAGAAGAAATTGGTAGAAGGCAAGGAAGGCAAGAAAAAAATAAATAAATGAAATAAAAGAAGAAGGCATAAAAAAATAAAAGAATTAACAGAAGGAGACGTAAATAAAATAGATGAATTAATAGAAAGATACAAGTAGGTAGAAGGAAGCAGATAATAGCAGACAAGGAAGACATAACAAAACAGAGGAAGTCAAAGAAGAAAGCATGAAAAAATAAAAGAAGTTAACAGAAGGAGACATGAATAAAACAAAGGAAGTGATAGAAAGATACATGTAGGTAGAGGGAAGCAGGTAGTAGTAGCAGGCAAGGAAGGCAAAGGAGGCATAAAGAGCAGGGAAGCGAGCAGTAGTAGTGGGAGTGATGAGCAGGGTACCTTGACAGCAGACCCTCAGACCCACTCGTTACCTCAGCTCCCAACGCCCAGCTCCTGCAATTACCTCAGCCAATCAGATCTCGCCGTTGTAATCATGAATGACACTTGGATCTGGGATTGGTCGGTCCACGCCTAACCTCTCATTCACCACCTGCGCACCCTCCTGTTTACCATCTGCAGTGCCAATTAGTTCCTCTCCTGATGATTATTGATTCACTCCACCACCACCACCACCACCACCACCAGTCCAGTCTCTCCATTTGGACCATTATTTCGAGATGTTTTTTATGCTTCACCCGGTGCTTCAAGATGGACGGCTTGCGAAATGGAGCCACGTCAACTTGGCTTATGTGCTGCTCTGGATTAGGGAAGGTTTGGAGCGCCGCGGGGCTGTGGGAATGACGGGCAAGGGCCAGCCAGGATGGACTGCTCAGGTGATGGGTTCAGATGGATGGGCTATGCTGTGGTGTGGTGTGGTGTGGTGTGGTGTGGTGTAGTGTGGTGTGGTGTGGTGTGGTAATGAGAGTTTGTTGTGGTGTTATTGGGTTTTGTGGATGTGGTGTTACTTAAATGTCCGTTTTTTTCAGGTTAGGTTAGATTGTAATAGTTTTTCTTATCCCCATCAGTACTGGGAGGCATTTCTATAGTTATTTTGTTTATCATTTGTCGAGTTTATGCTTCTGAGATTGATGTGGGGAATGAAATAGTACAGACTGGCCATTAATCTTCTGACCTCCATAGACTCTCCCTTGTGTCAATAAAATCGTCTAATCACACTTAAAACTCGTGGTAAAAATGTGTCGCAGTACTGAAAGGGGTTAAATGTATTTGTTTCTTTTCATTGGTAATCTTTATTAATTTTTTTCAAAGATATTAGATTTGGTTACGTTAAGTTAAGTTAGATCAAGTTATTTTGAAAGTCATCTTAGTTTGTGGAAGGTAAGAGTTACGTAGATAGATATAAGTAGCGTAAAATGCGGAATATTTGTGTGTATGTGGCTTATGTAATGTGAAATGAGTGGAATGACACAGACGGAATGGAGAAGGCAGAGTGGCATGAGTGATGAGGGGCATGACATCCACACACAGGCCGCGGTGCACAGGACTCCCTTTCCATGGCCTTTTCACTCATACATGGCCAGCAGGACGGCAAATATAATCCCATTGGAGACGCCTACTCCTCCCCACATCCCCTTACCTTCCCCCTCACTCCCCCATTTCCCCATTTCCCTCCCTGTCCCTCCCTCTCTCCCCTATTCCTCCCCCTCTCTCAGTCAACAACAGCCAGCCGTCCCTCAGTCCTTTCTCCTCTCTCTCTCTGTGGGAAAAAGACGCCCCGCCACTTTGACCACCGCAATTAAAATCTGACTTTTGCGTGAATATCGTGGCGTGTCAGGGTGGTCGGGACTCGGCCGATCAACCAGTTCTGCCCGACCAGTCCCGCAGAGCTGTTCGTCACGACTGAGGTTACCGCCGAGTGAGAGGTTTGGGGTATTTATTAATGGCTGGACGCGAACCAATATTCCGCGGTATGTCCGTAAGCAAGAGTTGAATGAATGTTGGTGAATTTAGGGCAGACACGGCGAGGAGGAGGGGGGAGTAGGGGGGAGGAGGGGGGAGAAGGTAAAGGTAAGGTTGGGTAGGGGGGGTAGGTAGGTAAGTCTCAATATTTATGCCAAGGAGATGGAAATAAGATAATGGAAGGGAATTTTTCAAAGACTCTGGCATTCCCGATACGAAGCGAGTTCTTGGTCGAGGAGGAAATGTTGGAGTGATGCTGTGAAGGCGAGCATCATACATCATAGGCAACGTCCTCAGCATTATGCCGCTCGCTACATCACGCCGAACCAACTCACTCCAGCCGCCGGGGGAAGATGGAGGAGGAAGAGGAGGAAGAAGAGGAAGAAAGAAGACAAGGAGGAGGAGGAGGAAGAGGAGAAGGAAGAGGAGTCCCGAGCGCTTTTTTTTACACCCATTGCTTATTCGGAATGGATTTATAGATAAAAGTTCTGATGGATTCAAGGCAACACGCGGCCGGCAACTGTGGCGTCTGAAATGGAACAAAACTGCTGCAGGGAAAAAAAGGAAAAAGATAACGGAGCTCAAGTAATGCGTGCCAGTTGGGGGAAAAAAAAAGGAGGAAGAGGAGGAGGAGGAGGAGGAGGAGGAGGAGGAAGAGTTACGTGCTATACCGTTTTCCTTTCTTAGAGTGAAATTTCTCCTCCTAACCCTTTCAGGACACTAATACAACACTTTTTCAACACTAATAAAACACTAACACAACACTAAATATTCGCTCCTTTACTTCCACCGCTGCACTGTTAACAAGACACCAAAATAACACTAATACAACACCAAACACTCCCTCCTTTACTCCCCCTATGGCACAATTAACAAGGACAACCACAATACTCATAAGGTTTGAAGGTTTGAATGATGAGTGAGTAAGTAACGAGAGCAGAGGCGGTGTGGCAACCAATCCCTCTCTCCCTTGTTCATCATCTCGCCTCTCTCCACCTCCTCTATAATCTTTCCTCTCATCCTCCAAATCGTTTATTTAACCCTCCTTTCTTGCACAATTTCTCACTTCCTTCCCTCATCTTCCCCTCACTCGGCCCGCCCATTCCTCACCCATCCCTCCTTAGCTATCTTGCTGCAGACTCTCGCCCATATTCACAAACACTTCCTCCACCATTCCAAAAGGCTCCTGTTTAAGTGACACAAATTTTCAAGGGTATTTTTATGGTTCTAATGACAAATAAACATGGTTACTTTATAATTGATAGGAGAAACGCCCTCAGAAACCCAGCTTATAATCTCTGTGGTTTTTTTAAAATAGTAGCAGTGAGAGAGTGGCGCATTTATCAATATGTACCCCCCCATCTCTCTCTCTCTCTCTCTCTCTGCAGTATCTTCAGTCTCACCGTCACTGTTCTCTAAAGGATCACCGCAGCAGCAGCAGCAGCAGCAGCAGCAGGAAGAGTGGCAACAAGAGCACCTATATAGTGATAGGAAGCGAAGGGGGATTCAAGGGAGGATTCGATCTTATCTAGTGACCGATGATAGGCTTGGCTCCCCCTTGTGAATACCATCGCGTGATCCTCCTCCTCCCTCCCCCCCCACCTCCCCCAGTGTTGTGTTTGCTCCCAAAGCCGCCCCCCCCTCCCCTCCCGCGCCGCCATTACCCATGCATCACGTCTGCTTGAAGGATGAAATACGTCTCGAGGAGGAGGAGGAGGAGGAGGAGGAGGAGGAGGAGGAGGCGAGGCAGGGTAAGTGTACATGGCGCTGCGGATCATTATTCAAGGTGGCTGGGAATGAGTTTGTCACGCCACTCAGGTTGGAATGGAAGGCCTCGGGGTATTGATCTCACTGAAGCGTGGATTTTTACTTTCTGTCTTTTTCTTCTGTGTCAAGTCACCACCGTTGAGAAGGAATTGGTGTATATATATCTTCTTCTTCTTCTTCTTCTTCTTCTTCTTCTTCTTCTTCTTCTTCTTCTTCTTCTTCTTCTTCTTCTTCTTCTTCTTCTTCTTCTTTTAAGTCGGTGGACGTGTCGTACTGCATTGTGTCTATGTTTCGTGTCTTTCTTCAGTGGTAATTCTTGTTTTACGGGGAGAATGTCATTGCATAGTCGCTTTCAACATTTACTTCAATTGTATTCAGAGTTTTCTTCCATCTCCAGTCATGTATTAGGTTAGGTCAGGTCTTATTATATCTTTTTTAGACTGAGAAAAGACTGAAGACTGACTGAAAACTGACTTACTTTTATCTCTATTAATTTTCACGTTAAGTTTTGAAGAATGTCATATCAGTTTAAGTCTGAGAGAACATACAAGACATAGTAAGAATGAATGCAGAGTCCACGATTTTCCACAGCCTGCAGCAGGTGTGGAGGGCGTATTGAGGGAGAGTTGGGTCTGATCGCATTGTGTGGAGTCTTCATGCGCCCCCTTCCCCCCCCCCCCCCTGACAGATAAGGATGGACTGGAGAGGAGCAACAGAGCCAGCCAGACAGCCGACAGCCTCACATCATAGAGGCGAGCGGCGTGTGGTCAGCAAGACGGCCACTGTGTCAGCCAGTGCCCCGCGTGACTGACGGCGCCACAACCCCGGACAAAAGTACACTGACAGAGGATCGAATCTTCCTTCTAAGGGATTCCCGGCAGGTGTTGCTTCCCACACCGACAGGAGAATGGAAAAATGTACAATGAACACGCAGGCAAGCACTCACTCACGTTTGTGTGTACATACTACATATACACGCATATATATAATTTTAATTAAATAGATAAATGAATGAATAAATAAATAGATATATGTATGTATGTATATAACCAATAGTGTTCTTTCCCGCACGAGCAGAGAAGAGAGCCCACTTACTCACTGACACACAAAGAAACTGCCATTCCCAATCTCTCGAAGAAAAAACATGCAAATACGTATCACTTTACCACTAATCATCTCACGCACAACACAATTCCAAACAAACAACACAAATTATTAGAGCCACACAACTCTAACCACAACCATACCCCCCCCCCCAAAAAAAAAAAAAAAAGAAGAGAGAAGGAGAGAGTGAAGGAAACCAAATAACATCCTCCTGCACTGTGAGACCTTGAGCAGTACTGGTGGATGAGAACCGGGAGACGCCGCTGCCGGAAATTCTACAGCGGTGTCCTTTTAAGAGGGGTTCGTTGTACCTCCTCCCCGCCACCCTCACTCCTCAAGGACACGTGTGGCGACAATCACTCTAATGAGGTTGTTGCGTCACCAGAAACACCTCCGTGACAATGACTCAGCTAAAACTATGGAGACTGATTGTTTTTTTCCCTTTTTTCCCTCCCATATGTTAAGCTTTATCCTCCTTCCTCAATTTTTTTTTCCCTTCTGTGTTTTCTTGTATTTTTTCTCGTTGTTTTCTTTTTTTTTTTTTTTCGTTCCTTAATTCTTCTTCTTCCTCTCGGTTCTTTCCATACATCCTCTATTTTTTTCCTTTTCAGTGTTTTCGTGTATTTTCTCGTTGCATTTTCTTTTTCCGTTCCTTAATTCTTCCTCCTCTTCCTCTGGGTTCCTTCCATACATCCGTCCATCCTCTCTCTATTTCCTCCACTCCATCTCTATAAGGCTCTCCATCTCCTTCATCACCCTTTCCATTGTACTGTGGGCACGCATACCTGTTGCCAGCCACCCATTCACTCCACACCTGCACTCCTCCCTTTCCCAGTACCCTCAATCACCCTTCCCTCTAACAACCTCACCAATGCACTTCACTTCCCGCCTCTCCTTTACACCCACGCACCCCTTAACAAACCTACGGCGCTCTGCACAAACCCACACATGCATAACGCTCTCTCCAGTCTCTCTTGAAGCGGACGTTCACCTTCAGGAATGGGTAATAATCGGTCATGCCTTCCTTGCTCGTCATTGGAGGTTTAATACGACTCTCTCTCTCTCTCTCTCTCTCTCTCTCTCTCTCTCTCTCTCTCTCTCTCTCTCTCTCTCTGATAACACCGGGTGATTTTCTTAAATGGAAATGTTAAATGGGAATGTAAATTAAAACAAGGATTTCTGAGTTGCGTGCAGGAACCAGAATTGCTTTATGGCTCTTGTTTACCATTTTTTGTTCTCCCTCTCTTTCTTTTCTCTCCTCCTCCTCAGTGTGTGTGTGTGTGTGTGTGTGTGTGTGTGTGTGTGTGTGTGTGTGCAGTCACGTGTTTGTCTTGTTTTCTTCTCTTTTTCAATCACCACAAGGATGGGATGATGAGAGAGAGAGAGAGAGAGAGAGAGAGAGAGAGAGAGAGAGAGAGAGAGAGAGAGAGAGAGAGAGAGAGAGCGTGTGTGTATGTCAGTCAGTCAGTCTGTACACATTCCCCCCCCCCCCTACGCCATCCTTTCCTTCGTCTCCCACAGATAGATAATTGCATTTACCCATTCAGAAGCCCCAATGGTAATCAAATTATTATCAGGGGCGCCATCAGCTGCACACCGCGGCTGGGCGTCCGTCAGGCGGTGACAGCTCCAGGGGTGCCAACACTCCCGAGTTATCAGGCTCAGACTCTCAAGGTTTCATCAGCCTCATTTACCGGCGGCGGGAGGTGCAGCGGTCTCATCAGCCTCCATTTACCAAGTGCGAGAGGCGCGGCGGAGATAAGCGGAGGAGGAAGTTTTCGAAAAATTAAGATATGTCACTTAGGAGTCAGGATATCAAAATTACAGTAACTGATAACTTGGCGGGGCGTCTGTCCAATAGCTCAGGACAAGGGAGAAAAATGCGCCGATTACTTGTGCGCGGGAAACGGATCGTAATTGTGAGGTGATATAGAGGCTCATTTCCCCTGACGCACTACAGGAGAGTTATTAAAGATTCTAGGGAACAAGAAATCTAAAATGGTAATGCGAACATTCAATATCGGGAGTTATTTCCTTGGGGCTTAAAGGAGAGTATTGCCTGCGCCTCGCCACACCCAACACCCTCCACCACCACCACTACCACCACCACCACCACCGCCCTGACGCAACAACACCCTCGCTCCTCGGTATCAACTCCTCGCTATCTGGACGGAGGCCACGGCGCAGGGAACATTGCAACAGGCGACCGGGACTTGATGAGGATAAGACCAGGAAAAAAAAAAGAAGCAACCCCCAAAAAGTATCGGCGAATGTTATGTCAGGGAGGTGAAGGTAGTAGTGGTGGTGGTGGTGGTGGTGGTGGTGGTGGTGGTGGTGGACCTCCCTCCCTCCTCAGCACCGCACTGTCTACAAATGGGCTCGAGATGCCTTTTTCTCCTTCATCTTCCACTTCCCACGAGTGTGTGCGATCTCCGCGGAGGTACTGGCGGGCCTGGCATGCTCTCCACTCTCCCCTCCTCCTCTCCAGCCTCTCCTTCTCCTCCCCAGCCTCCCCAGCCTCCCCCTCTTCCCCCCCGCGCCGTGATGGAGCCCCGCGAGACCAATCAAAATATTTATGAAGGCGCGTCTGACCCACTGGCCACAGACTGGACAGAGGTTCCTCGTTACGGCGTTGGCGTGTCAGGCGAGGGGGGGTGAAGGGGGGGTGAGGGGGGTGAGGGGGCGGGGGGCAGCGGTAATGGATGTTTTTCTCATGACGTCACGCATTGCTCAGGTGCAGACACGGCGACCACGGCCAGGTGTGACGGAGAGACGACTGGCGAATGATACTATAGATATATTGGTCTCCGGTCTCTCTCTCTCTCTCTCTCTCTCTCTCTCTCTCTCTCTCTCTCTCTCTCTCTCTCTCTCTCTCTCTCTCTCTCTCTCTCTCTCTCTCCCGTTCTCTTTTATCTCTCTTTTCTTTCTCTTTTCATCTTTCTCTTCTTTCCCTCTCTCTCTCCCTCTCTCTCTCTCTCTCTCACACATGCCACACGTGCGAGGTATAATACATTCATTACCCTTGATTACACTTTACAAACTCTTTAAAAAAATCTTCACCTCGTGCAGGATACTTCCTCTCCCTGTACACCGCCACGCCAAGGTTTGCAACTCGTTAACTAATAAGACTCTCAACATTCTGGGCCATTCTTACTTAGCTGTATTCTTTTTTCTCATTATTGGTACACACACACGTAGATTCATTGTCGACACGATTATCTGGTTTGCTGATAGTGTTTCTGGTATTGGTATAATCATAATTGAGTTTTTTTATATGTTTGATCACGTTATAACGAAAACTAACAAAGAGAATATAAAAAATACTACTGCTGTTGTTGCTGCTGCTACTGCTACTACTACTACTACTACAGCTGGATATCTTGAGGAAATTCATGAAGATATTAAGAGAAGAGAATACAACTATCATTATAATTTTTCATGATGTATGATAATAATTTAGAGACGTGAAAACAGTAACGACAATACCAACACCCAAACAACACTCAAAACACACACCGATAAAGAAGGAATTAGTAACGATGCATCAACAACATTCATCTCAACATAGACTTGGATGGTGGTGGTAGCAATGGTGGTGGTGGTGGTAGTGGTGGTGGTAGTGGTGGTGGTGGTGGTGGTGGTGGTGACGCACATTCCTGGCACACAAGAAACAGACAGAGCTCGACAAAGCGCTCCCTCAAAAAGCAGCAGGAGCAGTGCAGGGAGGAGGCAGGTTTGGGTGTGTCTGCCCGTCAGGAGAACGAGATGGCACAAAGGCGCGCGGTCGAGGCACACACAGGCCCTGGTGCACTCCCCGCCTGCTGCTGCTGCTGCTGCTGTAAAGGAACCATTTCGACTGACGCACAACTGAACACTCTTATTGAATGCTACAGACAAAAGTACCACCTTCCTTCCTTCCTTCCTTCCAATCTCCCCAGCCCAAGCTCTGCCTTCATAATTAACCACAGCCCAAACACACCCCTTGCCGCTCCCTCTCTCTCTCCTCAATGTGGTTGACTTTTTTTGTACACCATTATTAGATCTCTCTCTCTCTCTCTCTCTCTCTCTCTCTCTCTCTCTCTCTCTCTCTCTCTCTCTGGTAAATCTTTCTTTTAAGCCAAAATATTTCTTAATGTATGTTCTAAGGTAATACGTGTAATATATTCTCTCTCACTCTCTCTAGTAAATTTTCTTCTACACCAAAATGTTAGTTAATATATACTTTAATGTAATACGTGTGATATATTATTCTCTCCCCTCCCCCCCTCTCTCTCTCTCTCTTTCTCTCTCTCCCGCACCTCCCTCCCCCTCCCCTCCCCCCCACTGCCAGCACTCACTCACTCTCTCCATCCCTGCCTAGTCTCTTTTCAAACCACCTCCCTAATCCTCTCACAATTCTTACCAAGGCATCTCCCTCTCCCCACATGGGCGCCTCTTCCTCTCCCCGGCCGGCTCCTCCCCCTGCCAGCGCCGAACAATCAGACATATCATCCCAACACACAGGGATCCACCGTCTCTCAAAGGGTTGCAACTCAAATCGCCAGCGCGCGCGTCTGTACACAAACAAAATCCTTCCTTTTATCACTGTTTGAAACTGGAATGAGAAACGGCTTGAGAGAACGAGAGAGAGAGAGAGAGAGAGAGAGAGAGAGAGAGAGAGAGAGAGAGAGAGAGAGAGAGAGAGAGAGAGAGAGAGAGAGAGAGAGAGAGCGAGAGCGGGGCCCCTTCTTCAGCTATTTCAAAGGGAACCACCACCACCACTGCCAAGCGCCCAATTACCCATTTCAAGATCTCTGCGTCCCTAAGGAGTCGTCTATTCGCTTCCTCTTCGCCTCCTCCTCGCCTCCTCTCCGGCTCGTCTTTCTCTACAGTAACAAAGTGCTGCAGTGGCCTCACCTCCTCGGTATTTACATCGGCGGGTTTCGAATGAGGAGTGCGGGGAAGCGGAGCGTGAAGCATCCCAGAGGAACCAATCAGCAGGGGCCTCAGTTCCCCCAGGACCCCCACTACCTCTCTC
>CM035179.1:6966860-6971860 GCA_020233015.1 Callinectes sapidus
CCGTCTCTCGCAGCGGTAAGAGGGAATCGGTGGTGGTGGTGGTGGTGGTATTTGATTATTACAACTAATATCATATCAAACGCCTCGCTTACGAAGAAGAAGGACACCGTCGTAGCTTCGGTATTTATTTGATAAGGGGCAATTAAGGGAGAAGGAAGGGTGAGGAGGTGGGTCTTCCGCTAACGACGAGGAGAAAGGAGAAGAAAGAGGAAGAGGAGCAATACAGCGCTTATGGTTTAGTGAGTGAGAGCTGGGGTGGGTGGGATGCTGTGTGTAATCTAGATAGCAGGTAGAGATGCCGGGGAAAGAAGTGAGCAGATGAGGTGATAGCGAGGTAGTAATATTGATTGCTAGGATTGTGCGGTGACTGTGATGAGAGAGAGCATGGGAGGAGATGGTGGTGTGTGGTGTGTGGTGTGTGGTGTGTGGGCTCTAAGGAAACTAAGAGATGGATGTTTGGTTTTAGTGTTTTGTTTTGTGAGAGGATATGGAAGAGCAAAGTGGTAGAGAATTCATTGTGTTTTTTATTTGATTATCTCTCGTTTTTCATGCGGTATTGGTGTGGATATCTGGACTGTGAGGAGTGTAAGAGATGGATGTTGGGTTTTAGTATGTTTTGGGAAAGGATAGAAGAGTAAAGTGATAAGAATTCATTGTATATTTTTTTCTGTAATTAATTGTCTTTGCCTTTTCATTCTTCTATTAACCCCTCCAGTACTGGGACGCATTGTCATATTCATTCTGCTTATTATAGGTCGATTTTATACAGCTTCAGAAACTCATGTGGGAATTAGAGTAGTACAGACTCTGGCCATTAATCTTCTGACCTCCATAGACCCTTCCTAATGCCAAAACGCGTAGTAAAAATGTGTCTCGGTACTGAAGGGGTTAACGTTGTCAGTCAGTCAGTCAAGTAATTATTCAACCTGCCAGTAAGTCAGTCAGTCAGTCAATCTTTAATACTAAAACATTACCTTATTATATTCCAGTTTTCTAATGCACTTTTTTTCTCCCTTCCTATAATTCACACATGAAACACCAACTCCCTTTTTAATTCCTTCCCTTTCGAACCATCATTCCTTTTTTTTCCACGCATCCCTGTACAGTATTTTCCCAACGCACCTTCCCCTCCCTACCTCTCCCCCCTTCCCCTCTGAACATTCCAACCCGTCTCCATTACAAACTACAATTCATCAGCGTCCATTCGATTGGGCATTGACTCTTCCCTGGAATTTATTATCATCAAATTTACACTGTTGTTATGAGCCAGTTAGTGTCGTAATGCTGTCAAAATTACCCGTGTCTGAATCTGTGAGCACCGGGTTGTTGTTGTTGTTGTTGTTTTTATTATTTTTTTTTCCTACGCCTCGTCTTCGAAAGAAAATGTGGTTATAATTGCGTACTATTGAATTGAAGATAAGAAAGAGAGAGGGGGGGAGAGAGGAAGCTAGAGAGAGAGAGAGAGAGGGGGGGTGGGGAGGAGGGAGGGAGAGGGAGAGAGAGAGAGAAGGAGGGATTTATCACCACCACTAGTAATCCCAGGTAGAATATTATATTTTATTGAGGTGAGCAAGTCGTCATGCAACACAAGGCAACCTGTAACTAGTAAGTGCCGCGCCGCACCGACACCCAATAAAGTTACGCTCACCGCACGGAGGAATTTATATATTAAGTTTCAGATAAGTATGTTTAATATCTGGTTCTCCTCCCGCGCCTGCCCGCCGGCCCTTGTGTAGTGCTGCTATCAGCGATGCTACGTAAAGAAAACCTGAACAATCAAAGACCAGACACCACGAACCGCGCCACTGCCACTCTACTTCACTTGCAGCTGTAGATAGAGAGAGACAGGGGAGGGGAGAGGGAGAGAAGAGAAGAGCGGAGAAGAAAAGAAAAGAAAAGAAAAGAAAAAGAAAGGAAGAGAAAAGAAGAAAAGAAAAGAGAAGAAAAGAGAAGAGAAGAGAAGAAGAGAGAGAGAGAGAGAGAGAGAGAGAGAGAGAGTCAGTGTGAAGGTGTGGCAGTTACAGGGCGTGGTTTACACTCTTGATGGAAACTGACACAAAATAAAAGGAGTCGGTATTGTGAAGAAAACTAAATCAGTGTATATCTATTTTTTTATTTATATTTTTTTTATTGTCTAAGAGTAATTGTAATAAAAAGTAAATAGGGAAGTCTCTCTCATATTATTTACTTGCCAAGAGTTGAGAGTCTCCACTTTGACGACTCTTTCTATCTTAATGAAGCTGAGAATTTAAGTTATTTTACTCCAACGTGGAAACAACATTTTGAATTACGTCTCATGATTCTAACCTTGTGTGTGTGTGTGTGTGTGTGTGTGTGTGATTTAATTGAACGTGGTGTCAGTTACGCAACGCTCACATTTCTTGTTTTCCTTTCTTCATTTCGTCTTTGTTTTTATTGCTCCTTTCGTCCTCGTCTTCGTCCTTCTTCTTGTCCTCTTAGTTCTCTTCATCCTTGAGTTCTTAGTGTTTTTCTCACACCACATGTACCCTTTCCTCCTCCTCCTCCTCCTCCTCTTCCTCCTCCTCCTCTTCCTCCTCCTCCTCCCTTTCTCATTTATATCCTGTTTCATTTAAATAGTTATTGTTTTATCCCATCTCACTCTTGTCTTCGTCCTTCTCACCATCTCCTCCTTCTTCTCCTCCTCCACTACCCCCTTCCAAACCTCCTCCTCCTCCTCCGTCTTCGTCTCTTGTTTAGCTCGCCCAAAATGGGACTATTTCTTTTCTTTGGGAGTTGATGTTGTTGCCACAGCCGCCCTTTGTACCTCCCTCGCGTCCTGAGGTGAGGCTCATTAACGGGAACTCACTGGGAAGTTTCGATTCAAGAAAAGTTAGAATGTTTACAAGGACGACTATACACAAGTGAGTCTGGCGTGTTCAGGGAGGTGGAGCAGGTGGGCGTGGCAGGTATGGGCGTTCAGGTAAGTTAAAAAAGAAGGTGCTTGTGTGTGTGGGTGTGGGTGCATGGGTGGTTGTGTGCGTGCGTGCATGTGCGGGTGGTAATATTTGCTGTTGATTTAGAAAGTGATGTGTCCGCCTGACAAGTTTAGATTACTTTTTATTACAGTTAATAACACCTCACTCAGCCCAGACACATACATGCACGCAATACAAGAAGCTAACACACACACGCGCACACACACACACACACACACACACACACACACACACACACACACACACACACACACACACACACACACACACACACACACACACACACACACACACACGCAGATGAAGGCATTAACTGAAAAACACCTTCCTTTCCCTCCTCCTCAGCCCAGCAGTTGCACATCATTCGGTATTTCCTGCCCAAACAATAAGAGAAACTATAAAACACAATATCTGTCTGTAGGATTTCACAATGCACCTTCGTCGCGTCAGGAGCTGTGTAATCAGGACCCTCAGTACTCAGAAGTAATGGTCCTGGACTCTCCCTCGTAACTCACTCCTGCTGATGCCCAATTATAACTCCCTCGGTGGCATTTCCTTGTGGTCTGGGCGGGTTTAGTGGTGTTTGTTCCTCCGCGTTCTATAGTCACTTTGGTATTGTTTTGTTGTTGTTGTTGTTGGTGGTGGTGGTGGTGGTGGTGGTGTATGGGTGTGTGTGTGTGTGTTGTTTTGGAATGGTGGTGGTGTAGTTTAATTGTTTGTTTGTTTGTGTGGTGTGTGATTGTTTGTGGTTGTAGGTGTTGCTTTTGTCTTGTGTTGTCTTTGTTCTTTTGTTCTGGCTTGTTATTTTGTTGTGTTCTGGCTTTTATTTTATTCTTTTCACTTTCTGTATTTTTTTTTCATTTTTTATTAATTTTGTGCTCTATATCTTTGTTTCTGTCTTATATTTTCATAGTTTTATTTTAAGTTGTATTGTTTTCTCCGTGACTTGAATATTATTTCCTTTTCACCATGCTAATATCTTTGTTATTATATTTGCACTGATGATTTTTCGTTTTATTCTTCCGTTTTTAGAGATGTAATTTCTGTATCATACTTGTACTTCTATATCACATTTCTACGCTCGTGTGATAATTATATCTTCCTGTTTCTCCAGTTTATATTTCTGGTTCAGTCTCAACTTCTCTTTCCTTTATTCTCTTTGTGAACCGCCGGCTTTTATTGGATAGTTTTACTCACATTTCATAATCATGCCGTAATGTTACTGTGTATTTTTCTATTTATGCTTTCAGTTCTCTCTTACTCCTTTCTTGTTTGTTGACAGCTGATTTTTATTTATCACTTCCGGTGTGGATGTTCGCGCGGTGAAACTGTAATCACACTTCTTTTTACCTTTTTTTGATTTTTGGGAGCGAGTCATTTTGGGAGTGAGAGGAATCATCTCTTCCGGTTGTAGATTTGCTTTGGAAAGGTGGCTGTTATCTGTCCATGTATTACCTTATCGTGAAGGGTCAGGTGTGCCGGGTGTTGGTGTGGGAGTGCGTGAGGTGAGGCGTACTCGTACAAATCAATGGAACTTAATCTTGTGTTGATTGGGCGTGTGTTTGACAATGAGGAGTGTTTCCGCGCATGATCAAAGAAGACTAAGAGGTTTAAATTGAGGAGGAGGAGGAGGAGATGAAGGAGAAAGATGATTAGGAGAAGAAAGGATAAATAAATCTTTAGAATCGTAATTGCAATGACTATTTTCTTTGTTTCCCTTTAGTATTTCTTCATTTCTGTTTCCTTCGTCCAAAATTAAGGATGTTTTGAGGGCTGAAATTTGGCGATTAGGGGTATTGGATGGAGGAGCAAAGAGGAAGTGGATGAGTAAATCTTGGTAAGCTAATTATAGTGACAGTTTTCCTTGTTGTTGATCTGTATTTCTTTGTTTCCATCTCCTTAACACAGAATTCTATATAAAAAAGTGTCTTGCAATTGAATAACACGAAAAGGATAGATAAATCATAGAAAATCGTGATGGTAATGATTATTTTCTTTGTTATCTATCCACGTTTTCTCATTTCCATATCCTGCAGCTACTTT
>CM035179.1:6976860-6983528 GCA_020233015.1 Callinectes sapidus
CCCATCTCATCTGCACCTTCCTCTTTCTCCCTCTCTCCCTCTCCCCCCCCTCTCTCTCTCTCTACCTCTCTTTCTCTCTCTCTTTCATCGTCTGCAGCTGATATGAACTCCTCCAATAGTTCAAGGGAGAGATAGACGAAGAAAAAAAAAAAGCGAATAATTATAAGCACAAGGCGTAGATTAGACTGTAGTTGTCCATTGAGCTTGTGTAATTATACGGTATGAATGTTATAGGTAGTAAATGGCCGCGTGGTTCCTCATATAAATCCCGGCGGTGATGGCCAGATAATGTTTACGAGTGCTCGCGTCCTGATAAAGTCCGCGAGTGTCTGGGCGGTGATGGGCGGGCGGGTGGCGGGCGGCGGGCGGGCTTTTGTCTCCTCCTCCGCCCCTTTGTTGCTTCTGATGTATTCAAATCGTTACCTTGTGGACATAGGAGGTGAGGTCTTGGCCGGCGCTGATGAAGGTGACACTCGCGGTAGAATTAAGCGCCGTTTAGGCATTGTAAGTGGGAAGTGGTTGTGTTTTTACCGTCCGGAGCATCACGCCGCCCTGGTAATCTTCGCATAAAACTGCCTGTTATGTCGTCTGTGTGCATTTAGTACGTCTGTTCGGCTTCTCTTCAAGGTTTGAGCTCCATATGAAAACAATATCGTCTTGGATTACTTCACTACAACTCCTGCACTAGAAATCAGTGGATATTAAGAAGACACGCCAGCTTCTTCATTGTCCGAGTTTGGATTGCACGGCTGTACCTACAACTTGACTCCTTGATTGTATCTCGTATTTATTAACCTTTACCCAACCTCCTGTTCATTTGGCTCTCTGCTGCGACTTAACCAACACCCGCCCCAACACCTGCTCGATATAGGAGACCACCCACACGTCCCAGAGATGCTGTAATAGTATGGTTCAGGTGGAAATACACGCACGTTTTTGTTCAGTAACCGATACCCTGTAGTGGTGGTGGTGGTGGTGGTGGTCCCTCCCCGTAAGGCACAGCGCGGCCCGTCTTGCTTAGCTAATCAAGACCTCTTATTAACAGTCCCATTTGTTGCTTTTAAATGGCAGGGCGGGAGGCGGGGGTGTGTGTGCGGCCTCCTCCAGGTTGTATTTCTTTCTCTTCTTTTTTCTTAAGGTTTTATTTGAATCTTTCCTTTGCGGTGTGGTGTGTGGTTGAGATAGCGGTGAAATATTGTATGCAAATAGACTCGTAACACTCGTATTGTGTCTTGCCTGTCTTGACGCTATGGGTTACCTGTGTGTGTGTGTGTGTTTGTTTGTGTGTGTGTGTGTGTGTGTGTGTGTGTGTGTGTGTGTGTTTGAGTGTTTTGCAGCACGCACCCTGTCATCTAAACAACTGACAATCGCTTCCGTGTCCTCGATCGTGTTTTTTTCTCTCTCTTGTTCTTTGTATATTTCATAACATTGCAGCTCCAAGCGATGTAATTGTGGCAGTAATGAAAGAAAGCAATGGGGGGGGGGGGATAAGAATGTTGATGATAGTGGTGGTGGTGGTGGTGGTCTTTTTTTAATTTTCTTTCCTTCTCTTCTTTGATTTTTTTTTTTTTCCGATTTCATTTATTTATTTTCTTGCTGTCTTTGCATTACTTTACATTTTCCCTCCTTTCTTTTCCTCCTCCTCTTCCTTCTCCTCCTCGTATACTCTTCCTACACGTTCCTTAACTCTTTTATTCCTTCCTATAGCGCACTAAGTCATCCTCAACAGTCGGGCACACAGTCGGTTCTCGCAGTGTGACTCAGTACTCGCATATTTCCAGTGATTGTCATTGTAATCCGTCGCTCCGGGGTCCCGCGGCGCGCCAAAGGAAAGCGAGTGTTAGCAAGTGTTCGGAAGATTTGTAATGTAACCGACCTATAACAATGCGAGAAAGTGTAATGCAGATTGAATGCGCGGAGAGAGAGAGAGAGAGAGAGGGAGAGAGTCGGGATGTTCTTTTGCCTCCGCGAGAAGAATCCAACTCAGAAACTCCCACAATATAACATTTCAGAGAGAGAGAGAGCTAGAACCACCACCACCACCACCACCACCACCTCCGCCGTCGGGATGTTCTTTTGCCTCCGCGAGAAGAATCCAACTCAGAGAAACTCCCACAATATACATTTCATATTATAATCTGAGCTGAGCGGAGCGGAGTGGCGCGGCGCGGCTGGAACCTGGTGGCAGTCCAAATATTATTCGACATTCAGATGCACCGGGAGGGAACAATTCAGACCCAACCGTCGCATGTTAAAAGCAATTGTAAAAAGTGTCGAGAGGGAAAGGTAGATGGCCTCTCTTGGGCTGCCATAGGAAGAGAGGACAGGGAGTTAGCTATGGGGGAGAGGGAAGATTATGGTAACTGTGAGGGATGGAGGGAGGGGGAGGGCATTTAAATACACCAGTCCCGCCCCGCACAATGCCCTACGCCAGGTGGGTCTTGTGGGGGGGCGTGGGGAAATAGGAAGAAGAGAGAGAGGGAGGGAGAGGGGATCGACCAAGGAGGAGGAGGAGGAGGAAGAGAAAAAGGAAGGCAGGAGAGGCTGGAATAGGAATCAGAGAAAGGGGAAAAAAAAAAAAAAATTTATACACGACATCTGCTTATTTTTTCCACGTGGTATAAATGTCATGAATGAATTACCTATCCTTTTTTTCTTCCTTTTTTTATATAGTGAGGTTTGTTAGTGATCTTGTTCTGTGAGGGGAATGTAGCGAGTCACCTGCATCCCTTAGCATTCCAGGAAGAGGAAGAAGAGAAAGAAGAAGAGGAGGAGGAAGGGAAGGGAAGGGAAGGGAAGGGAAGGGAAAGACGGCCAAGTAAGGATGAAATACTGCAGTGGAAGGAATTAAAATGCACCATAGATTAGTAGGCGTAGAAAAGCAATTACTTGGCTTTGAAGAAGAGAGAGAGAGAGAGAGAGAGAGAGAGAGAGAGAGAGAGAGAGAGAGAGAGAGAGAGAGAGAGAGAGAGAGAGAGAGAGAGAGAGAGAGAGAGAGAATTTATACACTCAAACAAATACAAAAAAAGGTGACAAACTAGAAAAAAAAGATACTTGAGAGAAAGAGAGAAGCAAAAATCATTTACACACTGAAAATAAAAAAAGAATAGGTGACAAAATGCAAAAAAAAAAAAAAGATAGAGAGAGAGAGAGAGGGGGGGGGGAGGGGGGTGACTGTCATATCGCTTTTCACGGCCTCCACTTTATCATCATCGGGTCTCTCTCTCTCTCTGTATTACTTCTTTCCACTTACCCGACCCGCGAAGGCTCCGGTTCTCCCCTTGTGTGAGTTTTTACGGAATCCATTTCTGTAAACACACTGTGGCATTGAATTCTCTCCCTTACCTCACCCCTACGGAAGGCTGAACAGGAGGGAGGGTATAGGAAACCAGGAGGGAGGTCTGTACATGGCCCTCTCTCCCTCTCTCTCTCTTTCTTTCCCTCTCCCTCTCTCTCTCTCTTTCTTTTTCCTAGGCGTGGGTGTGGGAATGTCCTTCGAGGTTCCTGAATACTGTGTTGAGAGAATGATACTACATATTTTTCACTTCATTTCGTTCTGTTGCCGTTTCTTATTTATTTTTCCTGTTTTTTCACCAGTTTTCGTTTGTTCCGCTTGTTTGTATCGTGTTTTTGTGTCCTGGGTTGAATTTTTATCTGTGGAATGAAGGAGGAATGGTGAGATGTCCTTCCGTTGCCTCCTTCTCTCCGTCTGAGCCTCGTAGCATCCCCAGCAGAGGGGTACCGAAGGGGCCGCCACTGGGGTCCTTCTCAGTTTTCCATTTTACACTCTTATTACTCCATGGTCTGCCTTTTTATTTGTATTTTTGTGCCATTGTCGACCCAAATACCCTGGCTCTTTGTAGTGCTCTCCTCCTCCTCCTCTTCCTCCTCCTCTTCCTCCTCCTCCCTCTGGTCTTTGCGAGGGAGGCCGATGGGGAAGAGGAAGAAAGCGTCGGAGAAGAGGAAGAGAAGAATAACACTGTGCTAACAAACATGAATGAGTCTGATTCACTCGAGTCACTATAGCTTTTTTCCCTACAATGGCTATGAACGTTTCTTTGTGTCAGTTTTTATAAGTCCGTTTCAAATTTCGTGTATTCGTGTATAAAGTTTTCGTCAAATCGGTTCATACATATTTTTTTGTCTGGTTTTGTATGACTATTTTTTTTGTTTATTCGTTTGGTATTTAGTAAGATGGTTTATCACTTCTCATTTCCTCTTCCCTGTTTCTCATCCTCTTCCTTCATTTATTCTTCGTTTTTACTTCCTTGTCCGTTTTTTTTTTACTCATCTTACATTTTGTTACGCGTTTCATCTCTTGGTTCTCGTATTAACACACACACACACACACACACACACACACACACACACACACACACACACACACACACACACACACACACACGTACGTTCTAGGAATCAGACAAACTGTGATTCTAAAGAGACTCAAATTTCTCAAAAGATCAACTTCCTGATTATTGTTACATACTTGCTATCATCTCAGCTTCTCTCTGGCCGCGGCGGGACGACCGGAAGTAGTGTGAGATGATGAGATGATGGGTGAGGTGACGTGACTGACAAGAGGAGCACAGACAGTCGGTCCATCATCCTCTCCACTTTCCTCTTCCTCTTCTTTGTACTTCCCTTCATTCACTTCTATGCTTCTTTCTGTCTCCTTTTTTTTTTTTTAGGTTAACTTCCATTTTTATTTCGTTTATTTTTTTTTCGTTGATTTATTTTAGATTTTTATTTGTAGTTGCTGTGTTCTTATGTAATGTTTTGTTGGGTTAATTGTTATGTTTTCCTATCAAAGTCATTGTTAATCTTTGTTTTCGTTTCTTTGTCATGAAACGTTTGGGATTTTCAGAGAGAGAGAGAGAGAGAGAGAGAGAGAGAATCACAAAGGACAGAAGTGAAAAACCAAATAACTGTACATTCCACTGTGTTTCCTTATCATTCCCATGAGAAACAGGAAAAGGGAGGAAATAGACCACCAGCATCCCTCCATCCCTTCCTCTCCTCTCTCTCACCATCTCAACTTATCCCTCCATTCCTCCTGTAACCCATGACCTTAAGGAGGAAGAAGAAGAGGAGGAGGAGGAGGAGGAGGACATGACCACAAGAACCTCCAATTGTCTCCAGGAATAAATAAGAATGAATATGATCTCATTTTCCTTCACCACCACCACCGACACCACCACCACCACCGACATATTATGAAAGGTGAAGCTTAAAAAGTGTCACCTTCACTCACCCTAACTCAGTGTGTCTCATGTGGGTGTCCTGGGAGGGTCTGTGGTGCTGCATTGGTCTTCCTGTTCTTTGAGGCGGCTGATCCCTCCCTTCCTGCGGCCACGGGACACACGAATATCACCCTGGAATTTGCATCTTGAGGGAGACTAAGGAGGAGGAAGAGGAGGAACGAGAGAAAAAGGAAGAGGAAGAGGAGGTGGAAGGAGAAAAGAGAAAGAGGAAGCCGAGGAAGAAGAAGAGATAAGAAAGAGGGAGACGAGGAAGAAGAAAGGAGAAAGAAGAGGAGAGCAAGAGGAACATGAATAGGAAAAGAATAAAGAAAAGAAATAAGAAGAGGAGAAAGAAAAACGGCTATGAAAAGGAGAATAAAAACGAAAAGAAAACGAAGAACAATTAGAACAAGAAAAACAAGAAAAAAAGACGGAAAAAAACAACAACATTAACAAAACACAAAACAACAACCATAAGAGGAAGACCACAAACATAAACATAAACAGGGACAGGCAGGCGAGCTGGTGGGCTGGTGGGTGGGTGGGCAGGTGAGCGGTGGCAGTAGCAATGAGGAGGGCGGGTGGGCGGGCGGGTGGGCGGGTGGGCGGGCTGGGGGCGGTGAGGTGCAGTGATACGGGGAGATGAGGCATGAATGTGAGGCATGAGATAGAGGAATGAGAGAAGACGTCAGGAGGTGTGGCATAGGGGCCTGAAATGTGCCAGTGGGCTGAAGGGGCATCGCCTTGACACTAATTACACCTACATGGGCACACACATTAGTACACACGCGCAGAGAAAGAGAGAGAGAGAGTGGGGAAGGGTGGAGAAGGAAGCAAAGAAATAAGAGAATAGTAGTAAATTATATAGGCACAAACAGAGAGATCATTTTCAGCATTACCATTACAAGAAGCAGCATAAACCATCTTAATATCACTTCTATCATGTATATCATCATCATCATCATCATCATCATCACCATCATTCCTCTCATTATCACTGGGAAAAATCTCCTCCTATTTATTCCCTTCCCGCCATTCATCATGTTCGTATCTACAACACACATGGCAGGGAGAGGGAGAGGGAGAGGGAGAGAGAGAGAGGGAGAGGGAGGCAACAGGATAACTGATTATTAAAAAACACCCCCAATTTATGCCTATATGAGAGAGATAATACCCTGAGGAGGAGGAGGAGGAGGAGGAAGAGATGGAAGAGGAGGAGGAGGAAGAAGAAGAGATGAAGAAGAAGAAGTAATAACAAACAATGATAAATAAATAATAACAAAGAGGAACACGAAAGAAACAATAATAAGCAGAAGGAAAGATGAATAAAAGGAAGAGAAAGAGGAAGAAGTGAAGTTAGCTGAAGGCCAATGAGACGAGAAGTTAAAAGGAAGAAGAGGAGGAGGAAGATGAGGAAGAAGAAGA
>CM035179.1:6991665-6996965 GCA_020233015.1 Callinectes sapidus
ACGTTCTTCTCGTCTCTCTCTCGTCTCTCTCGTCTCTCTCTCTCTCTCTCTCTCTCTCTCTCTCTCTCTCTCTCTCTCTCTCTCTCTCTCTCTCTCTCTCTCTTTATCAGGCAAATAGACAACACTTCCTCCTCCATAATGCATGACGAGGAGTAAAAAAAGGACTTAGGTAATGGTGGACTGGAGTGTGACGCTTTTCTTGTCTTCTTTTTTCTCCTCCTCCTCCTCCTCCTCTGCCTTCGTCTTTCCTTCTTCTTCTTCTTCTTCCTCCTCTTCTTCTTCTTCTTCTTCCTCCTAACGTGTCCTCGTCTTCTCTCCAGGTGCGGGCGCGTAGGAAGTGTCGCGCGTCATGGACAAGGGGAAGGAAAAAAATACTTCTGCTAGGAAAGGTACGTACTTGTTGGGCCTTAGTATCCTCCTCCTCCTCCTCCTCCTCCTCCTCCTCCTCCTCCTCCTCTTCTTCCTCTTTAGTTCTCTCTCCGCCTCTTTCAGTGTAGTGTTTCAGTAATTATTTTAGTGACACTTCATTCCGAGTACTCGACAACGGTGCTCCAGGGAAGTGTGTGTGTGTGTGTGTGTGTGTGTGTGTGTGTGTGTGTGTGTGTGTGTGTGTGTGTGTGGCCGCT
This sequence comes from Callinectes sapidus, assembly GCA_020233015.1. NCBI lineage: Eukaryota > Metazoa > Arthropoda > Malacostraca > Decapoda > Portunidae > Callinectes > Callinectes sapidus. Next base: position 6,992,292 of record CM035179.1, read on the forward strand.
TTTATGTCTCTCCATTAATTATAATTATATGTACTACCTCATTATATTCTTCGTATAGATACATTCATACAGACAGACAGACAGACAGACAGATAGACAGGAAAATAGATCTACGGAAGCAAAGAACACAGAAAAGTAACAAAATAGGGAAGGAAAACAGGAAAAAATATGAAAAAAACTTAACGAGGATAATTCCAAGGAAACATTGAGGGTAGGAAAAAAACACAAGGGAAAAAAATGAAATAAATAACGAGTAAGCGATTTTCTGTCACTATAAAAAAAAGTCCTTAATAAACCACAACACAATTCACGGTGAGTAAATTGTGAGGGAGTGAGTGGGAGAGCGAGGGAGAGAGGGAGAGAGGGAGAGGCACCTGCCATGTAAGGGAGAGAGTGAGTGAGAGAGGGAGAGGGAGAAGGAAAAAAACGGGAAGGGAGAGAAAATTTTGATTGTGTCGTCGTCATTAATGGTTGACGCGGAGTAATATTTCCTTTGATATATAATAACACACACACACACACACACACACACACACACACACACACACACACACACACACACACACACACACACACACGATGGATGGAAAGGAAAAGGAAAAGGAAAAGGGGGAAAAAAAAAGGAAGACAGAAGAAAAATGGCGGTCATTATTTACACTACGCAAACCACAGAGTCATTTTGGGTCGTTTTTTTGCGGATAATAATTAAAATCTGCGACGCGACGGCTCTCGGCAGACACACACACACACACACACACACACACACACACACACACACACACACACACACACAGAATGAATTAACGGGGAGAAAGTAATAGAAAAATATAAAGGAAGAAAAATAATAGGAAAAACAATACTTTCACACATAAACCCCCACCAAAACACTAGAGAAAAACGAGAAAAATACTAATAATACTCAAAATTGCAGTAGTTACCCATTGACACACACAAAAAACACTGAAATAAAAGAGAAAGTAGGAAAAAAGCAAGAAAGACACTAATAACACTCAAACTTACACGATTTCCCTCCAATATTACCAGAGCGTCTTGTTTACCATTACCAAGACGCCGCAGATCGCATCACACACAAAATAAATAAAAGACAAAAAACAATAGAAAAAAATACATAGAAAAGAAAAACTACTCTAGAAAAAAGCAAAAAAGACACTAAGAAATCCCTAAACTCACACGATATTCCCCTCAATATTACAGGAGCGTCTTGTTTACCATTACCAAGACGCAAATCACCACACACAACATGCATAGAAAAAAAAGAAGAAATAGGAAAAAAAAATAGAAAAAAAGGAAGAAAGACACTAAGAAATACTCAAACTCACACGATATCCCCCCAATATTACCGGACCGTCTTGTTTACCATTACCAAGACGCCGCAGATCACTCCCCCTCCTCCCCCCCCCCCAACACTCCACCCAGCAGCAGCAGCAGCAGCAGCAGCAGCGGCCCGCCCCTGTATAACGAGTCCCTCCCGCAGCTGTGCAGAATTACGAGTAATCCATTAATGGCAAAAACGGGAAGGGGAAAAAAGGGACAAAAAAACACCGGATATGCAAGAAAAGGGGATTAAGGGAGGAGGGAGAGAGGGGAGAGAGACCAATAACAACGCTGGAAGAGACCATTTCAGACACGGGGAGGGATGAAGAGTTGGAGCTTGGCGGAGGGGAAGAGGAGGAGGAGGAGAAGGAGGAGGAGGAGGAGGAGGAGGATGGTCTTAAGGGGGGGTTCCATGGCGGGGGCGAGAGAGAGAGGGGGAATTATTACTCTGATTTAATCTTAGTTCTTTAATTAAGTCGTTTCCTTATTTCAGATTTAATTACTCCTTTCAGTAAATCAAGATTATAACTGTGTGGTGTTAGTGTCGTGGTTTTAATCCTAATGGCGGTGATTTATCCTGCCTTTCCCTCTCATCCTACCCCTCTCTCTCCCCTCTCTCTCTCCCCTCTCTCTCTCCCCTCTCCCTCTTTCTCCCCTCTCTCTGTGACCTACCCGCTTCCTTGACCTCGCCCCTCCTACCAACCTTTGACCTGCCCCCCCTCTCCTCCCTCCCCTCTCATAGTACAATCTCTCTTCCATTTTATTAGTTCTGTTTCTTTTTTCATCTTTTTTCCTTCTTCTCTTACCATATTCTCTCTCTTGTCTTACTATTTCTCTCTCTCTTGTCTTACTGTATTCTCTCTCGTCTCTCTCTCTCTCTCTCTCTCTCTCTCTCTCTCTCTCTCTCTCTCTCTCTCTCTCTCTCTCTCTCTCTCTCTCTCTCTCTCTCTCTCTCTCTCTCTCTCTCTCTACATCATGTTTCTGTCTCTTATCTTTCACTCATTCTGTTTCTTTTTCTTTTTCTTTCTCTAAGTTTGTTTATTTATCTTCCTTTCCGACTCTCAAACCATCACCTGCTCCTTTTCTTTTTTCTTCTTTTTTCTCCTCCTTTTCTTCTTTTTTCTCCTCTTCCTTTCTTCTTTTTCCTCCTTTTTCTCTTTCCTTTTCCTAATCATTTTCTCTTTTCCTCCTTTTTCTTTTTTTTCCTTTTTCTTCTTTTCCTCTTTTTTTTCTTCTTTTCCTCCTCCTCCTCCTCCTCCTCCTCCTCCTCCTCCTCCTCCTTTCAGCATCTTAAGACACCCCCTCCGGCAGCCACACCTTGCAATTGCTGGGGCATTAAAGTTGCACAAGTAATCGCCTCTTCTTGGAGGGGATTGACACTAATCCCCTCCTGTCCCCTCCCTGCCCCCCCTACCACCCCTACCACCCCCTGCCACCGCCTTGTGTCTCTGTCATTTTGAGGTTCAGAGTCTGTTTCTCCACCCACAATAACCTTTAGCTCTGTATCTCCTCTATTTATTCACTGTTCCATACTTTAAACGTAGTATTGGTGTAGTGAAATGAGGGGAAATAATTACCTTTACCTGTGCCAGTACTGTGCTAATTGGAGAGGTCACCCACCTGTCTGGCCTCCCTCGTGTGGCAGTGTTAGAAGCGATGTGTCCTTTGTGCACCGCCATCCATTAAACTTTGAGTGTCTTCCTCTGAGCGCCTTTTTAGGGCCTCGCGTAGTGGTGGTGGTGGTGGTGGTGGTTGTCGTGGTGGTGAAAGAAGAGTATTTTTTTCATTTACTTGTTTGTTGTGTTGTTTTTCTTCGTTTTTTTTTTTCGTTGTGTTGTGTTTTTTCCTTTTTCTGTCTTTTGTTTTCATTGTTTTGTTTTGTTTTTGTTGTCTTGCTTTTTCATATTCGTCATCTCTCTCTTTCTATCTTTTATTTTTGTTTTTATTCTCTCTTTCTCTCATTATTGCCAATCTCTCATCCATTTCCAGATACATCCTCTCTCTCTTTCTCTGTTTCCTATCTTTCTTTACCTTCCATTTAACCCCATTCCCTTTTCTTCCTTTTCTCCTTTTTTTCACCTCGTTTTGTTTTCTCCCTTTCAGTTTCCCCCACTCATCCTCTCCCTCACTCACTCTCCTACTTCTATATACCTTTCTTTCTTTTCATTTCCACCTTTTTTTCCCCTCCCTTTCTCCTTTCTCTCGCTCGTCTTTCTCTCCCTCGTTATGCCAAGCCCAGACTGCCTCCCTTCCCTTCTCTTCCCTTCCCTTTCCTCCCCTTCCCTTCCCTTCCCTTCCTGGCTCTGGGCAAACACCCGAGATTTGAATACCCCGAGTCTGCCTGATTCAACTTGGAATATTAAAGAATACAGAAGTCATTAAAAACAGGACCCAACTTTGCTCGTTTTAATAATCTGGGCGAGCTAATGGCAGCCTCGCTAATGCCGCCACCCAAAACAATTTCACTGGCAGCCTCTTTGTTTACTGTAGGCCACATCGCAGGGCTTTGTTTTGAACCTCTTGTCTTCGTTCGTCTGGGTCTTCGTCGTGAGTGCGCGTGTGTTTGGCCTGAGAGTTCTTGTTTTGCTCTCTTTCTTTTCTTTTCTTTCTTTCTCTCTCTTTTTTTTACTTTGTTTTGTTTGTGTGTGAGTTTTTTTTCGTTTTTCTGCTCTTGTTTCTTATTTTTAGTGTTTTTTTTTGTTGTTTTTCCTTGGTTTCTTTCCTTTTTTATCTTGCTACTGTTACTTTTAATTTTTTTCCTGTTTTTTTTTCCTTCTCTAGAAAATTTTTGTTTTTTTTTCTATTCTCTCTCTCTCTTCTTTTTTGTTTCAGATTCCTTCACTTCTCTTATGTAAATCATTTCGCATTCAGTGAAATATATATTGAATAGATATAGTGAGAGTCTTAGCATCTCTCTCTCTCTCTCTCTCTCTCTCTCTCTCTCTCTCTCTCTCTCTCTCTCTCTCTCTCTCTCTCTCTCTCTCTCTCTCTCTCTCTCAGTGCGTAATGGTAAACTGCACGCCACTCATTACGGTAGATTAGGGTAGATATGATAAGTATACGAATTCCCCCCCCCCCCCACATCCATTACCGCTGCCCTTACAGTGTCGTTATGTTTTGTGTCTTCACCTGTTCATCTTCTATAGGGCTTTGGAACACTGGGAGCTGACCAAAACTGTCTTCTTTTACCCCTTCAGTATTGTTTTTTTTTTTATTTATTCTGTTTATTTTTTGTTTATTTTGTACAGCTTTGGGAAGGATTGAAATAGTGCAGAGTTTGTCTTTTAGTAATGGGGCGGATTTTCACTATGAGTTTTGGGTTTTCTCTCTCTCTCTCTC
>CM035179.1:7080586-7143086 GCA_020233015.1 Callinectes sapidus
TCTCTCTCTCTCTCTCTCTCTCTCTCTCTCTCTCTCTCTCTCTCTCTCTCTCTCTCTCTCTCTCTCTTCTCCCAGCGCACTCTCCCCTCTCCGGGTCTCTGAAATGCAAGGTAAACTGCACGCGATGCCCTATCATGATATCATTGTCTTGCCCTCCCCGCTCTGTTTGCAATTTGTTCTTCGTTGTAATTAGTAATCGCTTCTCTCGAGTGTTGGTGAAGAATGTGTGTGTGTGTGTGTGTGTGTGTGTGTGTGTGTGTGTGTGTGTGTGAGGAGGCAGGGAGAGAGGGGGGGGGGGGAGGTGAAGAGAAGTGGGAAAAAGTAGTGTTTGTCTTTATGTTATGCATGTTTGTCCATGTTTTCTTTGTTTCTGTGTGTTTATTTGTTTGGAAGCCTCTCTATATTCGTCTATCTGTCTGAGTGTCTGTTTGTCTGTCTGTCTGTCTGTACCTCCTCCTGTGCTGAAAATAAAGTTCCCGCCGTCCTGATTTCGAACTATAAATGGTTGCAGGTTTGCTCTTCAAGTTTAGCATTGAGTGTTTGTTGAAGTACTATCAAGACTGCCTACTATTAATTGCCTTCCCACTTCTCAGAATCCAATATATTTACAGAGAGAGAGAGAGAGAGAGATGAACAGACGGATGGATGAAAACACAGATAGACAGCCATAACAACAACAACAATAAGAACAGCAACAACAACAACAATAATAATAATAATGATAATAATAATAATAGTAATAATAATAATAATAATAATAATAATAATAATAATAATAATGATGATGATAATAATAATAATAATAATAATAATAATAATAACGATAATAATAACAATAACTCTCTCTCTCTCTCTCTCTCTCTCTCTCTCTCTCTCTCTCTCTCTAATCAATAATTCCCTGCTCATCTGTCTGTTTCATTTTACAACAAGACAAGGAAATCAAGCAAGATAGGTTAATGCTCTCTTTTATTTCTCTTTTATTTCTTTTTTTCTCCCTCATCTCCTCGTATCTCTCCCTCTATTTCGTTCTCTGCCAATTACATATTCTCTTTGCCTCTTTTGGGAATCGCTTTCGAATTCTCCCTTCCATAAATTCCATACGCTTCTCCTTACACATATTTAAACTCCGTCTGCGTATGATTTTTTCCTCATTTTTTTTTTTCCTATTTCCTCTTCCCCCCCCCCCCGGCCCTCCTCCTCCTCCTCCTCCTCCTGGGCCGCCTCTCGCATTATACAGTTTTATGCTATCCTTTTCCTCTTTTTTTATACGTCTTTATATATATTTTTTTTTTCCTTCCCTTCGTGGCTGCGTTTTCCTCCTCTTCCTCCTCCTCCTTCTCCTCTTCCTCCTCCTCCTCCTCCTCCTCCTCCCTTCTGCCTCACCGTGTTGCTTTCACTCCCACAAAACCTCATGGTGATAAAAACATGAAAGGGAAAAATTTACATTTCAATGCCGCCACGGACCGCCGCCATATACATTATATTTCGTAATGCACATCTTCTTAGGCTAAGTCAGCGCGCCAGCCAGTAAGAACCGAGTGACAGCACCTCGCCGGCGTCTCTGATTGGCTCTCCCTTCTACAGGACGGTGCCTTCTTGAAATATCAGCGTATATGGGGGAAAAAATATTCGTTCGCTCGTCTTTACTTAAGTCAGGGATTTGAATTGAGAAAAGCGTGTGGGTGTGCGAGGGGGGTATTTCTTTATGGTTTTACTTTATTTTATCCTCTTTTTTCTTCGGGACTCTTTATTTCCGTCTATGAATATTGTATTGGTGAAGTTCCCGAGGCGACCCGATCTGCTCTTCTTTGAATTTTCCCGAGACAGATGGTGGAAGAGTGAAACAATGGTAGAAAGAAAGAAAGAGGGGAAAAAATTACCGTAAGAATCATACTATTAGCCCCTTCAGTACTGGGACACATTTTCATATTTATTCTGCTTATTATTTGGCGATTTTATACAGCTTCAGAAACTCATGGGGGGATTAAACCAGTACAGACTTTAGCCATTAAACTTCTCACCTACCTACACCCTTCCTAATGCCAATAAAATCGTCTAATTACGTCCCAAAACTCGTGGTCAAAAATGTGTCTCAGTACTGAAGGGGTTAAAACTTTTCCTTGTATTCCTTCACTCAACTGTAACAATGTCTAGTCAAAGTTACGGTTTTCTATGGCTGTTTTCTAAGATGTTATGTATGACTTCCTAGGAGAGTTTGATTAGTGTGGTTTCTGTGTCATCAAATAGGAAAAGAGTATGCATGATTAATTGATGGATCATCGCTCTAACCCCTGAAAATAATCCTAGTAAAAAAAAAATAATAATAAGATGAAAATATGAATCTAATATTGAGTGCGTCCGGAGAAAATATCCTTGTTAATGATGATGATAATAATAATAGTAGTAATGATAATGATAATAGTAATAGCAATGATAATAATAATAACAACAACAATGAGATTAGATACATGGATAGCTCAGGATAAATATTCAAAATCCTTCCTAACGAATGAGTCAAATCTGGAGGAGGAGGAGGAGGAGCCGCCAGTGACCAGCAGCTTCTTCTTGAGACTCACAAAGACTTGCAATTACTCGCTTGGGGAATTTCCTGTTGGACTTTTTTCGCATGTATTTTTTTTTTTTTTTCCTTCCCCTTTTTTTTCTGTACGAGTGGGCTTCGAAGAGCGACGTAAACCACCTCGCTCCCACATTTGCCTTCCTCCCGCCCAGGACACCCATTCACCTCGCGGACATGAGAACACTGGTGAGGGCCGCAGTCAGAAACGCTTGCCTCCCTCACCACGACTGTTTTCAAAGACCACTGAGATGATTAGCAGCGATTTTGAGAATGTTTCCCCCAATTATTAATGTAGAAATCTTGTCACACTGCCTCTAGAACCGTGAAAACTCCTTGAAAAACTCGAGTACACTGAGATGATTAGCAGGGATTTTGAGGATGTTTCCCCCCCAGTTATTAATGTAGAAATCTTGCCACACTGCCTCTAGAACCGTGAAAACTCCTTGAAAAACTCGTGTACACTGAGATAATTAGCTAGGATTTTGAGAATGTTTCCCCCAGTTATTAATGTAGAAATCTTGTCACTCTGCCTCTAGAACCGTGAAAACTCCTTGAAAAACCCGTGGACACTGAAATAAAGCTTTGTGAAATAGTGAAGGCCAAGGACAGAAGTGTAGGAGAGTACGAACTTGAGAGACGCGAGGCTGGAGGAACAGAAGCAAACAAAGTGTCGTCCTCAGTAGTCTTAATTTCTCAGGATTCAGTGAGGTGATCGAGTGTTTTGATTTATGTACACGTAGGATCGCATTTAACCCTTTCAGTACTGCGACGCATTTTTCATATTCATTCTGCTTACTATTTGTCCATTTTATACAGCTTTAGAAACTCATGTGGCCATTAATCTTCTCACCTCCATAGACCCTTCCCAACGTCAACAGAATCGTCTAATCACACCCAAAACTCGTGGTAAAAATGCCTCCCAGTACTGAAGAGGTTAAGATCGACCAGCATTCCTGAGAACCATTCCTGATGAGTAACGAATTCCAGTTGATCAGACAAAGGAGAGGGCGATCTATGGGACAAACGGACAAGACAAGGCCGGGCTGGTGCGGGACGGGACGGGGCGGGGCGGGCCTGGAGGAGGACGCCGCTGTGCTGGTGTGGGAGACCTGCTAGAGGCCGCCACCTGCCTGCCGGCTGGCGCTGTCCTGTCCTCACATTGTTATCCAGCCTCCCTCTGATTTCCGACTGGCCTACTGCCTTCTGAAGTTCCGAATCCCCCCCACCCCCCCTCCCCAGCCTCCTTTCTCCCCTCATCTACCTCTGTCTGTACCCCCCCCTGCCCTGCCCACCCCTCTGCCGCCCAGCCCACGAGTGATGCTTGAACGCCTTTCTCCACACATCGTTAAGACGAGGAAATACAAATTGGGATAATGTGATCTTATGTATTTGATTTAAAGAGACGTTTTGCCGCGTGTGTGTTGTGGCAAGCTTGGAGTTTTATTTATGAGGTTTTTTTTTTTCATTATTTACTCGGAATTTCGTGTCAGAAACGGTTTTACTCTACTCGCAAATATAATAAACGACAAGAGAGTACGTCTTATTAATCCCATAGGTACTGTCGGCTGTCAGACATCACGGCTTGGGTTAAATGAGTCATGGGAAATGGAACTGTTTATGCTACAGCCGAGACGCCGGAGACAAGAAGCAAGCTCACAGCCAGACCAAAGCTAAAAACATTCACCCAACTGACTACAGAAAAAAGATGTGGAAGTGAGAGGGAAGGTGGCAGAAGGAGGCTCTGGTGGGGTAAGGGGGAGGCATTGTCAGGATGGAGAGGCCCAGGCGACAGCTGTCCATCCGTCCTCGCCCCGTGATGTCATGACCACTGCCAAGATGCGCCCCTCACTCTCCTCAACCCCTTCACTACTGGGACACCTCCTCACCTTCAGATTTTTGGTGTGTTTTGACGCTTTTAGTGATATTGAGAAGGGAATATGGTGGTCTGAAGATTAATGGCCAAAGTTTGTACTGTTTTAATCCCCATATTAGATTCTGAAGTTGTGTAAAATCTCCCAATAGTAAATAGATAAATATGAAAAAGCGTCACCGTACTGAAAGGGTTAAGAACACACTCGCTCCTTCACGCCGGGCACTACAACACACCCAAGGAAAACGAAACTAAATCAGTTACCAAAAAAAAAAAGAAAAATGTACCATACTTTTTTTTCTGCAAACACTCACAGAAGAGATAAAAAAAATAATAAGAGCAGAGACAAGTCCCTTTGTTTACCGGTAAGAATCGAAAAGTGGTAGTGCTCCTGTTCCTGTACAACAATTCAGGACGCCCCTTTGCCCCGCCCTGATCTCCAAACCTTCCCATAGCGAGCGGGGAGGGGAGGGGGGGGGGGGGAGAGGGAAGAGAGAGAGAGAGGCAGCCACGGGACACAAGCTGCACCCACCACCCACCACCCACCTCCCGCCGGGGTACAAAGGGTAATCGGAAACTGTCGCTTTTTATATGCAAAACTGGTGTCACTTGGGCTAAAAAGCGATTCCTCTCTGGCGTTTGCTCTGTAATTTGCTGCCATTCCCATTTTGCATACGTAGGGGAGAGAGCCACGGGCGGCCATTGTTCCCCTCCACCAGTCAGCCAGTCAGGGAAACGTTAGGTCTTGTATTGTTAAGTTGCGCTCACATATTCTCTCTCTCTCTCTCTCTCTCTCTCTCTCTCTCTCTCTCTCTCTCTCTCTCTCTCTCTCTCTCTCTCTCTCTCTCTCTCACATCTGGTGCATGGCCGGGGTGCGAGTATATCACTTATTTTATCCTTTTTAGCCCAGATATTAGAGGTCGTTTGAGTTGCAGCGACGAACCAGATTCCTCGGACGTGGTGGTTGTCTTTAGGGGAGTGTTGGTTCAGTTTTTTGTGTGGTTTTGGGTGGGTATTTTTTTTTTTCGCCTTCTCTTATTCTGCCGTTCAAATCTACACGCAAACGTATTCACCGCGGCGCAAAAACTGGAATACGGACGAGTTGGCTTTAGCTTTCCTCTTTTTTTTATATATCTCTGTCTTCCCGCCTCCTCCAACTATGCCTCCTACCTCTCTTACCCTTTCCTCGTCCTCCTCGTCCTCCTCCTCCTCCTCTTCCTCTTCCTCATTCCCTCGGTCCGATGTATATTTTTTCCCTCTACCTGGCAGCATTGTCGGTGACCATGAAATATGTGTTTTTTCCCCCTTGGTGTGTCTTGAGGCATATTCTGATCCTGTTTAGCCATGTATGCTGTTCGTCATCCGGGGAAGCGGCGGCGATTGAGGGCTTTTTTTTTAGAAGCATGCTGTAATTAATCACCCGCGCCCGGAGTGAGCAATACAGAGGCGTTCCCCTATCAGGTCAGCGCCAGATGTTATAACTAAGTAAGCTCGCAGGAGGAGGAGGAGGCAGCAGCAGCAGGAACGACGACGAAAAGACCCGGGAGTTGTTTCGCAAATCGAGTGACGTATAAGATTGCCCTGAACTAATTGCAGGGTGAGTAATGCGTGGGTCCTTACTGGAATTGACTTGTCTGGGCTCACCGTGAGTGTGGCGGTGCTCAGTTTGAAGGGTCTTGCTGCTGAGATCGTCTGGGTTTCACGTTAATATGTGTATGTGTTGGGGAAGAGGGGATGTTTTTGGAAGTGTTTTGTATAGACAGATGAAGGTTTTACTTTGTTTAGTTTTTTATATGAGTGTTGCATCTTCTCAGTCTTAATGATATTATAGTGGAAGTTTCGTGTATTCGTATTTGACAGATATAGAAGTGATCAAGTATATTTTTTCGTATTCTTTTTCTTTTTTGTGAATAACATTAGAACGATCAAACGTAACACAAAATTAAGTCGTTAGAACAAAAAATGACGTTATTTTCACCCCGTCAGTGTAATTGCATCCTTGAAAATGAGAGAGAGAGAGAGAGAGAGAGAGAGAGAGAGAGAGAGAGAGAGAGAGAGAGAGAGAGAGAGAGAGAGAGAGAGAGAGAGAGAGATCATGAGGGGAATAGTATGAACAAAAATACATATACAGGTGTGAAATACCAGAATAACTTAAATCAAACAATATATTATCAATTCCTTAACACTTCAATACTTTGTCGTAATCTGTTAGTTATTTTGTAATGTTTTCTTCACTGACAGAGCTATGATGCGCTTCTCTTCCTTGTACTTTCCTCTTAGATTGAAATACGTTAGTTTGTCTGTGCTACTTTCTATGCTGGACCCAATTAACACCGCCTGGCCTCGCTTTCCTTCCCACATCATTCATCTTTATTGAAATTTAGTACCTTTCCAATTAGTCTTTATTTCTGTCCCTTAGTTAGCTTGAATATACTCTCTCTCTCTCTCTCTCTCTCTCTCTCTCTCTCTCTCTCTCTCTCTCTCTCTCTCTCTCTCTCTCTCTCTCTCTCTCTCTCTCTCTCGACAAACTATGTGAACAGAACCTCCATTTTCTTCTTCGTATGTAGTACAAGTCGTCTTAATTCAAATACATATTCATTTAGCACACTATCAGTCATCTTTGTGTTATTTCATTAGTCTGTAAAAGATACAGACTTGAGAATTACTGTTGATGATAATATATGTTTGAAAACTAGAAATTCGCCAAAGAAAAAGGATATACAGACTTAAGATTCTCTATTAATACTGATGATGATGATATGTTTTGAGACTAGAAATTCGTCCAAGAAAAAGATATATAGAGGCTTGAGAATCAGTGTTAATAGGGAGGGATCCGGGCTAACTAACACTTCCACCCTATACGCCTCTCTGCCTCTCTGGTGGCGCCCCAAAGCGTTACAGCGGAAGATACGACACTTCCACACAATGCAGTTGGCGGGTCGTGAGACAGCTCCGGGTGACCCCCTCCCCCCCTCCCCCCCAACACACCCACCTCCCTCTCACCCTTTTGTACACATGCACGTAACACCCATTATGGTCTGTGTTCACATTTACCCTCGCCAAATAACCCCCACCACGGATTTAGGCTGATGAACTTAATTTGAATACACGCAAGCCGCCTACTACAAATCATTTTTTTTTTAGTTGGGGAAAATTTGCATGTGTGTCGCTGTTTACGAGAGGTGGCGCGTGTGTGTCGTCTGCAGATGGTGAGTGTTCCTCCCACCTGGCTTAGGGAGATGGCGGTGGTGGTGGTGGTGGTGGTGGTTTAGCCTCGTATGGGAAAGGGTTGTATTTTATGTGTATTTTATTCATCAAGGTGTTTTTCAGCGGTACAAAAGCGCGCAAATTAGTCCGCTTCTTTTCTCGTAATAGTCTCACACGTTGTTGTATTGAAAGTTACTCATGTGGTGTGGGGAATGTTTTTGTGTATCTATGTATATATGTATGTATGTACGTATGTATGCATGTAGCGAAATTTACACACACACACACACACACACACACACACACACACACACACACACACACACACAGACGAAAACGTAATATTATCTGAATCCATTACTACATTAATCCCATTTTAATCTCTTCAGTACTAGGATACATTTTTACCACGAATAAACGACCAGAGTCTCTACTGTTTTAATCCCCACATGAGTTTCTGAAGGTGCGAAGAATAGACAAATAATAAACTGAATGAATATGAAAAATGCGTCTCAGAACTGAAGGGGATAAAGTTCAACTATGATTATGAGAGGTGACAAGTTTTATTTATTTTTTTTTCTCTCTCTTTTCTTTTCATCCGTACACTTTGAAATAACTTCCCTACAAGAACTAAGAGGAATTTTAACCTGTCACTGTATAATATGTAACCTCAAAGCTTCAACACCCGTATCAACAGAGATTCTTAAGTATGTATAACCTTTCTTAGACGAATTTGTAGTCCTAAAATTCACCTTAACTTCCCGAACGAAATGTTGTGGTTTAGCCATTTAGCCATTACCTTATCAGCACTAAATTTGAAGCTGCTGATGAGATAATGGCAAAAGTAAAGCACAACAACGATTTCGGGAGGTTAAGATGGATTATTATAGGACTAGAAATTCCTCTAAGAAAATATTACATACCGAAGAATCTCTGTTAATGGTGGCCCAGGCTGACCCACGTATTACTTGGCGTGTGTGAACCCTTGTATTTGTCCGTCACTTGTCACGGATTGGCTTTCATGCGTGCCATATACTCGATCTCGTGCCTGTGCTAATGACAGAGTACGGAGCCTTCAACATAGTGAATACTGGAATAACTCTTTTATTACTGACGATTCTCTTGTAAGATTACGCTAAGTGATGTTAATGTTATGTATTATGAGATACGTGCATTCCTTCCTTATCGGTGTAATAAAGGGTTCCTGATCGGTAAAGATGTGTGTTTTATAAGGTTTTGGTTAGGTTTCTGTCAATTTGTAACTTATCCTCCTCCTCTTCCCTTGCATTACTGGGCTTTTCTTGTAATTGATTTTGCTCTCTGATTATTTCCATTATTTCTGTGTGAGGTACATATTGTTAAGTGTTGCTGATCCAGTTTCTTCTAAACGTTGTATGTTGATAATGAACGGTGTCATTTTCTTGATCAACGTAGCATGAAATAATGCCTGGTTATCCTTGTATTTTTACTCTTCTTTAGTCCCATGAAATATTAGTACTTACTGGAAGAATAATTGCATACTCCTACTGATATATATTTGTTTTGTTTCGTTTCGTTTTGTTTTGTTTTGTTTTATTTTTCTCTAATTATTTAAATGGATCTTATGTAAAGTTCCAAGTGACGCTTCACCAGTTTCATGCATACGAACATTACACTGTGTCTTTCTCATTTTAAACATCCCGCAAGATCACGTTATTTACTGTACATAATTGCTCTTTTCCTCCCAGAAGTACTTCAGACACTAAGAATATTTTGACCCAACTAATATATTCTTATTTTTATCCTCATTTTTTTAAAAAGTCGCTCTAGTTCCCCTTCATCTCCTCGTTATCACTTCCATTCCCGTCTTATCTCTCTCTCTCTCTCTCTCTCTCTCTCTCTCTCTCTCTCTCTCTCTCTCTCTCTCTCTCTCTCTCTCTCTCTCTCTCTCTCTCTCTCTCTCTCTCTCTCTCTCGTGGGATAATCGTTGCGTCAAGCCTCCAGGACGCGGCGCGCCTCGGTATTGTTATTCAAACTTTATTCAAAATATCTCTGAATTTATGGCCGCATATGGAGATGGCCCAGACGTGTTCTACCCCCATTTAGCTTTAATTTATGGCCTGAATCTTTAAAGTTTGACGTCTGTGTGGTGCGCGCGGCGGCGGCGGCGGCGTCCAGCCAGATTTTGTCGCCACAAATAAGTTTGGGAAGTGTGTTCGCAAATATTTTTTCCTCTTTTTTGTTCTTTTTTATATGTATGGTTTATATTTTGTGTTTATTACCCATATATACAACCACTATATTGGTTTGTTATCTGTACATTTTCTTAACTGACGCAATAATTCTTTTTTTTAATTTGCTTATTGTTTTTGGCCTTGTTGTCGTCTGGTATGCTACCTTTACTTGTTTATTCACTCGTTTATTGCCATAATTACACCTTCTTCAATTGTTCCTTTTAGTTACATTTCTCGAGTTTTCTTCACGCGAATCGATCGATAACATGATTAGTCTTCAATTGTCGTTGTTGCTGCTATTATTTCAAAAGTAATATTGCAACTCCCATCTGTAGTTGTGTGTCAATATCATCATTCCTTTTGCTGGTTTTGTTATTTGAAAGCGGATATCGTAAGTAATGAATAGAAAATTATCGGTTCTCTGCCATAATCATCACCACAAAGATGATAGTAATGGTACCACTACTACTACAACTACTACTACAACTACTACAACAACAACAACTACTACTACTACTACTACTACTACTACTACTACTACTACTACTACTACTACTACTACTACTACTACTACTACGTCCAACCATCACCCCTACCACCCAATCATCCAGCCCCATCAGTCTTAACTCAGTCGAGACAGCTTCCGTCCCATCTAACAGCTCATTTGACATCGCGACGGGAGGCGGTCTGAAATAAAAGGAACAAAACTTCGAATACAAGGGAGTTATGTTTGCTGAGCCTCTCCACTGATACCCAAACCCTCACGCCCTCCAAACGCCCCTTAATAACCCTTCCGGTGCCACATTGTAAAGGTCAAGATTGCGCTGGGAGACTCTTGTGTGTTGCGACGCTTTGTGATCGCCGGTGCGCAGGTTAGGAGATGAAAAAGGTAGGATGGAGGAGCGCCAAAGCTAATTACAGTAGAAATCGCCTATTACCTCCTACCCTTCCCCTGTTTACCATTCTTTATGCATTGTTGTGTCGCCGGAAATCTGGTTACTGCTACGGCTTCCTTTGAGTCGATTGCCGCTCGCTCTTTCCCTCCCTCACCACCCCCCGTCTCTCTCTCTCTCTCTCTCTCTCTCTCTCTCTCTCTCTCTCTCTCTCTCTCTCTCTCTCTCTCATTTCTTCTCCCCTTTTTCCCCTTTTCTTACCCTTTCCTCTCCCTTTTAGTCGATATCATTCCTAGATTTTTCTTCTTTTTCCTTTCTCTCTTTCTTGTGTGTGTGAGTAAAAGTAGCGTTGTAGTTCATAGTCTTATTGAAGTAAGGAGGGAAAACTTAGTATATGGGTTAAGTTTATCACTATCATTATTTTCATAACAATTGATGATTTTTTTATCATTTTCATTGCTTTCAAATTCATTTCTCGTGTCATCAAAGGGAGAAACAGCCATGGGAACCTCATTCATCAACCATATATATAGCATTTAACCCCTTCAGTACTGGAAGTCATTTTTAGTATGGGTTTTGGGTGTGATTAGACGATTTTATTGACATTAGGAAGGGTCTATGGAGGTTAGAAGTTCAATGGTCAAAGTCTGTACTATTTTCATACCCTTAGCTGTGTAGCCGTATTCTGAAACGCTTAACTCTGCCCGCCACTAGTTTCCAAAGGCTTTAATTGAATATACTAATGTTTTTAAGGGTATCTTTATGATTCTGGCGATGGATCAGCAAGATTTCTAGTTTATCATAAGGGAAATCATCTTGAAAACCCGAGATGGTAATGATGAAACGAATAGGAAAAAAAAGAAAGCATTTAATTCCATCCTCGTGACTATCATTGCTGCCATCACAATTCTAATAACCATCATCATAACACAATAACAACGAACAGTGATTCAGAGCATGTTGTTTGTGAATAGGTGAGCGTGTATGCGTATAGGTAGTTATCATCACAGCTTCTTCCGAATTTAATCTAATGCCTAATTGATACATTGCTTTGGAGAACGGATTGAAATTGGGGAGAGGGAACGGGGAGAAAGAAAAAAAAAAAGAATAAATAAAATGTTCTTATCGCTTAAATTACAAGGAGCCACTGAGGGGAGGGGAGTGAGGGGCGGAGGGGGGCAGGTTTCCTTTCTGCCGTTCATGCTAATCCAGGCCCGGCAAAGGAAATTAAAAGCTGCGTATCGCTGTGGAACCAATGAATATTTATTTTGACTTCTGCATATTTTTGATGGCCGCATCTCATTTGGCGCTGCTTCCGTTATTGTCTTTTGCCCTTCTTGCTTCTTCGCTCCTCTTTTTTTTTCTTCTTTTTTCTTTCTATTTTTCCTTTGTCATTCTTTTTTTTCTGTGTCATTCTTTTTTTTTCTTTCCCTTTTTTCTGTCATTTTTTTGTTTCTCTTCTCTTTTTCTTCTTTTTTATCTTTTTTTCTTTTCTCTCTTACTGTTTTTCTTTTTTTTATCTTCTCTTTTTCTTCCCTTTTTTTTCTTTGTCATTCTTTGTTTCTCTTCCTTTTTTTTATTCTGTTCTTTCTTTTCATTCTCTTTTTCTCTATTTCGTTTCTTTTTTTCCTCTTCGTCTTTATTTTCGTCATTTTTGTTCTCCCTTTAATGCTCTCTCTCTCTCTCTCTCTCTCTCTCTCTCTCTCTCTCTCTCTCTCTCTCTCTCTCTCTGCTCACAACTGAGAGGGCCCGGGTTCGAATCCCGGGCGCGGCGAGGCCAATGGACAAGCCTCTTAATGTGTATCTAGCCCCTGTTCACCCACACAGCAGCAAGTAGGTAGGACGGGATGTAAGTCGAGGGGTTGTGGCCTCGCTGTCCCGGTGTGTAGTGTGTGATGTGGTTTCAGCCCTACCCGAAGATCGGTCTATATAATTATGAGCTCTGAGCTGACTCGGTAACCAGCAGGCGACCGCGACAGTGAATTACACACACATTTTCTTATAGTGTATCCTAAAATGTTTATTAGTTTATGTTAAAATTATTCGTTTTCTTTTATATCAGAGAAAATGTCTTCGCTATTCAGCAAAGGTAAACATGACGAAATACTATCTTCCCATAGAACCTCCTCTGTTTTATGTCTTTTCTATCTATAATTCTACCATATACATTCCCAGATACCCACATACAACTGTCCTCTATCCTATTATACTGTGACTTCGTACCTACATAATTTTGGACTTTTTTTTTTTTTTTTTTTAGATAAGTTCATGAGAAGTGACAATACAGTTTCCTTGCCTATCACGCACCCGTCTATTTTATTAACAAACTGGTCAGCAGCTTTCATCATTCACTAAGCTGTTTCATAGTTGCGTCACTCACTACCACGGTTTTCCATCACCACTACCTTTCTCTATACATGTCCAGCATACAGGAAAGTCATTCTTTAAGTTTACTATTCATCTCCCTCGCATTGTACTTCTTTCTACCAATAGTCTGCATTTGATAGCATATTTTAGCTTGTTCTGCCTACTCCACCTTGTAAATATTTTGATTGAGGTGCTACAGCTTTCCTTCTTCTCTTATTCTGTCATTGAAGGTATATATTGTGAAGAATATATTACTTCCTTCCTTCCTTCCTCTTGGACAGAGTTTACTGCATAACACACTGTTTAACCCCTACAGTACTGGGACACATTTTTACCTTCAGTTTTGGGTATGACTTGGTGATTTTATTGACAGTAAGAAAGGTCTGTGGAGGTGAGAAAATTAATGGTTGATGGCCAGTCTTCACTATTCTAATCCCCTGCACAAGTTTCTGAAGCTATACAAAACCATCAAATAAAAAGAATGGATATGAAAATGCGTCATAGTACTGAAGGGGTTAAACAAGACAGAATCTAAACCAGGAATAATAATCATATCCTCTCTGCTTTCTTTCTTTTTTTTTTTTTATTGTTTATATAAAAACAGCCCTTCTTCCTCAACTTTGTACATAGCATTTACACAAAATTTCTCTCTCACACAACCTCATTCCAAGAAGTTTAGCAGTTTGAACAAATACATCTGGGAAGCACCAGTGTGACTCAACAGATAATAGGAAGTGGTTAGGGTGTCCAGCCACTCATCCTGTCAGTTTACTCATTACTATGTACTGCAATGAGAATCTTGCCAATCTCCTCCTCCTCCTCCTCTTAGCTATGGATTGCCTACTGCTTCTCCCACATTCCACCAAAAATATAAGTTAACTATTGTTCATGTATCTGTACAGGTTTGCATGAAGTACATACAGTAATTTATGATGTGATGAGAATTAATGTACAACCCTTAACTCTTGCATACATATACATACAAATACTGTAGCTTGCATCTTCATTCAGTGAGTTCTAAAGCCTTAATATATTGATGCTATTCATATATTGCTCTCTCTCTCTCTCTCTCTCTCTCTCTCTGGATGTAAGACAAAATTTTTCATCTGCCTTTACTTTTTATGAAATTCTATCTTCACTCTCCCTTGATGTACATTAATTCTGTGCCATCCATCATTTTGGAAAGTTCTTGGTGTCATACAATCAATATACAGTTTTCCATGGAGGTGGTCCATCTCGTGCTGAATGATTCTTGCCAACCATCCTTTCTTCTCTAGCACAACAGCCTCCCCATTCACATCCACACCTGAAATACGACAAACAAAATTTAAAAGGAAATTCTTACCCCTTTCTATATGTCATATATGTTACTGCAACACTTAGAGAGAGAGAGAGAGAGAGTTAAGGGATATATAAGAAGCATAGGGGTAGGAAGGAAGGGCACAGAAGGGAAGAGGAAGCAGGCAGACCTATGATACACATCAGAAGCAGCTTTTGCTAATGATGGCTGCCATGAAAAGGATAAAAAGGATGTCTCTCTTGCTAGATATATGGGCAGAAAACTCCTTCATCACGCAGGTAGCCAACCGTACAATATGTGCCTATAAAATACACCTAATTAGATATATATCTGAAACATGACAAATGCATTACCATTGTTTCAGGCTCGTATTCTTAATCAACTTGCTCTCTCACCCAAACTGAGATGACTAGATGGGTTTTCAATATAGTTTTCCCTTATTAAATAGAACTCTTGCTCATTCATCACTAGAAACATAAGAATACTCTTAAAAACATGAATATTTTCAATGAGAGATTTTTGAAAGTAGTGGGATGTGTGTTACCTGATAATCTGACAGCTTTGTATCTTGGTACCACAGCACTGTAGCCTCGAATACTTTCACAGGACTCAGGAAGTTCTATTTTGTTGTAATCTATAACCTCCATCTTGGGGTTTATCACAAGCTGTGGGGCAAAGTAAAATATATTAGGACAGACTGTACACAGACTTCAACAGTACACTTTGAAAGATACTCATTGAAATAAGAAATCGACAGTGCCTTTAGTGTAAATAAAGTGCATAAAAAGTGTACACACAATACAGAATAACAAATTCTTCATCTATAAATAATACAAATGAAGTAAGACTACAAATTATAATAAGCATCTTTCAATGTTGATTTGTCTTTCATGCCAATCATTTAACATATTCTTTTCTCAGATCATTAACCCCATGAATCTCTGGAAACAATAGTTTATATGGGTTACCTCCACTTAATGTGCCCAAAGAGAAGTGTGGCCAAACCAAGACATTGCGCCTAATCTAGCAGTAAGAATAGAATAATGGAGCAAGTTTCCATGTTACTCTATTAATACTTTGTAAATACCTTTTTTTAACAGAGTATTTATAAATGCACATGTAATGTAGTGGTTAACAGGCTCAGCTCACAACCAAGAGGGCCCAGGTTTGAGTCCCAAGCATGGCAAGGCAAAGGGGCAAGCCTCTTAATCTAGCCCCTGTTCACCCACACAGCAGCGAGTAAGTAAGGGATGTAACTCTGGGGGTTGCAGCCTCACTGTCCCCATGTGTAGTGTGTGATGTGGTCTCAGCCCTACCCAAAGATTGGTCTATGAGCTCTGAGCTCACTCAGTATGGAAAAGCTGGCTGGGTGACCAGGAGGTGACCATGACAGTGAATACTATTTATGGATGCACTATTTCACCTTGAGATTGTTCTACCTTTGCCAATGAAATGCCTTAATTCACATCACACCTGAGAGATATTTGCATCATAATTTGTGGAAAAAAGATATGAATGTGACATGTTCCATCTCAGTGAGAACTTTGTGAACAGAGGCTATTGTCAGTTTACAATTTGACACACACTGAGTTGTTCACAGAATCATTAAGTTAACACTGTTACTAACAGAAATCTGTTGAAAAAAAATGAAAATTCTAAGGATTCTAAGTTTTAATCTCAAAGTCCAACATAATGAACTGATTCTAATTCCTCCACTGACAAAGAAAGAAAAGGAGAAAGAGTTAAGAATGAATAGCAATATTGGTGGAAGAAGTGTATTTCACTCAACTCACAGTAAGAGGCAAAGTAGACATTTCCCGTGCAGCGTACACTTCTCTTCCAAATTGTTCTTTCCTCTTGGGAGAAAACTCCAAAAGAATCATACTGAAAAAAATATACATGTACACTGTTGAGTGATTTTATATTTTTTTCACTTTCCCACATGTGAAAAGACATTAAATAAAAGTAAATAAGAAAACTTAACAAAAAATTGCATTAAAAAAAAAAAAACATCATCTTTGCTTCTTTTCTACTGTGTGGGAAGGCAATAACTGTACTTGATTAATGTCCAACTCAGGAACAGCAAGACTCACCCTAGCAGACCAACATCAACAGCTGGTAATGAACAAATAATTCTTCAAGATATCAATTAGATGGGCTTTTGCTGTAGATAGACTAACAAAGTACACCTACAGTTATAAGCCAAGTAACGTCCCACACTCCCTCTCACTCTCACCTGCTGACAATCTTACAAAACCTGATAATTTATAGATTCCTTGCCAATCAAATGACAAGTGGTTGGCCACACTAACGGACGAGCCACCTATACCAGGTTACATCACCACTGCCACTAACACTCTGGTGACTGTGGCAGGCAAGCTCCAGGGAGGAGCAGAGCTACCTGGATGCAGCGGAGGTCCACCTCGGCTGAGTCTACTGTGGACAAAACTCTACAAAGTGAACTTACAATTGGAAACAAAATATGAAGCTTTGGCAGAAGTGAGTGTTGTATATTATTTATTGAACTGTAGGCCTTATTGCTTACCTTAATGGAATACCTATTTGAGGAGCAGCCAGCCCAACACTGTCATATCTCTTCATGACTTGCTTCATTTGTAAGATCACCTGAAATTACAAAACTCACCTTTATATTACAGAAGTTAAGTTTCATGTATACATCAGATTTATTGCCATATAAAGAAACGAGGCAAATGTATACATCAAACTAATAAAAGATTAGTTACATACTACAAAGTGAACATTTATAGCGGAAAACCAATTTTTTTTTTATTATTTTATTATTTATTTTTAATTCATTTATCTTTTTTTTTTAATTACAAGCAAAGCAATAAGAGTCACACCACACCTGCTTTATTTCTGGGGTGTCAAGATGCTCCAGCTGTACAGGCTTGGTTGCTGTTCGTAACACTGGGTCCCCAACTTGACACACGTGAAGAAATGGTGGACTTGCTGGTTTGGGATTGAAGAAGCTTTTGTAAGCCTCCACAAAACGCTTGCCGGCCATTGCTGATTGAAAAGAACAACAGTTTTTACTCACCAATATACTATAAAATTCAAGTGTTTAACCCCTTCAGTACTGGGATGCATTTTCATATTATTTTGCTTATTATTTCTTGATCTTACACGGCCTCAGAAACCCATTTGAGGACTGAAACAGCACAGACTCTGGCTATTAATCTTCTGACCTCCATACACTTTGTAGTGTCAATACAATTGTCTAATCTCACTCAAAATTCAAGGTAAACATGTGTGTCCTAGTACTGAAGGAGTTAATAAAAAACAAAGTACACATTGTAAGAAAATAATATGACAAATTATTCCCAGCAATGGTCAGCAGAATTATTAATAATGTACATACTTACAACACATTCCTTTTAAAACTGATCCACATGAAATAAAGGGAATGGAAAACAAATACAAAATACAAAGGAAAAGCTGACCTGAAGTTGTAGAGACTGCCAACCATCACCATTCTCTTATTGGTGTGTGTAAGTAACACACATTAACTCCAATCACTGCTACATCAACTTCTGAAATCAATATAGTATACACCATAATTAAAGACTGACAAAAAATTATGTTATGTGATTGATAGAATCATTATGTTTTGCTACATTTCAACATTGATTCATTCATAAAATAAATTCCCATTAGATTTAAAGTAGTTTCCATGTGATATTGTAATTCTGTTAATGTTATTGCATTAATCATCCAGAGGAAGGTATGCATACATTGGAACTTGTGTAACTGCTGGAGTTTTGGCCATAATAGTTGAGTAGCCCAGCTGATGTTGAGTAGCCCTGATACAATGGAGCCAATGCTAACACTGGTCTGTCTTGATATTCAAACAGGGTGATCGTGAACTCTTTATCAATACTGAGTGTAGTGTTTTTGGTCAATTATTTGGCAGCAGGCCTTCTGCTTTCCTCAGTTACTGGTATGTGAGAGAGGCATGTCTGTGTGGGGTCAACTGTTATGGCCAAATCAATATGTGTAGATTGGATAGAAAGGTCATCATTGTCAATGTGTTCATGGTGAAGTGGGCTTCCGTTATCCCAGTCTGGTGAGCCTCTCTTGACAACCAGAGAGAAGGAAAAGGCGTTTCTAAATAGCTTGAAGGGGAACACTAACCACGTGATAAACACCGTACAAATAATACCAATAAGAGAATAACTCCAAACAAAGCTACTCTCTGACTCTGACTATAATAGCGCTGTCCTGGCGGTCTGCTGGTGCCATTACTACCACATCGTCATTTACTCACCGGTAACATTTAAAGGGAAAAAGTGAGCACGTGACAGACAACACGTGCATAACATCCAATACAAACAACACGGAACAGGACTATTCTGTCGCTCTAAACATAAACAAGATGGCGCTAATGGTGCAGGTAGTTAAGTGAATACCATTAGGTGAGAGAGCGAGGAGTCCCAGCTGACCGCTGCAACACCGTGTCGTCTGCAACACCACAACACAACAACAACACCTTCGCGTTCCTATAATGTTGGCACTCCTCCCTCCACGCGCTTACTATTCCTTACTATTTCCTTACTTTGCCGCTCTCCTCACCATCTCTATGACTTAAAATATGCATGTTAAATGTTCTCTATTCTGTCTATTGCTTGTTCTTGACTTTGGTGATGTGCATGAGGATTAATACTACTGCTGGGATTTGTCATCAATCTAGTCTGCCCCATGTAGTGGATTGTATCGTTTCATACTTGTGTGTTGGGGTAGTTTAATCAGGCTTATCTTTCTTACTTACTTCTCCAGTGCACAGGGGATTTATACAGAAGTTACATTTGTTCTCTTCTCCCTCTAAAAACAATGCAGTACGTTGGTTTGCACAGATGAGCTTAGATCTGAGCTGTCAACTTAAAATGAATATAAATATGAATATTTTTAGTCGTATTATAGAACTTATGCTTCCTGGATTACCCATTTCTTGATCCAGTTGAAACTCAATCAGCTGGACTTCCATGAACTAGCTAACGTACAGATGATCTTTGCTTGCTTAGGTGTGAATTAACTATACAGATATGCAATCTTGCAAGGGATTTATAAGAGATTACAAAATAGTCCCGCTTCCACCAAACCTAAACATAGTAAACTGGACATTGATGAATTAAATAACCCACAGATCATATTCATTCACCTAAATTTGGATAGGACATGTCGATTGAGAATGTGTATGGGGGATTTCTATGGGAGAGATTACTTTTCAGAAGGAGATGGCTGTGCGTGGCAGGGCGAGCGTCAGCCAATGGGCGGCGCGGGGCTGTAGGGGAGAAGATGGCTGCCTCGGAGGAGGAGTCTGGTCAAAGTGATAGTAAAAATGATGATTCTGCCACACATGAGACTAGCAAGCAATTTTCTACCATTCACCAAGTAAGTTGAGGATCCGAGGAATATTAGAAAAATAGTATGTACCGCATCCCTAGCGTAGATAAGCGAGAA
Source organism: Callinectes sapidus (assembly GCA_020233015.1). NCBI lineage: Eukaryota > Metazoa > Arthropoda > Malacostraca > Decapoda > Portunidae > Callinectes > Callinectes sapidus. The sequence continues at coordinate 7,100,493 of CM035179.1, forward strand.
ATGAGGTCTATAAACGTTGTTGACAGCCAGAAAATGTCCTTGTTTTTGGTAGAAATTCTGTGCTGTGGAGGTGTGTTGGGGCTTGATTTTCACACCTGTAGCTGTTTTGTACACTGCATACCCCGAGTCACCTTCCCCGCCAGGTCATGATGCACCAACTACCCAATTAAAGGTGCGTATCGTGAAAAATAGGTATGGGGGGAGTGAAAAATAACTGACGGCGGTCACGTAGACGCTGGAATTTCAGTGGTATTCAATATTTGGGTCAGAAGGGATGGGTGAGTGTTGTCCTGGTGTGGGTGGCGAGGGTTGGCGCCTGCTATGTGTGTGGTGACCGTCAGTACTGATAATGGTGAAATTTGGGAGAAGTTCTAAGTGTGTACATATGTAAATTTGGGTCCCCCCCCTCCTTCCTGGCGAGTTGTAAATATTCCTCTGTGGGTGTTGAGGGGCGAGTGAGTGGTGTTGTGGTGTGTGTGTTTGTACGAAGGTGTCTAGAGTGGCGTGTCTTATTATGGCCTTCCCCATCACTCTCTTCTGTTTGACATCAGTGGGGTTCTCCTTGATTGAAGTTACTTTTTTCCGTATAATTAATTACTGGTAAATACTTCACTGTGTTTTATTTTGCTGGTGGGATTTGTCATGGCTTTGCTGTTTGTTTTATTGTTTTTTTTTTATGTTTATTAGATATATTACTCTAAGTTATTTATATTTATACTTTGGTAGACTCCTTCCCTCCCCATCTATTCTGAAGGTGTTATGTCTTTCAGTTCATGGCAATATTCATTCAGGTTATTATGTAATTTATTTGTATGAAATTATGAACTAAATCATTGCCCTGCATAGGACATGATATTAATCTTTCATGCCACAGACTATATTGCGGTCATCATAGCTCTAACTTGATATCTTATGCCCTCCCACATTTTGGTATGATATTATAACACTCATTCTTGTGTGTTTTAATCAATGACTGTATTTTTATTTAAAGTAGTATTCCTTTCAATTTGTTTCAGTGGATCAAAGTTTTTTTTTTTTTTTTCTTTTTCTCTCAATGTAAGAAGGGGAAGGTGGCCAAGGGCAACAAAAATAGGGAAACAAATTAGGTTTCACTGTAAAATTTTTTAAAAATATATGAATTCCAGAAATTGTCTTGCTTGCATTTCTCTTGGATTGTATTACATGTTATTAGTGTAGCTGTGTACATGTAAATGATAGGGATTTAGAGTACAAGCTGAGGTGAGTGGCCATTCCATTTATTAAAGCAATGTGGCAGATTTGACCTCAGTTTTAGGCCATGAACCCCAGGGAGGCAGGCAGGCAGGGATTACATTGCAGTATAACTATGCTCTGTGGATATCAGCCTTGTTAATGTAACTTTTTAATAGAACAGTTACCAGAACATTCTGACTGAGCTATCAAAATAACTGGGTGGTGAAAATGTAAATTGATAGTCCCAATAGAGCTAAGATACTGAACTGTGGTATCAGACTAACTGTTGGGCACAGATTAATCTTAAATCTCACTGTCACTGCTATACACTCCTTTATTGTCCACCTAATGGTGCAAAATATGACATTGTCTGTGTAAGGAAACCCTCTTATATATGACTGGACATATTAGGTTTATTAATGGGATCATCTCACAGCCTACCATGTTTTCCTGCCTGTCACCTCAAGCAGTAACATTTGTTTTAGGGCAATACTGCCGGCCAACACCACCTGAATGACAGTAAATCCACAGTTCATTTTGCTTTAAGAAACTATTAAAAGTCTAATAGATGCAAATTTGGTGACATTTTTGTCTTATTCCATCAAAATTCAATTCCAATAATGAAAAAATATGTGTTTAATTTCAATTGAGTGCTTGTTACTTTTATTATCGTGAATTATGTTAGTACTGTGTTATTTTAAGATGTTTGCAATACACTTTTGTCTAATTGATTGGATTGACTAATGTTTCCCATTCAATCTTAAAGTATTCTGAAATTATCAATTTATCTTTCATAGGTAAGTTAATATAGGATCTCTGTCTAACGTTAGTAAATTATGCAATAAGTTTGAGTTGATATAAAATCTTTGTAATATTAGTAAATTTATGAAATAAGTTTGATAATGCCTAAGTAATATTTTAATATACATGAAAGCTTTTAAAGTTACAGCATCACCATGTTCACTAGTAAAGAATTCATTGGTATGACACTCTTCCCCATGTCAGCAGGAGATCGAAAACCAACTCAGTCGACCAGGTTTGAGCTATGAGAACAGAGTTAGTGCTGTTCTGTCAGGCTGGGAGCACCTAGCAGGGACAGTAGAAGGAGATGTTGGCCAGTTGCAGCCCCTTGCAACATTTCTTTATAGGTATGTAATTATATGTTGCTTTTAAATGCTTTTTTTTAATTAATGTTGTTGCCTGTGTTATTGAATTGTATTTGTATTACCTTATTATTAACAGTGTTCTAACATTCATTTTTTAAAGTTCCATTACTACATTATTGGTGTGGCATCAAGTTACAAACTGTGAATCTTTTCAGATGGAGTTTACGTTTAATTCTTCAAGGAGAATGGCCTGGTCTTGCCCAAATTGTGAAAACACGGCTTGGTGTGACATTGCAGAGGTGTTCCAGAGTGGCCGTGCTTCAGCCTCTGTGTCGCACTCTTCTTCCCCTTGTGTCCGACCCCTGGGGTCAAACAACTAAGACAATATTTTCTGATTCTGAAGTTCAGGATGAAGAAGGTTTGTTAGAATTCATGCAAGAGCTGACCTTATCTGTCTCTACCGAATATATTGTCATGTTGTGCTTAATATAATGAGTTTTCATCAAAGGGTTTTTTGTTTGTTGTTATAAAAGACTATCAAGAGAACACATATGATAACTATGCATTACATTTTCAGCCATAAAATACATCTCCAATGAAACTTGGGAGGTTGTGCGAGTGCGTGTGGACACAATGGTTGAATCAAGATGTGAGGAACTTGCCTTCAGGGTTCTCAAAGTGTGCATAAGGTATGTTAGTGTATTGATATTCTAAAACTGAATTTTTGTCCACTGCTGCTTTTTCTGCTTCCAAATTTCCCAAAGTTTCTTTCTTGATTATGGATTTTTTAAATGAGTTGATCTTGATATTAATTTGGGTAAAGTCTTTAGACAACTTGTATGGTTTATTGTTAATTGTAATGTTTTCATATAGTGTTGCTGTTTATTGTTGTAAGATTTTATCTCTCATGTAACCAGATACCTCATCACTTGTCAGTTATAAATTAAATGCAAACTTATTGGTTGCTATGTTTTTGCAGATGCATACGGTTGAGATCAGAAGGCATGGGTGTCCCATTATACACAGATGAAGACCATAACCACTTTGTTGATCTCTACTTTGTATTGCTGTACAAATTTCAGCGCAAGGCCTTTCTAGAAGAAGTAAGTAAAGAATCACTTTGCAAGATGAAAAGAATATTGAAGCATTTTGAAGAATGGGTTTAGTATATGATGTTGTTGTAACTATAGTACTGATGGATTGACCAATTGATTTATTAAGGTGTATTATCTAGTGTTGCATTAACCATTAAGGTGTGAAAAAGAATGATTTTAAGTTTTTGTTGTAAAGCTTATATTTTTCTGCTGTTTTTTTTTTCTTTTTTTTCTGTAATTAGTGATGGGTCAAAAGTAATGGAAGGAATCCACTTGTTCGCTTGTTCAGTGTGTGCATTGTTTAACAGGTGAAGGCACTAGACATACATGAAGGAGTAGATCTTGTTCAGCGGCTGGTGACCAAGCAAGACAAGGCAAAAGTTTGGAAGCATCGACTAAAGATTGCAGATCTTGCCATTCAAATATTTTTAGCCACATCAATTGTGAAGAAGTACAGTCATGATTTCTGGTAAGTCCAGCCATAGAGTGTTGATGTTTGGCTAATTTATTGACATTCCATTTCAGATAGTTCCATCCCTTACATTTTATCCATTGTCTTGCCCATGCAGAATTTAAGTGTTTTGAATCACTTAGATAACTATTCAGAAATTTTTCAATTTGAATGTGGCAGGTCAGTTTTTCTTTGTCAGCAGAATTTTATATCTCCATATTAGACCTGAGGACTGTGAATATTGATGCCCCCACCACATTAAAATCTTTGTCATGCTTAACTGATCTTGAGTTGATCAAATTCTGAGATAAACAACAGATCAAATTTATCCTTTTCATGTTGTTTATTTGAACATAAAAGAAAAAAAGATAAATTTTTAACAAAATTAAGTGGCTGGCAGTCAGCAGCACAAGTACTGATGAGGTGTTGGTGCTTCTCATTCACCTTATATGTCCCATCAAGTGATATGAAAATTCTTGCCGTATTACCTTTGAGCTCTACGCACTGCTGAGAATCACTGAAGGTGTTTATGTTTAAAGGTGTAGAAACTCAATATCATATATAATTCATTCTTTTAAAAGGGAGAAGGATGATAAAAGATATTCTTCTGTATCCATGAGGATGAATAAGTAATTTGTTCAAAGCGATGAAAAAATTAGTGTGAATTAGCCAGACTGTTCTGTCTTGCTTGTTGAGATAGATAGAATAGCAGAATGAGATGAGGAGTTGGGTGCATAATGTATTGGTATTCAAGAGGAAGAGTCGTATGTGAGTTGAGAGGACACTATGTCATGGAGAAGTTCAGTTAGATTATTGTTGTATGTTTGATTTCATTTAGTATTGTAGTTATCTGGATTGGTTATTATATACAGATTTTTTACCAAGTGAATACTGAAATCAACCAATGTATGATGGCGGAGCACTCATTGCCACAACTTGCTCCAGGGCTGTGTTTCTCGAGTGGTGTGGCGTTCAAGAAGCTGCTGCAGTTGCTGATGATGTACTTATTCAAATGATCCACAAATATATGCAGCTGTGTGAAGCCTCACAGCACATATACTCTATGGGTTCCATCCTTCACAAGAAGGTACGTGTGTAATATTCTGACCTGTAATATTCTTATTTCTAATTTTTATTATATTTTTTATTTCTATTTATTTATTTTTTTAATGCTAATGAAAACTTTAATTTCAGTTTGGAAATCGCTTGGCTTCACTTGTGACTGAGCTGTTGATTCGTGCCCTCACTATGGACATGAACAGCTTAGAAGCCCTAAAATTGAAGCAAACAGAAGGATCTCAGAAAGAAGAGCAAGTGCAATTGGAGCAACAGATGGCAGATGGATTCATGGATCTGGCCACAGTCTTCACCCATCACAAAAGTGTGGCAAGGGAGTGTGTCCTCACTGCATTCAGCCTTCACCCAACCACTGAACGCCTAGTTTTACTCAGCAGTTTTGCTGGCAGCTCTCTCTCATCAGATATCTCCCATGTTCTGGAACAACCACATTCATTTTCAAAACACTCCACACCACATCCAACATCTCCTCTGCCACAATCTTCCTTTTCAGCCTGTCACTCCTCTCCTACTTTTATTTCATCCCCTTCATCACCCATCCCACATTCATCTGATATATCTCAGCCACCTTGCCTGTGTCAACCAGGATCTCCTCACCAGCTTTCTTCATCTCCCAGTATTCCACACTTATCCCCCTCTCACATTCCCCCAGCTTCTCATACAGTGGCATCCTCCCCACTCACTGCTGTTCCCACATCTTACAGCATATCCTCTCCTGCCCCACATTCTCCATCTGCCACTTTGCGTCCTGAAGCCTCCAGTGATGGTACAGAAATGGAACTATCCACCACGTGCCTGCAGTCCACTTCAACCTCTGCTGACATGCAAACAGGCTCCTTTAACACATCACAGGGCATTGGTGTTGTACAAACTACACAGTCCACCACTTGCCTTCAATTGTCTTCAAGTGATTTTCACACAACACCATGCTCTCAAAATGACTTGCAAATTCCTAATTTGTCCACATTGGAAAATTCCACAGTCAGTGACCCAGTCCACAATAGTCTTAATTACGTTGGTGTTCAAAATAGTGTTAATGTTGATAACATGGAAGTGACTAGTTCCAGTGAAGTACAAGTGAGTCAAAATGATTTACAAACTGACGAGCTTAACATTAAAGGCCGAGTATCTCCAGTGAGTGATCAGAGAGGTCTGTCATGTGAAGATCATTGTCTAACAGACATCACGATAGACACGGGACAACCTTACCCAAATCTGTCATCTGTTGTTGATTATGAAGAATCACAGATGATCATTGAAAATAGTGCTCAAAGTAAGATGAAACATCTCTCATTGTCACAAACCAAAGATATAAGTACTAATGATAAGGAATTGGATAGTATATCCCATGGAGAATCCAGAATGAAAGATGATGTAGACTCTATGGATAAGTTCTACAAAAGCACAGAAAACTTTATTGAACAGTTAAGTCAAGAGCCGCCCTGTAAATCTAAATTGACCAATCTTTCTCCAGGGCATCAGAATTATGATGTATTGACCCAGCCTAACCAAGTCCTTGATGCAGAACAGCTAGGCATTACTAAGGAACTGTGTGATGATCTAGCAGTTGTGCTCAGCAGTCCAAGGTGGCAGGTTTTGTCATGGATGCTGGATTGGAGCGAGCTCTCAAAAATATGTGGGCAATACATCAAGGATGCTGACAGTGCTAAAAACATGACTAAGGAGCTGAAGTATCTCAATATTGATTACAGTCAGTTTCAAAACATGCCATCCGCAGAAATTACAGAGTTCACCGGCATAGAAAAGGGATACGAACACTTTATTGAGCACGAATCTGAAAACGAAGCCTCGGACGACGAGTGCAGCGTGCGTCCTAAGGGAGGTCACATCTCTCCCGTTGTCGAGTCAGCCAACGCCGACACGGCAAAGATAACAAAGAGAGGAAGAGGACGACCAAAGAAAATCCCACAAATTAATAGACCCTATGACTCGGACTCTGATCTTGATGCTGTAGAACAGTTGAAGGGATCATCCTGTTATATGGTTTCATTGTCTGAGTCAGAAGAGTCTGATATAGACAATAAGAACAAAACATACTTGCACGTGGACTCTGAGCGAAGCGGGGTCATAGAAGGCAAGAGAGTAACAGCTGTGAGCAACCAAGATCGAAGCAAGCGTATCAGGATCGACGCAGAAACGGGCAAACTGCGAAAAGATCGGAGCTTACTGAATAGCTTGCGGCTCTTTAGACACCAAAAGTATGGAGGCGATCTTATATACGACGACTCTGAATTTGAAGGGTTACAGCGCTCCGCTGAAAATTTTGCACCTCCTCTCAGTTCGTTGAATCTTAACCCACGTGTTGTGCTAACAGAACGAGACAAATCTGCTGTGGATCAGCAGCTTCAGAGGTCAATGACAACAGCTATGGCAGGGAAAAGAGTTGGTTCTGGGAAAGCAACTCAGTCTAGTCAGTCACGTGAATCCTGGAGATACGCAGGATCCTTTGTGGCACCCAATCCCACCAGTACTGTTCGTCCAGCCACCTCAGTCCCTCTCCCACGCTCGCCCTCAGTCCAGTGTTATGTTCGTCACAAAGATGGCAAAGTGCGCTTTGCTTCCTTCAATAGATCCATTCTGGCTGGCAGTCGTCCCCCTAACCCAGGTGGTCAGAATAACTATCTGAAGTTGTTGAAAAGACCAACATCAGGTTATGATGATTCCTATGCAAAATTTTTGCTGCAGCAGAACCCCAGTCTCAAAGGTAAAGGTCCAGAAGATAATGCAGCCAGAAAGAGCATGACACTTGATGCCAGCTTAGATTATCTTAAAAAACAAGGTACAACGGTAACTTACAGAAGAAAAACGGGATCTGCCTTAGCTCTTGCAAATGCTCAAAAGACCGTCTTGAACAGAATAATGTCTCCAGAAAATGCTATATCAGCCATTAGTAGTCGAACTGCCATTGCAATGCCTGTCAGTAACAATCCCCCAAACTTACCTCCATCAGACAAGACAAATCCTGCTAATCTTAGCCGGGTCTTACCCAAGGGTACCACCGTCGTCAGAAGACCCAAATCAGACGGAGCTGGACCCAGCGGCCTCAGCAACAACAGTGGGTCGGGCAGCACTTCAGGCACACGAACTGTTGTCTCCCGACCGGCAAGTTTTCCGACAGTAGTTGCTCGTCCCAACACAACAGTCTCGTCGGTGGTTCGTTCGGGAAGTTCCGTCGTGGCCGTCAGAACAAATGCATCAACTATCCGAACAACCTATTCCCGTAGTGTGGTGGTCACCGGCAGCCTGGGAGCACAAGAGGCACCTTCTAACAGAAGTACATCACCTCCATTAAGTGATGGCTCTCCATCTACACCAGGAGGTGTCCCTTCTGGATCAGGATCCTCATCCTCTTCAACGCCGGCCCCTTTAGTCTCAGCCACGGTGGTAGGTAGTGTCCTCACAACTGTTCCAAGCAGTTCCCCCATGGGGACACAAAGTGGAAATACTGGCAAGCAGCAGCAACAGCAACAGCAACTACTGCAGCAATCCTGGGATGTTGTTCAGAATGAAGGTGTGTGTGTAAGTGGTATTGAGAGTAATACCACCATCACCCAAATGAGCAGCACCACCAGAGGAGCCACCACTTGTACCACCACCGTGGCTAGCCCTCCGGGGGACACCAGGGCAGCTAGTATGTTAGAGACTTTACTCAGAGACAGACCTGTTCCTCCCAGCCCTCTCCATACCCAGTCCACCACAGCTATCACCACTATTACTGCTGCCCTTCCAAGTACCATAACATCCATAGTAGGCAGCACTAGTGTTCCTTTGGCAGTTACTGGGGAGAGCCAAGTGACAAATGCTGTGGTGGGTGCCTTGAGCAGTACTGGTAACAACACCGGCAATGTGGTCATTGCAAGTGGATCAAATGCCAACAGTGGTGTGATCATGGCAAGTGGTGTTGTTGGAGCACCTACAGGAGGAGGTGTTGTAGTTGCCAGCAGTGGAATTGTGGGCAGTGGTGGTGTTGGGGTAAACAATAGTGTTGGTGAGGGTGGCTCTGGAGCAGTGCAGCAGGTGCTTTTGCCGGGCCAAATTGTCCAAGTTCACACCAGTGATGGTACAACGGGCATCGGAATTGTGCAATCTTCCTCATTAGATTTAAGATTACCAGCTGGAACAAGAGTGATAAAGCCTGGCGGCGGGACAATACGAACCACGGCTGCACAGCAACAAGTTACGGGAGTCATAAACCAAACAGGCGGTCGTCAGGTCAATGTGTTGCACAACGTGAAGATTCTACAGAATGTGCAAAACAGACAGATTGTACGCACTGTGGTCGTGCCACATCCTGTTGCCCTCCAGGGCCTAAATACTTCATCAGGTCAATTGAAGCCTCAAGTTGTTTCTCTAAGCCAAGGAACCAGCACATCTGTGTCAACAGCAGGAGAGGGTGGGGTGATACAACCACAAGTTCCTTCTACCACAGTGAGAGCTAAAATTCCACCCACCACTATTGTCCAGAAAGTATTAAGCCGCAGTGGACTGGTCATCCGCACCGTTAGGCCCCAGACCTCGTCTACTCAAGCATCAGGAGACGCGGCATCCTTTGAGGAAGGATTGGGGGCAAAATTGCAACAGCAACAAGGTGCTGAAGGAGAGAAAAGCACAGGAACCACTGCCACCACTAATGTGACTGTAGCTCGTCTGCCCCAAGATGAGGGTCTTGGTGAACGGCTCAGTCATTACCTGAAGACTGCCCTTGCAAGCTCTACAAGCACTCAGAGTGTTGGAACTCAGACCCTGACAACAGCTGTGAAGCCTTCAGCAGGTCAGTTGGTGAATCAGGTTGCCATGAACCACTTGCGAAGTGGTGGTAATGCAGCGCTCTCTCTCTCAGGAGCCATCCCTGGAATGAGTGGTGCTCCCAGTACCATTTCAACAAGTCCAACACCTCCACAACAAGCAAATATACCTTCTCTTCCTTTGACTCCAACTAATGCAGTCAGTTCAGAAACATTGGAGCAGATAAGGGAATTTGAATCCGTCTTTGAAAAGGTATCAAATAAATCAGGAAAAGAGGGAGCTGATGGAGAAGCAAGTGTGGACAGCTACACAAGTACTCCTATGTCTTCTGAGGAGTCAATGATTGCTGCACAGCTTTTGAGTATGGCTAATGATAATCCTGCTGTCACAACATCTTCAAGTTATGTATATTCTGTTCCCACAACTGTCTACGATGCAAGTGGCACACGACTAACTGAAGGAACGTACATAACCATTCCCAGTACTACTCAAGCAGGTACTCTTATTTTAGTCAATCACAGTGGTTCTGGCACGGGATTAGTCACTGTTGCCAGTGGTGTACAGAACCAGCAACAGCCTCCTCCTGCAGCTTCACCAGCTTTGTCTTCTACCTCGTCTCATTCTTCTATTGCATCGTCACCATCATCTACTTCCAGTAAGACTAAAAAACCACCACCAAAGTCAAAAACTGTCCCTCCAGCCACTCCACCTGTAGTGGCCAAGCCCAAAACTCCACCGCCTCCAAAAGCTCCAGCCCCTAAACCAACCGTGGCCAAACCTCAATTGGAAGAAAGTGATGAAACTAAAGCCCGTATTCAGGCTATCCTGGAGCAGTACAAGCAAGATCTGGCCAATACTCCACAGCCTCAACCAGCTCCTAGAAACAGAAAAAACTGTCCCCCTCCAAAAAATGAAGGAAAAACATCCACCAAGAAAAAGAGTCCAGTTAAGAAGGTTGAAGGGGGTGCAGGGAATAGTCCAGCAGTCTCAGAAGGTTCCATAGTTGGGTGTCCCTCCCCAAGTCCATCACCAGGTCCTGCAAATGATAACTCAGTTGGTCCTTCAAGTAGTGCTACTGGGGGCCAGCCAGTTCAGTTCTCCTCTCAAGTTGTGGCTAGTCAAGGTAGCACTACTCCTGGAAGCCACAGTGTTCCTGATGAGAAGATCAAGGCTGAAGGTAGCCCTGAAGTTGTTGTTTCAGCCCCACAATTAATCCAGGGAGTCATGGTATCAAATGTAAAGGTTGAAGGAAGTAATTTATCAAGTAATTCATCAAACCTTGCACAAGGCATTGCAGGAGGTAGATTTGTCCAGCTTATTCGACATTGTGGAAAAGTAGCAACAATCACAACTCGTCAACCTATGAATAAGGCAAAATCTGCCAGCCAAGGAGGCCCCCCTCCTAATGTCACAATACAGGGGAGAATTAGTATGAATGATCTCATGGAAAGTCATATTGCATCTCTGTTAACTGGAGGAGGTTCGGCTCTGACGCAGACTCCATCTGTTGTCAGCAAGATTGTTCAGCAGCAGCAACTGGCTGGTCACCAGGGAGTTCAACAAGTAGTGGTGCAGACATCAGGAGGACAGCAAGTATTGCAACAGGTATCACTTCAACAGCTTCCCACTTCACCTGTCAAACAGCAACAACAACAAAAAACCCAACAGAAAAGTAGCGTCATTCAACAACTCTGCATTGCAAGTAAGGAAGAACTGTCTGGTGCAAGTTCTTCTCAAATTCCAGCCAGTATGGCATCCTTGTCAAATGCTCTTCCCAATAATATGGTCACTATTGCAAACACCAATGTTCTAACCTCACAAGCTGTTTCTAAAATAACTACAAATTCAAGTCCATCACCACCGACAAATACATCAGGCATCCCTTCACCAGCACTGTCCACAGCAAAAACTACCAGCGTTGTCACCACGACTGGCACAGTTAAACTTCCTTCCCTCTCTTCCATCCCAAATTCTCCACTCACTCCTCAAACAAATGCTGTAACATCACCTCCAACTCCACAAGCTGTATCAGCCTCTCCCCATACTCCCTCTCCTGCAACAGAGCCATCTCCTACCCCTTCATCTTTTCAAATGGGAGAAGAGAGCAATAGTAGTGAACAGAGTGTTGGTGAGGGTCTTGCAGGACCACTGCCTCCATTTCTAACTTTAAAATCATTCATCATGAGGAGTCCACAGCAGCCTTCTCCACAAACTCAGCAAACACAACCACAAAAAGTTCAGCCAGAACAAAAAATATCAGAGAAGTGCTTTACTTCAGGAACAGCATTACCACAAGTTGCTAACAGCTCAGGAGCTGCTCAAGAAACAGCTACAACATCTTCAGCAGCACACAACAAAACTCCACAAAGAGGAAATCAGTCACATGTCCAGTTGCAAATTTCACAGCCTCCTAGAAAACCAACCACAGTGATTCGGTCTGGAGGCGGGAATCCTGGAAGGAGATTAATTGTCGGAGCTGTGGATGCAAATGGAAGGACAGTAGCACAGTGCACAGCAGGTTCCCTTGTCAGTGGCACGGGGGAAGCAGGAATTGCCACATCGCCCATGTCAAGCTCCAGTCACGAGGGGTCGCCAGCCAACACACAGTCTCGCATACGCCTGGCAACAAGACCTCAAGACATGCGCAGTAATTCAATTGACTCCTTAAAAAGTGATCTGAGTAAGTAACTCTTTTTATATCAAATACTAGTCTAATAAGTATCTTAGTGTTGTTGTTTTTTTCAGCTTATTTAACATGTTTTGTATAGAATGCTCAAAATCTTCCTAGAATAATAAAGAAAAGAGCTGCATGCATATATTTTATTCTTTAAGAGATCAGTATCCTTAAAAGTCAGTTTTCTAAATATGCTGACTGGGGAAAATGTAATGTAAAAAAGGCTTAAAACCTTTCTGAACATATTTCAAGAATATATAAGATAGAGGATGTTACTTCAAAAAAATAAATATGTTTTCTAATTGATTTATAATCTGCAGGTGTTGAAGAGGTTCAAATTCCACCAAGTCCAGCAACATTAACAAAACAGATTCAAAGTGCATACATGACTGAAGCAGCACTGTCTCCATCAGTGTCACAGTCACAGCACTCGGGTTCCTCCTATTCTTCCCCAAGCACAACACATGACTTGCCATTCACTGAAGCTCCTGCTGCTTCAGATGAGTCTTCAGGAGGTGGTTTGACACAGCCTGGCCACTCCTCAGCACCACCTGCTCCTGGGCTCTCTGTGACAGGGGTCTCTCCTGAAGGTGACACTCAAATGAGAGCACTGACCTCACCATCTGGAGATGTTTACCTTCATCAGTCTGGTACTGGATTAGGGCTGGAGAGCTTGGAAGCAGGGACGCTGCCTCTGGTTTCAGGTATGGAAGTCAGGACACACTCTCCAGCCTTGAGTGATTTGGTGTCCTCGGGACCTCTCCTTACTTGGTCCCCAAGATCTGCAGACTCCATGATGGCACAGTCTCCTTCTTTAAATGATGCTCTCACTGCAAACATTCCTCTTGATGTTAATCACAGTGAAGATTCCCTTTGTGACTCGTCGACTGGTTTCCCTGGACTCTTTTCAATTGAAGGGGATGGTGTCAGTGTGTCTTCAAGCACAAGTGAAGACACTGGAAACACCACTGCTGGGGTTTCAAACAATCAACAACACACTTTACAACCAGATCTAGAATCACAGGAACAAATAGAGGTGACAATAGATCTGCATCCCCGAGAAAGTGAACAAGACCACACCATCACCTCTACCAGGTCACCAACTCAGTTAGAGCTGCCTGTGGCCACCCTTCGTGGAATAACTACTCATAACATGCCATCATCAGGGAGCATTGTTATAAACCACGGATCACAGGACACACCCTGGAGATTTGACAACACAATTGTTTCACAGGCTAAAAGTGTCATTAATCAGGCATCAGAACCTACTAATGGACATCATATTGAGAAGCAGTCTGCAGATCCAGAGGAAACTGCTGCAGGTCCTTCAAACAACATTCAAGGTAAACAGAATGATGGAGTTCAAGCGTCTTACCAAAAACAGAAACAGAAAAGAGGAAGCAACACAGGACTAAATGAACAAGAAGTTGAGGATGTCAGAATTGTGGCTGAGGTTGTTGCAATGAAAGGAATGGAAAAAACAAAGAAACAAAGCAAATCTGATGGAAAGATTGATGGAGAAGTGAAGAAATCTCAAGAAGGCAACAGTAGGAAGCGCAGTCAGTATTCGGCTTGCCCTCCTGACAAAAGAAAACTAAGTGTAATAAATGAAAATGAAGTAAAAACAGAAGAAATACCAACAAAGAATGGACATGAGGATGATCCCGCACATTCTAATATAAAAATTGGAACCAGCAGTGTTGGTAGAAACAAACGTAGGAGTTCTCAACGTGCTGTAGCAGCTTCTAGTAATGCAGTTTCTCCAACTTCCGTGAATCGAACTCGTACAAAGCCTTTGAAAAGTGAAGCCAGTGTTAAACAGGAGCATGGATCTGGCTTATTAGGTATTGATATCAAAGATGAAAAACTTATAAAACTAGAAAAGGTCATAAAGGAAAACAGTGATGGCGGGTTTGGAAGAACTAGGGGAGCAAAAAAGCGCACAGAAACAGACAGTGTTGGGGAAATGAAGGAGGGAGAGAGTCAAGGAGAGCAAAAGTTAGGTGGAGAAATTAAGCAAAGTGAGGATAGCCTTGATATGAAGTTTGGTGAAGGGGAGTGTGGTGAGGAGATGAGGCGTGGTGGCAGAGGTGCACAGGCTGCTAAGCGTGGTGATGGCTACGTTTTGATGGAAGAGGAGGTGCAAAATCATTTGGATGAGGATACTGCAGTACTGCGGGGGAACCGAGGCCGCCACATCAGCGGCACCTCAGACACCAGCAGCAATTATAGCGTGGAGTGTGCCGTCGCTCCAGCTGTTCTCGACGCCCCCAGCATCAGTGGGGGACGGAGAAGGCGGCGGCACAGCAGAGAGAGCAGTGCCAGCAGCAGGGATGGCAGTCCACTCACAATACATTCTCATGAATTTCCCCCTAGTGGTGTTAATACTAGACGCTCATCCTCACGGGACCATGCCAAGAAAAAGAAATGCTCATGTTGTGTGGGAGGGGAACAAAAGAAAAGTACCTCTGGCAGTGGAAGAAGAGTGTCCACCAGAGCTGCCAGAGGGTCCAGCAGTGGTTCTTTGCAGTGAACAAAACAATTTGTGTTTCTTGCAGTGTAGGACTTTGCTAGAATCCTCATGTATGTGTATGTAAAATTTCCATCTGTAGTGACTGTACAAGAAATGCTGGTGATTGAGGAGAGATTCATCCATACTAGCAATAGCACTGCAGTAGATGATAAGCAGCTATATCCCATTCTGTGATTAATTTATGTAGAGGACACTTAATGGCTCACCTGTGGTATTTCTGAGCTAAATATCTTCTCCCAAGACAAAAAGATGTGGCTTCTGTAGTTTTGATGATATTGTTGATCTTTATGAATGACAGTGGCTTTGGAACAACAGTCTTCATCTCTTTCCACAGAATAAGCATTAAGTGTTAACAGTTTAACGTTCCTTTTCATATTTCAAAATATTTTTATACTCTGAAAAACTTGCTCACGTGTGAGCTCTTGCAGCACAATTTTTTTTAATGGGATATTAGTGCCATACATTTCCAATTTAAATTGAGTAGACTGCAGACCACTGATTTAAAAAAAAATCTGTGGTCATCAATGGCTTGGCTTGATGCACATTTTTGTATCATGTCAGACCAGTAAGGTCACAATGATCATTTGTACCTGAGTGCTTTTAAACTGGTGTTAGTCCAAGTCTTTTAGACAAATCCAAGTGTGATGCAGTGTTTCCCTCCTGTCTGTCAGTGAATTGACTTCCACTACTTTACAATTCTCAATCAAACAACTTATCTCTTTTCTCAAAAGTATGTATTGCTTTCATTTCAGTTCATTACTATACATACAATATATATATATATATATATATATATATATATATATATATATATATATATATATATATTGTGTGTGTGTGTGTGTGTGTGTGTTTATGTATGTGTGTGTGTGTGTGTGTTTTCACAGCTTGAAAGTTTTTTTTATTTAAAATTAAATTTTCTGTTATTCATTTTTATATTTTCATCACCTTCCCTCCTCCATAATTTAGTTTCATTTCATATCATTTACCTGTTTAGAAATTATGGTTTCCAAATTGGGATTTATTTGTCTTAATTAAGAGTTAGCAACTTAATCCAATTTGGCACCTTGTTGGGTCACACAGATTGATACGCTTTTGGTGGACATTGTCTGGTTCTTAACGCCTGTCCTGCGCAAACTGTAAATACTTTCTCATTAGTCATTTTGCTATATCCAAATTTATATCTTAATTTTTTGAAACCCTTCTCAGTGGGTTGTATTATGATTTGTAAAGATAGAGAAGTGGTGTTCTTTAACTCTTTAAAATCAATAGGCTAGTATTACTTCCTTGATGGATCAAAAGCTATGTTGAGAAAAGTGACGTGGCTCTTCAGTGATAGTCCTTTACTCAGTAACTGATGGCCAGTGGAGGAGGAACCAGCGTGCTGTCCATACCAGTACTCTCATAGAATTATTAGTATTTCTACCAAAGGGAATATGTCGCATCTGTAAGTAAAATCTATAGTAAAGCTATATGTTCTCTTTGTGATACATTCCCAGTCTGCAGTAATTTTCTTTTCTTTTTTCTTTCCATGCATAGGAAATTCATGAAGTGTGGATCCATTAGATGTGTTCATTATGGATGTGGGTCTGTTACAACATGAGAACTATAAGCATGTTCATACTGTGTATTTATCCTTATCTTGTAGCTCTCATAGGAGTGTTATGCCAGACTTAAGACTAATGTATCTGCCAACACTGTAAAGTTCTGAGAATCAATAGGAACAGAGCTGATACTGATAGTCCAGCATTTTGTCTTGTTCTGGCTGAATGGAGCATGCAAAAATTAAAGACAGAATGAGTTGTGATGTAATAACTATACTGTAACCATAGAAACATTGAACAGAAGTGTACCAGGAAATTATGTAAGAGACAGACCCACTCCTGTATACATAAAGTAGTTTATCACTGTAGTGTTTGTATTCCCAAGTTGGGAAAATATGCTTGACCATCATTATCTCAGACGGTGATGGTATTTAATTGTCCTTGCTCTAAGAGAAGTAGTAATGTTAATGCAGAATGTTTGCTTTATTAATTTCTAGGAAGATCTCTAATTTACATGCCTAGAACCATTTCATTACCAGAAAGGGCACTTGAAATTTATTACTCATAACAATTCTGAGTTGAATAGGGCAAGTAGTTTGGATTGTATTTTATATTGAAAATGTTTATTTTTTAATATTGGCAGTAATGCAACATAAGCATTGAATGTTTTATATGTTTATAATTAACAACAAGAATTGCCAAGTATTTTGCATTTCACAGCTGAAGAGTCTTGTACAATCACTTTTCTTCTTTTTTGCTCAGAATGCTGTTAATGATTCCTTTGTAATTAGCTTGAGGGCATCCACATCTTAAGACTACAGTGACCATAGAAATATAAACTATTTTATTTAGATGTATATAAAAGTGTGAAGGTTTCATAATCAGCCCTTGTACTGTTAGCATGTAAAATTGGCTTAGAAACTTGAGTATTTTTTTGCTTGTAGAAGGCTAGCTCCTGCGTGTGTTTATTTTGATATATAAATTGATGCTTACCAGAGTTATGTAACGATGTGTTTATAAGAGTTCTTTTTTTATTATTTATAATGTAAATAACTTGCCAAAGCTCTCCACATGTACACTATTCTCCTGTTCCAGCTAGGAGAAACCTACTCTAGGCTTTCTCCATTCCTAGTTAAATGTAAGTTTTTCTTGATAAAATGTTAATACCACTCTGTTTGTAAATGGTATTGTGTACAAAATGTTCATTCTTTTTGTATTTGTGTAATGTATGTACAAAACGCATAAATCCTTTCATTTTTGCAGTAAGACTTAACTTTTATTTTCCTCGTGTCGTGTGATGTAACACATGTACATAGGCATACATAGATCACCAAACATCTTTTCTCATCTGGAACAAATCCACCTCACTTTCCAGCCACTTACATTGTACAGTGGTACCACACCCGTCACCTACAAACTCCACCTCTGTATCTATTACTTTGCTCATTCCTGTATTTCTCCCACGGGCTTTTGCCTCCTTGCCTTTCCCTAACTATTTCTGTCAGTGATGTATGCTCCCTGTACCAAAGGGAGTTGCCATTAAAACACTGTTTCCTCCAGTCTCTCTAATTTCCCTTTGGTAGGTGGGAAAGATGTCAGTGGTAAAATTATGAAGGTGAAGTGGAAAATAGATTTTGACAATTTGTACACCCTTCATGTCATTCCCTGTACATAATGAGATGTGTTCAGGTTCTAGCAAGGAGAGAAAATGCTAACTGAAAGAACAGTAAGTAAAGATAAATCTTTAGTTCCACTATAGTCCATCTGTAAACTTCCCCTTTACTGAAAGATGCAAGCCGAGAAGTAGACA
The DNA here is from genome assembly GCA_020233015.1 of Callinectes sapidus. NCBI lineage: Eukaryota > Metazoa > Arthropoda > Malacostraca > Decapoda > Portunidae > Callinectes > Callinectes sapidus. The sequence goes on from CM035179.1 coordinate 7,118,761, forward strand.
GGCCGGGACCGAGCCCTCATAGCCTAGTAAAACACACTGTTCATCTAAAACAGTCATAATGTCCACAATGCCACAACTTTGTGTGTTACGCCACGTCGCGCCGCCCCTACAAATTTGTCTCCAGTACGAGGAGTTGCTGGCTTATATCGCATGTTGGTGGATTCAGTGTTGCCAATGATGGTGTGCGTTGCAAGGTAAATACGTCTGGATAGAAACATTGCGTGGTATCTCTTGTGGTGACAACAATTGTCTCTTCTTTTATATCAGTATCACGAACTGATGTGAAATGCCCATATAGAGAATAATGATGTAACGATCGTATATTAATCAGCATTGTACAAAATAACAATTATGTTAAGTTATAACTATATTAAATCATTTATATTAATTGCATTTCTAATCCGTCTCTCCATGTTGCCACGGTCTCCATAACGTGGAGATGAGGAAGAGGAAGAGCTCGGCACCCCGGCCCCCCTTCCCCTAACTCCCATATCTCTCTCCCAGCCAGCGTCTCGTGAGTATTATGCTACCCGAACCTCATCAGCGTCACCCTTCTCTGACCTCCCCTACCACAAATCAACCACCTCTCATTTATCCGTCACCCCTTTATCTTTTACCAACTCTTTACGTTTCATTGTTCCGTACGTGTCTTATATAAATCTTATGCGCCCTTGTTCCTGGTGAACTCCCGTCCCTAAGTGACAGGATGTTGCCCTTCCCCCGCCGCCCTGTTATGCGACTCCCCCTCCTCCCTTGCACAGCTGCTCTCCTGCCCGACAGGTCTACCCTAGAGACCCTCTTTATAGGATCTCTAGTACTGCCTTGTCCCTTGTGGGGTAGCAGAGTTGGGGGGTTGTCCTTTCATTTATCTCAGGTCTGTCTCTCCGCAATCTACCGAAAGCCGCTCCGTGGCCCTCGCCGCGCGTCGTTCCCGTCACTTATTACTGTTAATGTTTTTCGGGATGCTTTCTCTTGTTATTATTCTTGTTAGAGTTCCTGTCACTATTAGTAGTACATACATAGTGCCGAGTGAAGCATGCTATAATTACTTGCATGGAGAGTAACTACGCATATGTTTGGGTTGGCCAGCGTCTTTTCCCTTCTCTTCACTGGCGGTGCAGTGTCAGTCAGTGTGTGGGTGTACTGTGCGTGACATGTGTGTTGTGCTGGGTCATCATCATTGTTTGATTCTCTAAATAGCCGTCTCTTGCCATTGTCTGAGGCATAACATACGTCAGTTTTAGAACGTTAATCGTTTAGGAGTCCTGTCTGGCATCATAATTTTCCATTGTTATGAATGAATCACTCCACCACTATTTCCTTCTCGTGTGTACATCTCAGAATAATACCCGCGGCAGCACATGACTATAATATACGATACCGTGATGAAAGTGTGCCCGTGAAAGTAAATGGATGCAGGGGAACCTGTCCAATATGTAGTCAAGTTTCTCGTGGTTGCTGAGTGCTGACACCTGTCCGCACCGCTGCAGGGGATGGAGGCTTGCCGGGGAAGGGAGGAGGTCAGGAGGGGCGCGGGACTCGCCACTGCGCCACTCTATCAGGAAATTGGCAATGAGTAGCGAGGTGACGCCAAGTCTCACTCTGCTAACACAATGACGCTGTCTTTTTGTTAGAATAAAAAAAAACATTTAGTTGCATTATTCCTACTGTGAAAACTTAGTTTTTTAAAATTATTTATTGAGCACCAGAGAGAGAGAGAGAGTGATGACATCCAAATTAAGAGCAAACTAAACTGTAGCTCTACTCCTTAAATAAACAACTCTTCAAGAAGATAGGAATGCCTGGCACTGGGGCACAGCTGCTGCTTGCAAAATGAAAGCAAAAAAGGCCACTTTTTGCCAGTCTCCTGAAAGAATAAAAGAGTTAGCCGAATCTATCTAATAGAGCTGTGCGAATGGAACCCCTCCCCCCTCATACATGGACGGGACAAGGCCCTTGTGCAGTGTTAACAGTTGGGGGATGAGCAAAACTGGCGGAGACGCCTCAGAACGCCTAACTTAATAGAAGCTGTTTTAGGAAGAGATGAGATATGAAGTTCCCAGTTTAAATCATGAGTAAAGGAGAGAGGATATTCATGTAGAAGAGGGGAAAAGCTGCGTGTCATTAAAGAGGGGATAGTTATCTGAAAGGTTGTGCCGAGTTGATAAAATGAGAAATTGAGTTTTGAGGCATTGATGTTTTCTCTGTCTCAATTAAAAATTTTAGAGATTAGAAGTCAACCGTTGTGTGCCATTCTTGCGTGACCTGTGGAGTTTCTGAAGGGTTAGTCGTCTCTGGAAAGACGTGGAAAAGTGTAGGTGGTATCATCAGCGTAGGGATGGATAGGGCAAGAAGTTTCGTTTAGATCATTAACGAAAACTAGAATGAGAATAGCTGATAGGACAGAACCCTGAGGAACACCACTGTTAATAGATCTAAGAGAACAGTGGCTGCCTACCACAGTAGTTTTAATGAGAGCTCACAGCATCCCCTAACTAGAACAGGCCAAACCTAAACTGGTACAGATTAAAACTAATTCTATCAGACCTCTATGGGAGTAAATAGACGTTGCGGTAGGTGTCTGCTACCTCCTCCTCCTCCTCCTCCTCATATGCATGTATTGATTAAAATTTATATGCCACATTCAACAATTAAGAAAACTAACTATCTCAATTGGAAATATGAAAAAATAATAATAGTGCACGCTCATGGCCTGTATTCCTGATCCATATGAAAAACAATGAATGAATGATCATGTACGTGCTTCAGGGAAAACGAGCGAAAAAAAATCAAGTATCGAGTCGTTAGGAAGCTGCAAAAGATCACACAAACTTATGAATGAGAATGGTAGAGGTGATTGATTCATTTTGGGACTGGGTTGGTAGATATATCGAGTGTCGCGTGTAGGTAGACCTTTTCTCCCAATTGAAGCTTCCCTTGTTTCCTTTATTTATTATTATTATTATTTTTTTTTTTTTTACGTAAAGCATATGAGAACAGCTATCTGCAGTCTCCCTTACGTTCTTATTGTGCCTTTAGGTAGAAGTTAGGGACTAGAATAAGTTAAATTTGGCGGAAGGGGAATCGGAGGCGAGACAGGCGCCACCTGTGTCCAGCTTGAGGAAAGACCAAAGTAAATAGTCAATATGCACACCTTATCAGAGTTGTCATGATGCAACCTTTTACCTCCATTTCTAGACCCCTGCTGTAGTGATTAGCGTCTCTGCCACCCTCATGGAAGCCTGAATATGTGGACACCAACTAAAAACCAGAAATTTGGCGTAGGTGAGTACTATAAGCAGCGAAGGGCGGGATGGTTACTGGATCGCTGGCACTACAAATGTCAGGTTCCTGTCCCCTTTGGCTGTGTGTCGTAATGGCCTTACTGGGCGTGATGCTGTTATGCTTGTAGTGTCTGCGGTGTGTGTCTGTCAGTTTGTTAGTTGATTGGGTTGTTAGTTACTTGCCTCGTATCACTTGTATTTGTTTCAGTATTATATATGTTAGGGTTGGGTTTCGGTATCCAGGAATCAGTATTTTGTAGTTCGTGAGCAGTTATTCTGTAGTTATATTATCAGCAGTGGTTTTTAGTATATGAGTCAGTCATCTGCAGTACTTCTCGTTCATTACCAACCCTTTTCTGTTAGTCAGTCAGTGTAGTGTGTCAGTCAGCCCTCCAGTTGTTATCAATACTTTACTATCAGTCACTCTACCAGCAGTTCACAGTCAGTCAGTCACCACCCTTTAGTAATGAGTCACAAGTATATCACTGTGAGTCGGTCTTTGGTGATAATTTTAAATCAGCCAAGTGAAACTTGATTAAAATGTGAAGACAATATACTTTTGCCAGATAACTTATATGATGCAAAACCTTTCTCTTGCAGCGATCCATAATTTTCACCATGACTCGGTCCCACAAACCCTTCGTCTTGATGTTGGGGAGACGGTGCAGGTGTTGGAGGAATGTGCAGGTGAGTGACCACAGAGGCTTGGATCACACCTGCCCTTGTACTGAAAATGAAGAGAAACACTTTTCATTTTTTTGTTAATAGTATTACTCAGCATGACACCTAAACTTTGATGTAGTTTGTAAGTGGTGTCCTGGCCAACATGGATACAGGAAGGGAAGAGCCTGCCTCTTGTAGCTTTTATATCACTACACTCATGTATTGGAGGAGGTATGTAAAGGAAGAAATGTGAATGTGATCTACCTTGACTTTGTAAAAGCATTTAATAAGGTAGACCACAGTATCCTCCTTAGAAAAATGAAGAAGGGAGGAATAACATGCAAAATTGAAAACTAGCTCCATTCCTTCCTCACAAAAAGAAGACAGATGGTAATAGTGGAGGGAACCCGGTCCAGTAGCTCAAGAGTAGTAAGTGGTATGCCCTAGGGATCTGTACTTGGACCACTCCTGTTTCTCATCATGATAGGGAATATTAATGAAAAGGTGACACACTCCAGAGTGACATCTTTCACTGACGGCACTAGGATTTCCAAGGCCATCCAGACTGAAGAGGATGCAAAGAATTTGTAAAATAATTTTGAGAAAATTTACACCTGGGTGATATCAAATAATATTGCATTTAATCAAGAAAAAATGAGTTTATCCGATATGGAAATAACAAAACCCTGCAGCAGAATACCTACACTGCAGGTACCAACACCATTGAAGAGAAAAACTCCCTCAAAGATCTAGGAGTGTGGATGAGTAATGACTATTTTTGGTAAGCATGTACAGAAGATCATAAGAACAGCAAAACAAATGTCAGGTTGGATTCTTCACACGTCTCTGTCCAGAGATCCAGAACACCTTTTGCCTCTGTGGTCTCCAGGATGGAGTATGTGTGTCAGCTGTGGTGCCCCTACAGAGTGAGAGACATCCAGGAGCTGGAACAAGTACAGAGGATCTTCACCAGGAAGATCACTGCCAACAAAGAGCTGAGCTACTGGGACAGGCTGAAGGAGCTCGAGATGTACTCCCTACAGAGGAGGAGAGAGAGATACTGCATGATCTACACCTGGAAAATATTGGAAGGAGTGGTACCTAGCCCATCCATATAAGGCAAGGCCATGAAGAGCCAGAGTCATCCCAGGTTAGGAAGGACATGCAGTAGAAAAGTCTTATTTCTGCATCCCACCAAATGAAGACAGATGAGGCAGAGAGCTTCACAAATTTTGGTCCCAGGCTATTCAACTGCTTACCAAGAGCAATAAGGAACATGACAAGATGCACCACAGAGACATTCAAAAGGAGACTTTATAAATTCCTTGGGAATATTCCCAATGAGCCTCCCATTCCACACTGCCCTAACTCATGGCAGGCTGCAGCATCCAATAGTACTGTGGATCAGCTGCAATATATGAGGGCTCAAGTAAAGTGTGGAGGTGATGGACTTGCAAATTGACCATTGCAATTATGCCAAAACAACGACAAATTAGACAAGTAAGTATGAATTGTCTTAGGCTTATATTCCCAAATACTTCCTTGTTTTACCTCCACTATTTCAAAAAGCTTTATTTAAATATATACTAGTTTTTAAGGTGTTTTTACACTTCTAAAGGCAGAATGACAAGATTTCTGTATTATTAACTGGAGGAAAGCAAAACATTTCTGAGTATGGACTTGAGTGTTCAGGAGTATAATGAAAAATTTAAAAAGTATGACATTAGACTAAAGTTGTCAAAAGAATGGAATGCTATGAATGGGTATTAAGGATCTTTCTTAATTGGGATATCATAAACATTTTTGTTAATTTTCAGAAACTGTAGTTTTGATGATAAACTACTGTTAATGTTGTACTTATTACCTTTTCTAGGATGGTACAGGGGGTTCTCGACACGGAACAGGAACTTAAAGGGTATATTTCCTGCCCAGTTTATCCACCTGAAGCCATTCAAGATTGACAATGAAGGGTAAAGCCTAAATAGATTAATCATTTTACATATTGGAGCAAATAAGCCAATATCTGTGTGTGATTTTTAACTCAGTCTGAGACAAAAAATAGAGTAATCCATTTTCTTTATGTTGGCATGTTCTTATAAATTTCTTACTTTATTATAATATACATAGTAATGATTATATATTAGCTGCCATTCACAACCTGTTTCACATCACAAGGTTGTTCCTCAGGTTGTATGAGACAGTGACGCCTGTAGAGGACCCTGTTGTTCAAGAATCTGCGTCAGTCTTAAGAGAATGGGGACAGATATGGAAAACTCTATATTTAGTAAGTATTACTGAGATACTGCATAGCCCACTACTATGTGTTGTTCTACTTTCAGTGTATATGTAGATAGCCTACTTCTTGGGGTGTCCATAGATGAGTGGCTTCCAAGAATAGTGTCATTCTTAGAAATTACCTAGAAAAGGAGGGAAAGTAGCTGAACAACTAGGCACAAGTTATTGATGTTAAGAATGTGTTATTAGAATCAATTGCAAGGTCAGATACAATGCCCAACCCTCCTCATCAACTTTCCATGAATTAGGCACATTAGGTTGGCCTGGAAAAGGAAAGGAAATTCAGACAAAACTGGTTGTGCAGGAAAATATACCATAAGTTTATAAATGTGCATTACAGTGCAATTAAGTTTATTTGAAAAGATAGTTGCACTTCCATCCTCAGTGTTCCTTTCATCACTGAAGTTGCATGGGACAAGACATTGTTGGTGCGGGTATAGACCACGAATTAACATATTCCAAACAAAACAAAACAAAAAAATATTTCAGCAACTTGCCACTCCAAGTGGGAATCAGGAACTGTGGGATTCTGTCCGCAAGGCCATGATGGACGTAGCGGACTGGCGGAAACAGCTCATCACAGGGACCCTCACCTCAGACCAAATAATGCAACTTAAGCTGAAAATCACTCAGAAAATTGACTGGGGAAACAGGTAATTGCTCCTTCATTTGCATTATACAGCCATCAGAATTTTCCTAAGAAATTATGATGTATATCACTCTTTGCTGTGTTTTTTTTATTTTAACATTCTTTTGAAGATTCTATGCCTGTAATATAGTTAAGGTATTTGTTTTGAATGCATGTTGAGAAAAGTTACTTTTTATTCCAGTTTTTTTCCCTAGACTAAGTACAGTGTTATTAGATGGCAGTACTGATGCACATGAAGTATACAGGACACATTATACATTACTTACAATCATCCCAATATTTTCTAGTAGTCATTATCAATGATTGCTGCTACCCTGTAAAGCCCAATCATTCCTTTATTTTAGGGTTTTTACATACATATTTTACATATATACTTATAGCAAGGCTTTCTCCCCCCCAAAAGGGTAAGATAAGTCACAATTTTCACATTCACAGTTGTTCACACCACTACATTATCCCTTTGGTCCCTGATGATGAAGAGAAAGTAGTCCTGTCCTCGCTTATCAGGGATCACTCACACAGTTTGGATATTAACTAAATAACAAAGGTCATTGCAGGATGATTTAATGCTGGAAATACCCTCACTTTTAGGAAGCTTGGGCTGGATCTGGTGCCTCGGGTGGAGGGGGAGATGGTGGATCCAGATGCTGTTAGTGTGGTGGAACTGCATCGAGTGGTGAGCCTCATCTTTTGTTCTGTTATACATGTGGTGGTTAGGTTACTCGTTACCATGTCTTGCAAGAGTCTAGGGTCTATTTTTGTTACTCTCTAGAAATATTTTTGCAGCATTTTATTTCTTGGCAATGAAAGATACATGCTTATATGATAGATCAATTCTGAAATTATATGATAGTTTTTAATTGTAAAGAATATTTAAAGTCAAATAGTTATAAAACAATTTTTTAACCCTCTAACATTGCACTGTCTATATTCCAGCACGCACTCAGTTCAGAGGCTTCCCAGTCACATTCTCAGGTAGGTGGAATCAACACTTCAGCACTGCATCAGCATGCACACAAATCAGTATTCCTCAGTATGTTAGAGAATGAATCTTCTACTGAGAGTTATATATATATATATATATATATATATATATATATATATATATATATATATATATATATATATATATTTGAGAGTTACGGTCACAAGAAGTTGAAGAAGCCATTACTTTCCATGATCAGCTGTGGAAATTTCCCTCCTCATCTACTGTATTTTTTGGTATTCCATGCAAAACTTAACCCTTTGTATTACAAAACTATGCTTTCTTCAGCTTTTTATTGGTTATTGATCCTGTACGTTCCTGCAGTGTAGTTTCTATTCATTTCATTGTTCTTTCTGACTTGTCTCCTACAACTTTACCAAAAATCATTTTATTGCCTCTGTGATTCTTTTCATGTTATGCTTTCACCATAATATTGGTGTTTCTGCTCCTCTACTGCCTTCTATAATGGATATCATCTTTGTAGTCATACATGATATTATCATGAGGATCACCTGGACTCCATGGCACTGAGTGATAGTGATACTCTGCCTGAAATCATCACCCCAACACTACATCACCTCCACCAGGGTTAATGTCTTGGTATCAGGGAATCATTATCTCCTTGTTATGTTTTGGGGGTCGCTAGCCTTAATGAAAGTGCTGTGAGGTGTGGTGATTGTGGTGAGTAGTATCTGTGGACATGTGATACTGTATCAAAGTTTGTGAACAATGTCATAAGATATCCTCAGCCCTGGAGTAATGCCACCTTACGATTGGCTGCCATTCCTCATGATGTCATAGTAGTGACACCAATGAACACTCTTAGGTGAGCTAGCATCCTTCACTCACCAACAGCCACAAAGCTTTGTGCAAACCAGGGGCAGCCCATGGCTGTGGGGCGGAAGTCTTTGTATATAACTGCATGTGCGGACATTCAAGTACTACATTTTTTTTTCAAGTATTAAATTGAATTTTTGCATTCAAGTACTGAAATATTTGACTATTGAGACATTTGAGTATTGAGTCTCCACTGTGCAATGATTTGGTTTATTTACAGATACAATACTAGCCAATTAGTTCCCTTTTTATCAATTTATGATAAACGTTTATAATGATGATGTGCTGTATTGTGGATGTACCGAATCAATTCAGGTTATTACTGTTGTCATGAATTTCAATTGTAAAACCAAAGATATACTATGTACAATCATTTTTGCTGTGCAGGGGCTTGGTACTCTGGCCAAGAGGAAGGAGAAGAGGAAGGTGCTGAGCCATCACTTGTTCTTCTGTATGCGAGACTTCTCTTACCATTTAGGGGAAGATGCGGAAGTGTATTTTTCTCTGTATGATTCACAGAAGCAGAAATTTATCAGGTGATTAATTACTTGGATTTGGTGCATACATATTCCATGATTTATTTGATCTACTGATGTGATAAATAATTTTATGTCGATAATTTCATGCTTTTCTATTTTTTCTTTTCTTTTCTTTTTCAGTGAAAGATTTCTAGTCAAACTATCAAAGGAAGGATTTTCTAATTATGTAGAAAAGATTCATTCTAACTGCACCATATTTACAGTAAGTTGATAATTAATCCTATATGTTACATGTATTTAAGATATTGAAATATAACACCTCTTGATAGATTATATATGTTCATATATTGTAATGCAACAACTACTGCTGATTAAAAGTTACTAGTAGGACATGCAGCCATGATGTTTTAAGTAGTGTTGTTTCAATCCCTCAGGATCTGGGAAGTGGCGACCTGGTGTCTGATTTGTATATTGTTGCCCATGTTGTGAGAGTTGGAAGGATGCTCTTCCCAGAATCAGTAAAGAAGAATTCTTCACATAATTACCGGAGACCATATGGAGTAGCTGTGTTTAGATTAGCTCAAACAGTGTTGCAAGGAGGAGATGGAGAGGTATGACAGTTTTCTATGTTGGATCCAGTGGTCTTTGAATTTCCAAATATGTAAATATCTAATCTTTCACTAATGGTTTTATACTTTTGCTGAAGCTCTTTACTTTCCTTGATGCAGGTTGAAGTAACGGGGAAACTCTTTACATCTGATGAGAAGGACTTCTGGCAACTCCATGAATTTATTATGAAGAAACAAACTAATAAGTGTAATATGTTGTCCAATAATGTTAGCTATGGTAAGTTTTTTTCCTTTCCTTTAAAGTGACCTTTTTTTCATGTCTTGAAATCATAAAGTTATAGTAGTTGTAAGAGTAGACAGACTTGTGTCTAAATGTTTGCTTTGCAGACACTGCAAAATTATGATTTGTCATTTGGAGACCAAAGCTGATATAAATGAAACTTAGAGAATACATTTTTATATGAAGATGTGGTTGAGATGAAGTGCTTCTATCTTGCTTCCTATAGGGCTGGTGGTAAGTGTCAAGATGGTGCATGGAGAGCTGGAACAAGCTACTAAAGAGAATCCCCTTTTGCTCAAGAATGTCTGTGTTACTAAAAAACTTGGCTTTTCTGATGTCATAATGCCTGGTGATGTCAGGTATGTAATGTATGTGTTTGTGTGTTTGTTGGGTTGATGCTGGTACCACAATATATCATATACATATACATTTTCAACATTGTGTAGCATTGTAGTTTACTAAATAGAAATTTGCTCCACAGAAATGACTTGTATGTAACATTGAACAATGGGGAATTTGAGAGAGGAGGTAAATCTGTTGGGAAGAACATTGAGGTGTTGGTGCTGGCTTTGGATGCTGATGGACACCCGCTGCAGGTGATGGAATTATCTGACATGACAGTGTTTTAATGTCCATGTTTGAGTGATATATTTTATAAGCCTGACAAATTAGATGTAAGTTAATGCAACTCCTTTAAAAAGGAAATTTATGAAAGAATAACATAGATTGGTAATACTTGATAAACTCATTTACCATACTAGATAACATAAGGAGGTTTGTGATTCTTTGTCATAAGGGAAGAAGATAGATAGGAGTTCCATTTAAGTTATTTCATTTATTTTGTTTAAATTCCAGTGCATATACAGTGGTATGGGCCATGAAGGGACCACAGAGCACTCTTCCATGATCATGTACCATAACAATTCTCCACGATGGATGGAACGTCTAAAAGTAGCTATTCCCATAGACCAGTTTGCAGGAGCTCACCTCAGATTAGAATACCGCCATTGCTCAAGTAAGTTCAGGTGATATAAAATATGCATTTATGTCCATCCCTTTGTATATTTTTTATCCTTATATGTATGTCTGTTCTGATGTCTTTTTAAAGTTCTCTTTGTTGAAGTCATGAAATGAGCCTCCACTTCATGTCCACATTCTTCAAATCTTTTAATGTATATAAATTCTTACTTTTATTACTTTCAGCTCGTGAAAAAAATGAGAAGAAGTTTTTTGGCTTCTCATTTATACGTTTAATGGATGACGAGGGTGGGACAACCCTGCGTGACGGCTCCCACGAGCTGTGTGTGTACAAATGCAACGACCAGTCCCGTCTGGCTGACCCCATGCAGTATCTCACCATGCCTTACCTGTCCAAGGCAGCTGCAGACTGTGTCTATTCCCTACCTTTTCAACGATCTCCAAAAGAAATTATTGTTATAGATACTCTTCTCTGCTCAACCAAACTTACACAAAATGGTAAAGATAAATTTAAATGTATTTTTTTATTGTTTAATGATAAACTGTTTTTGAATGAAGGTATTGACATCTCATGGTATATGAATGGGTATTATGTTACAAATGAACTGCTACTATTTCAATATTCAAAACTTAATAGTTTTTATTATAAGAGTTGTATAGACCTTATGGATCCCTTTTTCTAGAGACTTAAAGGCTAAGATTCTTGAAATTGATGTTGCTGCATGTCTTGAGCTGTTCCCCCATTGAAAGGGAATGTCAGCCTGGCATAGAAATGATCCTGGTGCTTGTATCCAGTATGGACTGAGGCTTGCAGCTCATCAGTATCTTGTTTTCTCTTTCAGTTGATCTTTTGTCTTTGTTGCGATGGCGATCAGCTCCAGAGGGTATTCGTGAGACTCTCTTCAGATTGACGCGGGTTGATGGTGCCGAGACAGTAAAGTTCCTACAAGATGTGCTTGATGCACTGTTTGCGATGTTCTCAACTGATGATGGGAACTCTACCCAATATTCAGGCCATGTCTTCCAGGCTATGGTGAGGCTCCATTTGGGTTTGCCTGCTAACTGTTGCACATGTTCAATTTTTATTATTTCAAATAATTTTCAACTGTTAAAGTTGGATGATTTTCAGTTTTTTATATGGATTTGTCACACAATTTGATTATGAAACTATTTTTTCCCTTCCAGGTCTTTATATTTAGTCTTCTAGAAGACAGTAAGTTTGAACACTTCAAGCCTGTCATGGATGCCTATATCACAGGACACTTTGCAGCAGCTCTTGTTTACAAGTATGTACCTGTGCTTCTTTGTTTTAGTTCTTTTTATACAGTTGTTGGTATCATCATAATACATTGTCTTGTTGATAGTTAGATTTTCTTGTTGAATTACTTAATTCATTAACTGATTACTCTAGTTATTTAAAGTAAAACGGTTATTAACATTGTTTTCCAACATGGCAGGGGTCTCATCACCTGCGTGAAGCACTTAGCAGAACTCTGCCCTCAGACCGAAAAACAGGAAACAATCATGAAGTGTTTTCGTTCACTTGAATATATCTTTAAATTCATCATACAGTCAAGATTACTCTTTGCAAGGGCAACAGGAGGACAAAATGAGGATTCCTTTAGAGTTGATGTGGACTCCTTGTTTGAATCATTTGCTCGCATGCTAAACATGAACCTTGAAAATATTGAGGCTTCACAGGTAAAGTTTGTTATGATATGTTGATGTGCATTTAGTGTTTCATTTTCATCGTGATTTAGGTTGTTGTGGAACATTTGTTGATACATATTGTTGTGATGTGCTAATTTTATGGTGAATGGTTTAGTTGGAAAGATTTATTCTGAGTATTGGAGAATGTTAATCTTTTCATCTTTGTATACAGATGACTCTTTTGGAACATCTACAAGGAACTTGTGATCAACTGAGTAGAGTGTTGACTCCAGGGGAAGTGGCCAGCCATATCAATACTTCATTTAATGCAACACCTGTTGAGTCATCAAGAGTAATTACAAGAGCCAAACTTCATGCCATGAAAAATGCTGTCAACTCATCAATTTTCGATGATGATGGTATGTATGATGTTTGTAATAATATTTGATACATAGTGTTATGCTTAAAGTTAAATTTTTTATACATATCAGAAATGCAAAATTTTGCTTTTGTATATTTTTAATCCTTTTATTCTCACCTTTACATGCACTTTTCATGACTGTATAGTGTGTAAGACACAAGTCCAGGTATTCCTTGATATACCATTGTAATTGGTTCTATAATAGATTTACAAACTGGGATGAGAAAGTTGGTGTATCACTTTATTGGGTAAAAGCCTCCTATTCCTGTGCAGAGGGTCGAGAGCTGCTGCTGCAAACCATCTGTACTCACCTGAGACAACATCTGGACAACAGACAGGAGCTGGCCCTATGTGCTGATGTTCTGCAGGATATCATTATTCTCACTCATAAACACACTAAAAGATTTCCCTCCAGTAAGGTAGGTCATTTTTAATTATGAGAATAGTACTTGGCATCTTGTGTTTCCTATGTGTGTCACTTGGCATTGTCTTTACAAATGAAGATGAAAAGTTTGGAGTTTTGGAGTGAAGGACATTGTATGAGATGTACATGTATGGTTGAAATGGTGATAGCTATGCCTGTACTAAATTTTCATAATTTGTTTTCCTGCTAACTTTTGATTACCTTTATTTTTCCCCCCAGCTACCAGCAACGCTCCATCAGGATATTGAAGAGATAATGCTAAACTTGTTCAATGTTTTGGTTCAAGTTATAATAACTTTGGAGAGATCTGCACCCAGCTCAGTAAGCAAACTTTCTTTGTTTCCTGTTGTACTTGTAATTTCCAGTGTTAAGTGGTGGTTCTGATTTGGCAGCAATTGGTGCCAGTACTAGATGCTTTGTTTTTAAGAATAAGTTATTGAATGTATTCTGCTAATGAATTTGACTATTCCTTTGTCATTGTAGTATTGATATATAAAATTACATTTTTGTGACCCTGATTAATTTGTTGCTGAATTGTCTTGATCTTCATTAATGCAGTGTTAGCAAAGAAACACAATGAAAACAACTTGTCGGAAATTTGTTGTGTGCAAATTGATGAATGATTATGATGTGTGTGAAACCATAGGGTATTAGGAATGAATGATGTATTAACTCTTAAATTACATTGGCTCAATTGTTTCATCTGGCAACTCTTGGGCACTGCCAGCATTAACCAGGCCCACTTTTCTAATCGCTCACCTTGAACCTGTGAAAGTGGAATGAAGCACCCTTGACGCAATGATATTTTTTGTTCTTTACTTCATCACATCATTTTCTGCCAAAAATACATGTGGGTGTGGGTGTGTGCATGCATGTGTTCGTAATGATCAGAACAAAGAAAAGAGATGACATTTAGAAAGTTAGGAAAAAGAAAGAAAAGTGAGAGAGAGAGAGAGAGAGAGAGAGAGAGAGAGAGAATCTGTGTAGAAAGAAATGCAACATTGTAGTAGTCTGAAAGGATAGGCTATCAACATTTTTTTCTCTCTCTCTCTCTCTCTCTCTCTCTCTCTCTCTCTCTCTCTCTCTCTCTCTCTCTCTCTCTCTCTCTCTCTACATTATGATACTACAATATACTGAAGATACATTGCATTCCAAGTAATACTATAAGAGAAAGTAAGCTTTGATGTTATGGTTGTATTTGAAATGGAATATGATATGGAGATTGTACTGGTTAATACAAATGCTTAATTTACAGCCACTGCCATGTCATAATTACCACAAAGTAATGCTGATGATGATGATAATTGCTTTCTCCTATGTACTGTTCCTTCATATTGACTCCTTGTTTACCACAGAATTAGGGTATTTAGGAATCACTGTTAACCCTTTCAGTATGTGAACACATTTTCATATTTATTCTGCTTATTATTTTTTTTATTTCATACAGCTTCAAAAACTCCTGTAAGGATTAAAATAGTAGATGCTGGCCATTAATCTTCTGACCTCCATAGACCCTTGCTAATGTCAATAAAAATGTCTGATGACAACCAAAATTCATGGTAAAAATGTGCCCCACTACTGAAAGGGTTAACCGGCAGTGGGCTTCTTGAAATATCACTTCAAGTCATTTTTACAGTTTATGTTCTATTGAGCATAAGAAGCCAGATCATATATCACAAGCTTGATGATATGTATCTATTAACATATAGTTATTGTAGAGTGTAATAAATAAGAAATGGTAATTTATATTGTCACATTTATATTCAGTGTCTGATGAATGGAGCCAATGAAAGGTTTTATCACAGGGCTTATGCATTCACTATCTATTGATCTTATTATCATGCTTCTGTTTGTAGTATGATTCCATGTACAAATGAGTAACACTGTAGACCTGAATGTTTTTAGATCTGAATAGATATTAAATATTCCCTAGATGAATGAGATCATTCTTGGATAAATGACAAAATAAATTTCTGTAGGGCACAAGTACTTTAAAACCAGAAGCGATGGGTCTAACGCAGCTTCTCTCAGCCCTGAAGACCACTTTTGTCCCCACACAAGCCTCGCTAGTCTTGGGCAGCTTGTGTGTCAACCTTTCCGTGCAGGATGACATTCGGGTATTCCATTAACCATATACCAATTTGGGTAGCGGTTATGGGCCACATTAACAGTGCTTTGGGAGTCTTCCTAATCTACTAAGCTTAAGAGCTTGAGTAATATTTGGGTTATTAACTGGCAGTTCAGGCTGTGTGGCACATTTCTGTTAACCCGAATAATAATCTTTTATCATCATCATCATTTAGCAAGGAGAGCAAATTTACTGATTTCTTTATGTATTGAGAATGACTATTGTAGACAAGCATTTTGAAGTTATATTAATTTTCTTACTTTCTTTTATATCATTTATACTTTTGTAATATTAGGTGCATTTTTTATTTTCTAAGTAATTTGGAATAAAATTAAACATAAACTTTATTTTCTAAAAAGATAGTGTAGTGGATAGGTATGTATTCTTCAATATTCAAAAAAAGCAAGTATAGAACAAAGATGATTATTCCATATACCTATTCTCTGTTTTAATCATATTGTAAAATTATGTATGCATGCTATGTGTGTAAATGCATAGTACTAATGAATAACAATAACATATTAAACTCTGCTCTTAATTGATCTATGCATCATTAGCCTTGCAAAACTTTTATGTAAGCAAATGAGGCTTTGTCATCTAAGCAGTTCAGTACTTCCTTACATCCATAAAGAAGTTGTATGGAGCTCTGTCCTCATGGGTAGAACCTGGGCAGAGAGAATCCTCTATGCATACTAAATTGTTATACGTTTATATACAGGCTCCACCTCTAACTGATCTGTGGTATTGGTTTGCGTTATAAATCTTCATATTGCATGTTTCACTTGTATTTGTGCACTGTGGATAGATTTGCTATGAAAAAATTGCCTGTTAACAATAAGTTATGTGAAATTTTTTTTTCATTATTTTAGTTGTGTTGAATAAACATCAGTTAATTTACTTTGAATTTACACAGGGATCTTTGGTAGCCTCCCTCATGGGCATTCTACAGCTGATGCGAGAACCTCATTACACCAAACTGTGGGATGCTCACATGATCTCAGGAATACACCACCTCCGCCACCTGCTCCACTCAACCATTGTTTTGTTGGCTGACCTTGTAAGGGCTGCTGTCTTTCCCAGTGATTGGTTTGTCATGCGCATGGTCACCAATTACACCATTCTTGCAGCCATGCAAGAAATTGCACAGCCTCTCATTGCCACTTTCTTAAAGCAAGGGAGATTTGATAATCAGGTAAGCTTGTGGCCATAAGTGATATGTTATGTGAAGTCTGCATACTATGTGTAATTTGTCATTGATTTTACTATAATGATCTTTAATTTTCATGGAAGACTAATCCAAGGATTTATGCCATACTTTCAGCTTTGGAGCAGTTACTTGAATCTGGCTGTTGGATTTCTAACACAGCCTTGCCTGCAGCTGGAGCAGTTTTCTCAGCAAAAGCGACATAAAGTATTAGAACGCTACAATGATATGAGAGTTCTGATGGGATTTCAAATTCTTTCTATGTGGCGTGAATTGGGTAAGCTATTTACTCTGTTAATCTTCATTGAAAAAATGTTTTCAACTTGTGTTCATATCCTCATGTTTATATCCATCTTCTTAAATCTTGGTTAATTAAGCGCCATCAATAGTTGAAATTGATATATTTTCAGACGATCACCGGCTTCACTTCATTCCTAGCATGGTTGGCCCATTTCTAGAAGTGACATTGGTGCCAGAACCAGAGCTGAGGAAGGCCACTTTACCAATCTTTTTTGACATGATGCAGGCTGAACAGCAGGCGAAGGGTAGCTTTAAACAAGTAAGAAGGCTTTTGAGATTTTACTTGGATGAAATTATGCTCTCAAAGATTGGCATTAAAGAGAGTATTTGGTTGTCACAAGAAATATTGCTCTTGAAATCTTCTGATCAGAAAGGAGATTCCAAAAACTTTGAATTCTGTTTGATGTGTCATTTTCCTAAATTATTCAGTGCATGACTTTCACTACTAAGGAGTGTAAGCAACTAGTTCAAGGTTGCATAATTTGATGCATTGTGTATACCTAAGATAAAGATAAAGCTTAACACAACCATAAATTACAGGTTGAAACAGAGCTTATAGATAAGCTAGACATTCTTGTGAGTGAGAACAAAGGAGATGATGAATACCGCCAGCTGTTCAACACAATGTGAGTATCTGCCTCACTCCCTGCCTTGTGATGATGCTCCTTTTGGCTAGTGAAGTAGGAATAGAATATTGTTTGGCCTAATCATAACAAATTCTTTCTTAATCTTGATCTTAGAACTTTTCAGCCTCACTTTATTCTTTGAAGATATAGTATATTGTTCAAAGGTTACCAAAGATAACTTAACCCTTTGAACCCTTTGAATTAGGAAGTGTGCTTTGCTGAGAGTGAGGTAAAGTGTTTATAAAAAGGTTTACTTTAGTCAATAACACCACTCCTGTAATTTGTGTATGCATCTGTGTGTGTGTATGTGTGTATATATATATATATATATATATATATATATATATATATATATATATATATATATATATATACATACATACATACATACATACAGTGCTCATCACATCATTATGTTGGCTGCCCCAGCAGGTAAATTGTCATACAACAGCTTCAGATAATTCCATCGGTTTATATGGTGGTTTTGGGGGAGCGCTATGAGTTCATCTATAATCTGAGGAGTGAAACCCCCATACCTACATTTTTTGTGGTGCTTGGTAAGGTTGGGTTTCTTAACCTGCAAATGGCTACTGTAGCCCAGCTCAGCCACCTGCCTGTTGACTGTTCTTAGGGACAGCTCAAAAAGTAGATATGGGTTTTTTTCTTTCAGTTTTTCAGGATTTATGGTAGGTGTACACTGTAGCTACCTTTTGATCACAGTTGAAGTACATACAGATATTTTCCTCTAGGGGTCGGGCCAAGCTTTAGCACACGGTAACTTGACAACACCGTCGTCCTTGAAACACTTCATCCAGTTTCTCACAGATCACTCTCACACCAACATTTGTCACTGTTTCTCTTGTTTGGAGCCCAGCTTTGTGAAGCCTTTTAATCTGAGCTATAATTACAGGTGTTATCAACTTCCTTTTACCCATAGTCACAGGTATAGGTAAAAAAACAAGAAAACACAGACAAAAGAGCAAAGGTGCAACATTTCCTCTCACCATAGCTGTCACATGGGCACTGAAATGGTACTGTAGTGTGCTTTGGGTGGCAGTGACATCATACTAACAACTGGTACTTAGCATAAAAGAATCCCCCTGTATGGTAGGCTATTGCTTTTTGTCACAGCATAAGGCTGGGGTGCTCAGTTGGCATAATGCCATGGCCAGCACTGTATATATGAAATGGCCAACACTATGGCATGTAGCCAACATATTTTTCTTGTTTGTTTTAAGATTCTAAGAAGGACTTACAGTGAGGCTGCTGAAGGGTTTTATAAATACTTTGCAAAAGATGTTTTAAGTTATTGTATTTTATATGAAACGTATCACTTATTTTCATAATTAGTGAACCAAGTCTTGCATTTTTTGATAAAGTTTGCATCTTACTACTTACTTGATAATGCTTCAGTCTTAGAGTTAGAGATAGGAGAAATTTATGCACTAATATATAATATGTTTAAGATATTTACCATCTTTGTTAATGATTTAATGCTTTCCATGCCATGCCATCTAGGGAGCATTTGAGTGCTGTGTAAGTTAGCCATAAGTTCATAGTAGTTTTGTGCATGACTATTTGATAAGAGTTTGCTTAGCTTACTATAGGACACATATCTGCATGAAGAAATATATATAGTAGATGCTCACTTTAGGCGTCTTTTTCAGTTATTGCAAAACACTTGGAATATAGTGAAACTCAGTTCATATATATATATATATATATATATATATATATATATATATATATATATATATATATATATATATATATATATATATATATATATATATATACAGGTATCTCTTGATTTATGCAAGAGATGCATTTTTTAAGAGGTTGCTGAAAACAGAAACAACATAAATCGGAATATATATATTTATGCGAGAGATTCGTTCTTGAAGAGGTCGTGGAAAACAAAAAACCGTAAATTGAACTATACACACATACATATACTTTTATATTATATATATATATATTTTTTTTTCAATAACACATGGACACACTTTTTGGTTATAGGAATATATCTCGCCTTATTTAATGGATGTGCAAGGAAGAAAATGGCTCTATTTATGAATTTTCTATTTTACAAACAGTTTTCTAGGAATATAACTCATTTGTAAATCAAGAGGCTGGTGTACATTCCTATTTGAGAATGTATTTAAGTATATACATTGTTCAGTTTACATTGTTTTTGTTTTACGCCACCTCTTCAACTAGCCGATCATTCACGGCTAATTTCATTTTAAAATTAAAGCTATGTGATAAGGTGGCAGTGAGAGAATGGCCACCCAAGCCCATCAAGTTCCAGTGTGATGCCACCAGTAAACCTGTGATGATTAGCAATCATGAAAAGAAAGTGGACAGAGCTTTTAAGACCTTATCTCAGTAACCCCTTAGAAGAACTGAAAAAGACACCTTTTTTTAATCATAATTTGCATCGAACAATTATTTTTAATCTCTGTCAAGAAATAAATAGATTTGTCTTCAAGTTTAGAATAATTGATTCTTTCCTTAGTATTTGGTCTTAGTTAGATTCATTGTATTGATAAACCACCTCAATAGATTAGTGAGCAGCTGGTATATAGATGTTGATTTGTAAACAGATGCACTATAAAGTATGGGAAGCTACAGAGCCTTGTGTGTTTGTGTTGGTGTGGGCTGAGGTGTGTGTGTGTAATTCACTGTCGCAGTCACCTGCTGGTCACCCAGCCAGCCAGGCATTCTCTACAGAGCTACCTCAGCGCTCATAGACCAATCTTTGGGTAGGACTGAAACCACATTATACACTACACACCGGGACAGCGAGGCCACAACCCCTCAACTTACATCTCGTCCTACCTACTTGCTGCTGTGTGGGTGAACAGGGGCTAGATACACATTAAGAGGCTTGCCCATTTGGCTCGCCACACCCGGGACTCAAACCTGGGCCTTCTCGGTTGTGAGCCGAGCGTGCTAACCACTACACTGTGCTGTGTGTGTGTGTGTGTGTGTGTGTGTGTGTGGTGTGTGTGTGTGTGTGTGTGTGTGTTGGAGATGTGGTTTGAGTGTGCATTCTGTAACTCACACTTTTTATTTATTTTGGGTTTTTTAATTTATTTTTTTATTATTCTATTTTATTATTTTATTTTTATTGATTTTTATTCTTCTTACTTAAAAATGCCACTTCACTGGTGTTGTTGTTTGGAGACTCATTTGTATATGAGTTGCATTAAAAGTATTTGTGTTTGTAGATAAAAGTACCCTCTACACAGAATGAAATAAGATGGTATATTGTACACATTATTGTTAATAAAAAAGTAAAGATATACAACAAATGAAAAAAGTTTTATCACCATCATAAAGCTCTCGGATGTAAATTATAACTATTTTCTTATTTATCGAACCAGTCTTTTAGAGAAAGTCCGTTCAGACGACCCAGTGTGGCGGGAGAGTGGCACGGCCTTCATTAACTCTGTGACGCGGCTGCTGGAGCGACTGCTGGACTATCGCAACGTTATGCAGGGCGATGAGAACTGTGACAAGAGGATGAGCTGTACAGTCAACCTCTTGGTGAGTCAAGGAAACCATTTCATTTTCCCAAGGGCAACATAAAGAGTTAAAAAATGCCCACCTAGTTACCAATTAATCCACTAAGCATAGCTAACTGATCATCAACATTCTTTTATTTAGGAATTGTAATATTTCAGACAACTGCATATACTATATCAATTAATTATCAAAGATTTCTTATACTTATGTTTATGTTACTTTCTCTTAAGAATTTCTACAAGAATGAGATCAACCGACAAGAAATGTATATACGGTACATTTATAAGTTACACGACCTGCACGTCCCAGCTGGTAACTTCACCGAGGCAGCATTCACTCTGCAGCTACATGCCAACCAACTGTCCTGGACACAGCGGATGCTCCATGCAGACCACCTCTATCCAGCACAGACAGAGACACAGAGGAAAGAATTAATATATATGAAAATTATCAACTACTTTGATAAGGGAAAGGTATTATTATTGGATGCTAATGTGCTTATGTTTGAATTTTTATCAGGGAAACACTGTTTAGGCTGCTCCTGTTTTGTAGATGTGGAAAGATGGGATAAAGGAGTGTTTTTCTTGAGCCTATGCATGATGCTTTGCCTGGGTCTCCCTATATGGGATTGCCAGCTTGGTAAATTGATAGATAGGAAAGATCAATGCTATTTGCACTGAGCATTTATATACCAAAAGTTATTTTTATCTTGCAGTGCTGGGAGCAAGGCATCCCCCTGTTGGAAGAGCTGGCCCATCAGTATAAGACCTGCTTCTTTGACTACCAAAAACTGAGTGAGGTGCTGAGGCGACAGGCATCATTCTACGAGAAGATCCTGAGTGGCAAGCGCTACGACCACGAGTACTTTCGAGTTGGATTTTATGGTCTTGGACTTCCACTTTTTGTTCGAGTGAGTTTTACTATCTGGTGATAAGTATTTCATTATTGTCTTTTTGTCCATTCATATAAACTCTATATTGAAAAGCTTTGCTTGAGAAGTACGAATAAATTGTGATCTTGTGATTCTAGTATGTTACATTGTTTTATGATGACATGTTACTGTTTTGCAGAATAAAGTCTTCATATATCGAGGGCTAGAATATGAGCAGATTGGCGCCTTTACCCAACGAATTCAGACAGAGTTTCCACAGGCAAAGATGTTGTCTCACAATACCCCTCCTGATGATACAATACGTTCCTCAGATGGGCAATATATCCAGGTATTCTTTTCTATGAATGTATACCTGACATCTGCAATAGAAACAGGATTAGTGAAAGTAACATGTAAACTCACTTGGTTTACTACTTCAACCATTTTTGTTTAAGATATGTGCTGTGAAAGCCTTGCCAGAGGTCAACCCATTGTTTGACGGGTTAGAGGTGGACGAACGGATTCTCAAGTATTATTCCAACAACCATGTCCGCCAGTTTGTGTATGACAGGCCGACTCACAGAGGTCCTGCAGATAAGGAAAATGAGTTCAAGGTGTGATCCTATTGTGCAATGATGCTTTGCTATATATAAATCATGATAATTTTCTCTCAAGTGAGGTGAAATTATCTTAAATATGTAACTCTAAATATTGTGTAGGTTGTGTTGTCCTTTTTTATAACATAACCTATTTTCTTTGATCAAATTTTATTTTATTTTTTTAAGTAGTTAGAGTTTCTGATTATAATTAATATGGTAATGTCTGTACTAATTTTGTGTCATATATTTTTGTTTTTAATTAACAATGAAATTCTGTCCTTGTTATCTGCCAAAACATATTTGGTTCTGTTTCAGAATTTGTGGATAGAAAGAACTACTTACACTACAGAATTTGAGCTGCCTGGCATTTTGAAATGGTTTGAGGTGGTGGATCAGAGGATGGAACAGCTCTGCCCTCCACAGTATGCCTGTGAGACGGTGGACAGGCACAACAAACAACTTAGACAAATTATAATACACTACCGAGCTAATCCACAGGTATCTGTTTTATTATTTGATATGTTTGACTTTTATTACTCTGATTTTCAAAGTGTTAAGACTTTTCTTTTATTGATTGAGTAATGAGGTAGCTGCTCATTGTGCTTGATTGTATAAAAGGGTATTGATTGTGTATGGAGTGCAGAATGATCTACATATAACTTGAAGTGAGTAACATACATTAGCATAGCTGCTGCCTTCCACAGGACAACATCCAGCTCTTCACCATGAGGCTGCAGGGCACAATAGATGCTGCAGTCAATGGAGGTATTGCCAAGTACCAGGATGCCTTCTTTGGGCCAGATTACCTAGTGGTCTTTCCAGAAAATGCTGACCATGTCAACAGGCTCAAGGTTCTTCTTTCAGATCAGGTAATTTGAGTGGTTGTACCTTTTATCTTAGAGTACTTATGTATATTTTCTTTGATTACTTGTATACTTAGTATCCCTTTTCATGAGGAGCTAGCAAGCCTTGAAATGTGGATGGTATGTGTATGTGTGTGGTGCTCTGTGTTGGCCATCATTGGTGGGATTGCTGGCCAGGTATATAGGTAGATAGATAGATAGATAGACTTAAATGCTATGAATCAATCATCTATTAATTCTAAGATTTTTATCTTGATTGATGTTTATTGATCATGGCTGTTTGATAATATATATATATATATATATATATATATATATATATATATATATATATATATATATATATATATATATATATATATATATATAATTTCCACCAGATAGCTAAACCATTTATCTTTGATCCGAAACTCGCAAATCTTTCCCACAATTCTGGTCAAGGACACAGGTCTATAATTTAAGGGTTTGGTTCTTTTCCTTCCTTTATATATTGGGACTATATTTGCTCTTTTCCATTCTCCTGGTACTTTACCTTTTGTTAATGAGGTGTTGATCACATCCAAAATTGGGTCTACCAATTGTTCTCTGCATTTTCTCAGTGTCCATCCTGACACTCCATCTAGCCAGCCCCATTGCTTTCCTTACATCCACCTTTTCTAGTATTCATGATGTTTTGAACTCCTTCATGTA
>CM035179.1:7148086-7150302 GCA_020233015.1 Callinectes sapidus
GATTTATCGGTTGAGGAACAATTGGCATCTGAGCTTGTCTTCATTACCAGCTGACTCATCAGTGTTGGTATGGCAGTATGGTCATTCTTGGCATGAATCATTTACATGGCACAGCCAACCGTAGCATTGTTGTACCACTGAGAATCTTAGGAACAAAATGTTAAATAGTGAGTATGTGATCTTATGCAGAGAAAGATTAGGATTTATACATTTTCTGAACCTGATGATGGTGCAGTCTGTACTTGACATCAGGTCATTCTTTTGTAAGAGTCCAGTTTGAATCTAAAATTATTATCTGCACGTGTAGAGGTTCAATGTACTGTCAGGCTGTGGTAGATGTGCCTTACACATCTTTATAGTGACAAGATCAGTATGCACACATTTATGCTAATGCTACCTAATAGTTGTAGATGCCTATGTGTAAAGATACCACTTTGTTTAATTTAATTTTGCATGATTCAGTCTTCCATAATGTGAGAATGCATGAATGAAGCATTTTTGTTCATCACAAACAGGAAGTGATGAATACCATGGTTCTTATTTCAGTGATGAGAGTCATAGGTGGCGATACTCCCGCCCTCCTAGTCCCCATCCTGCTCGTAGCTCTATCACTCAAGACTCAGCAAACTCTTCATGGTGTGATTCGCAGGGTTCAGATGAGTCATTACCTCCGCTGCCCCCAAGAGGTATGTTGACTACATGGTGTGCTAATCAGTGCTTCTAGTGCTTTGTGTTGTATTAAGAACAGTGTGAGTTGTTTGGCATAAATTTTCTTATACAACAATTCTCTTCAGCAATCAACTTTGTGATATTCCATTACCACCTGCAAAGTAAAGGAAATGGAGTGTTTAAATAACATTGTGGTCACTAGCTGGTGTATCTTTAAATGCAGTTTTCTTTTATTATCTACTTTTACATATTATTAGATAGATTATTATTAATTTACACGAATTAGTAATTGATTATTGTACTGTACCAGGTTTGATTTCTTTCATCTTTATTAGCAAAATTAAATTGAACATCACATGATACTTGTTGTGCAATGCTTTGTGGTAAAATCTTGTTATTCTTGGAGTTGTCTATTGAAGTATAGCTCAGAAAGCAAACAGGTGTGAATGCTAAGATGAATCATGTCAGTTGTATTTGTGGTTGTATAGAAGTGTTCCATTTTCTTCCACCTTCATCAACGGCAGTGGGGGAGCGGCCAGCCAGGTCTATAAGTCTTGGTGGAGAGGACGAAGCACCTCCTCCTGTGCTTCCCAAGAGGATGGGCAAGAAGGTACGTGCCTCAAGTTTCCCTGTTGGAGAACATATTAGTATCTTAGATGAGTAGCGGGCAGTATAGTCGAATTCTGAACTTTGTGATGAGAAGTGATTACCATTTTTTCTTTTTTTTTATTGTATAGTGTCTCTGTGCGTGTACTGACATTCCAGTCGTCCATGGTAGTCATAAGGGTATCATTACAAAAAGGCAGCACACAAAATTTTGTATGTGTAATTTTGTACAGTGTCCATCGACTGCCATGTTTGGGTGTGAGCAACTCCTGGGTGATGGTGTGGATGGACTTGGATATAGTGGCGGTGGCCTTAGTAACAGCTTTCCTGCCTCCACCCCTGGCACCCCTCCGCTGGTCTCCCCACGCAACCACCGCACCCCACCACCACCACCCATACCCCCTAAAGCCATTTCAACTCCTCTCACACCACCCTCTCCACCCACTGGCTTCTCCCCTAATACTTCAGCTGAGGATCTAACTCCAACCACACCAACTAATATAAACTTGAGGAATCTTGATGAGCTGCAGCATAACCTCCATGAGAACTACTCTGTACCCCCCCGTCTACAGCCTCCTGCTCCCCCTACCTCTCCATAAAAGTGTTAATATTAGTGTTCTTATTGTCTCTTCTTTCCCGACATCACTACATCTGTTCTTAACTCATTCTTGTTGCCTTTTTTTTCTTCTCATTTTCTTGATTTTGCAAAGAAACATTTAAACTTTTGCTAAATTTTTTAGCTTTATTAAAATGATATTGTTTTGTTAAGTGATATATATATATATGTATATATATATATATATATATATATATATATATATATATATATATATATATATATATAGTATATATATATATATATATATATATATATATATATATATATATATATATATATATATATATATATATATATATATATATATATATATATTTTATAT
>CM035179.1:7150402-7164927 GCA_020233015.1 Callinectes sapidus
ATATATATATATATATATATATATATATATATATATATATATATATATATATATATATATATATACTGTATATATGTATATATATATTTGTTTCCCCTGAAAACCAAATTGCAGTATTTTTTTTACCTCAACACACTAGTAATTTGTAAGCTTTTATGGATACAGTATGTGGACTAAGCTATTTTAAGGTACCGAAAGAATATTTTCCTACTTCATTATAGATCATATAATGGGCTTATTTATTTCTGAAGATCTGACTTGCATATCAATAATCATTATATACGATAATATAATTCATATTTGTTTACAATTTGCACAGAAAACCAGTTAGTAATTTCTTAATTATTTATAAAAGCATTTGAGAAAATTATTCAGGAAAATAACACAATCATTTATTGATCGGTTATATAAATGTTTTCAAAGTCTTCAAAGAAAATAGTACGATCATTCCTTGATATAAATGGTCACTTGGTCATGCACAATTGATGTTATTATATATATATATATATATATATATATATATATATATATATATATATATATATATATATATATATATATATATATATATATATATATATATATACACACACACACACACACACACACACACATACAGGTACCTCTTGTTTTATGCGTGTTTCGTGTTTGCTTCACGTGTGTTTGGAGTTACTTGAGGTCCAAAATCCCCCCTAAACGCACACACTCACAGTCATGCGTGCAGTACATTATATATAATACAGTCATACCTCTACATACGAGTTCAATTCATTCCACAACTGAGCTCGTATTGTGAAATAGCTCGTATGGTGGAACAGGATTTCCTATTTAAATACATGTAAAACTGAATAATGCATTCCAACACAAGGAAAATATGCAGATTAAAGTTTAGTAATACCGATGTACGCTGAAAGAAAGTTAACATCAATAAGGAAAACAGTGATGAATGGTATTTGTTATTAAGATAAACATTATAAATACAGATAATGTAAATAAATAAACAAATAATGTAAATATCAAGTGATAAAAAATGTACGTAGGTCAACTTGCACGGCGGAGGCGTAAGATGGTGGTGGAGGAGGGGAGGAGTGAAATCAGCTGACAACAAATAAACTTACATAATAAACATAGTGAAATCAATAGAGACTTCAAAACAACTTAACATTAGGTTTTTTTCATCTTTTTTGTTTTATAATTTTTTTGTATTTAATTTTTTTCATTCACTGCAAACTAGTGGTGGCTTGGCATAAGTAAATGCTCATGGCTCATATGGTGAATACATATTTCCTTGTATCCAGGGCAATGATTAGGCTCATTTCTTAGCTCATATCTTGGAAAATTCGTATCCTTAAGCACTCGTATGTAGGGCACTAAATGAAATATTGCTTTTAAGTGAAAAAATGCAAATTAAAATTTTATTTTGGATTTTAGACCTCGCATAATTTCCAAACACGTGTTAAAAAAAATATATATATATATATATATATATATATATATATATATATATATATATATATATATATATATATATATATATATATATATATATATATTCAAAAATGCATAAAACAAACTTGCATAAATATGAATTCAAATACATGTATATATGCAGATAGATATTATTAGTAGTTATTATCTTAGTCCACAAAATGTTATCCCCCAAGTTTTATGTTTCCTTGTCATCAACCATGACAGATTTTATTTTTCATATGAATATTGTTGTTTTTTCATGACAAAATTAAGAAGAGATTATATGTAGTTATATATATTAATCATTGGGTTGTAGTAAGAATTTATTTGCTTCAGCTTTTCTTTAATTGGTTAATTTGCTTTTCTCAGGCACTCCTTTTTCCTTGTGTAGCACACAATGCAGCTTCCTTGCCAATGGCCAACTAATAACTAATATTGTGTTCCCTCCCCTTTATGTACATATATATTCTCACACTCTTGGAGCACTTTCCTTTGAGTGTGTTTGTAGATATTTGTTAATTTGACTGAGTATTATTGTTTATCTTCTGTATTTATGTTAACACATTGTTGTTGTCTTGGTCAGCTTTATTTGTCATTAGTTGTATAGTTGTGACTGAATATTCATGGTAGAACAGTTTTGTAAACTTATTTTCTTCTCTCCATACATACATACAAGAAATGCCTCAATGAAAATGTTAAAAAAGTTTCAAATACTACTTGCATAAAAGTGTTTTCATGTTGACTATTTTTTATTATAAGAGTGAAACAAAACTTATAATGTGCTATAAGAGAACTATTGTTCTCATATGACTCAAAATGCTTTTCAATTGATTATTTAGCTTTATTTCTGTGAAGTAATTAAGCTGTCAAGTAAGCTTTTGTATTTTCAATTGTGATTTTGAAGTCTTTTTCATATGAATAGCACTAATCATCAGCAGCAGAATGTTATTAGTTTTCCTCATTTAAAGTACAGTATGTCTATGTAAGCCTTCAACATGCAGCTTGTTTGATATTTAATTATGTGCTACAAATACTATGGCTTATTGATCACTTTACAAATCAGTCATGCACTTTATCAATCAACATAAACATATCAAGCCTCAGTTGTTCCAAATCAACTGAGAGTTAAAAAAAAAAAAAAAACATAGATTAAATTGTGTAAGGTTGTGTAAATATCTTGAAATCTCTATATAAAAGTACAATGTAACATTACTATTATTCTTTGGAGTATTAAGGTCAAAGATACAATTGAGGCTTAACCTTGTAGGTATAATAATGCATCAGGTTAAAACAATTAATGTTTTTTTCTGTTCTTGTTATACTTACAGATAGACAATAATTATTTTTACAATGAAATGACAGAGGTTGAATTCTTTCAAACAAATAATCATTGTGAAATTTTCAGAGAGGTGCAAATCATAAACACATATCAGATTTACCATAATTTAGATTTAGCAGTTGAAATAGATAGTTGCTCTTTGTCCTTTTAGTTTTAAATATCAGTTACTCTCAAAATATACAAGTTTGATATGCTAGGGAGAACCTGTCATTGAGAACTTTGTGCTGCACTCAGTAGGTATCTGCAGTATGCATGTATAGTAGTTAGGTAGCATGATAAGATCCTTCAATTAAGAAGACATTATATGTAATTATACTGGACTATAGTACTATATAGATAATTATAAATTATATTATATCTTAGATCTGAAAGATACTTGCCCAGATTACCATAGAATGTTTATTTGAAAGAACAAATTCAGTCTAGTCACTGCAGAAGACAAGTTGGGCAAAATGTGTGGCTACTGCACGGATGTACGTATGTTGTGTGCAGGAATGCATAATTTTGGGGATGTGTCTCAAGTGAAGTGAGGTGCATCCTTTACACAACTGGTTCTATATGATGACTCATCAAAATGCAACCAAAGTAGTGCATGTGTTAACTGCTGTAAAGTGCAGTCTTTTTTAATCTAATCTTGCTCTGCATTTACTGAAGTTTATGTCAGTCCCAGGTTTAATTTGGGGTGATGGATCAGTTACTTCAGATCTGGATCTTAATTACAGGTGCAACAAAAATACTACTTATTATTGACTTGTCTTTTATCTTATATTTTATTATGTTTGCATTTTGTATGATACCAGTATTATATAAAATTGTATATTTAATTTGAGTTTATTTTGTACAATACTATAAACTTGATAGAGAGAGATTTATATATCTGGAGTCCCTTGTAATGTAATGCAAACAACATTAAAGAAAGCTTTACCAGGGCAGCCTCTTATATTGAATACCTTGATAGATCATAAAGGGATAAAGTCTCAGCAAAAAGTTAAGCAGGGCAGGTGCTGGTGCTAGACATAGGATGCAGTAAGTCCTCTGAAGGTGTTGAATACAAATAGCTTCAGTAGAGAAGACAGTAATGAAAAAATACTGAATGAAAGAGTTCATACAAGATTTGCACTGAAATTATCAATGGTTGAGCAGTAATGATGTGTAGCTTTGCATGCACTTGTTACAGAAAACTACTAATAACTTTTTTGCTTATTTACACACACATATATATATATATATATATATATATTACATGAGGAACAGCATGATGGTGATGTTATATATTATGTTATGTTGTCTTCTCTTTACATTTAGCTTTCCTTGAATATATTTGCCTCTCATGGTAGTCCATGCATTCAGGATAGTATGCCATTCCATTATCATTATTTATAGAAGTCTAATAGCATGAATTAAGGTTCATTGCACATTTTTCTCATGTGATTATTATGA
The DNA here is from genome assembly GCA_020233015.1 of Callinectes sapidus. Taxonomy (NCBI): domain Eukaryota; kingdom Metazoa; phylum Arthropoda; class Malacostraca; order Decapoda; family Portunidae; genus Callinectes; species Callinectes sapidus. The sequence continues at coordinate 7,154,652 of CM035179.1, forward strand.
TGTATGCTTTGTTTTGACTTCTGTTAAGCTTTTGTGATTGTGTCAGTACACATTCAAGAGATGTTGTGGTTAGTCATGTAAGGATCTGTGTTGTGCTTATATACATAAGATAAAACATTCATAGTTCATATTTTGCACTCCATTTGACCCCAATATGATTTTTGCTAGTTATTTGAATGTTCTTTGATGTCTTCTGAAGTGGCTAATGATTATCAGGTTTTGGTTTTCAATTTTCACATAGAAAACAAGAGTTATCTATAGAATTTACAAATTGTTTTGAAGTACATACATACTGGTGTATATACATTGCAAGAATCATATAATGTTGTGGCACAACTGGGCCAGAAGCAAACTTTTTAGCTGCAGGAATTTTGAAATAGTTGTAACTCCCTTTGGTGCTACCTATCATTCATTTAGGAAATTGAACAAGTTTAAGAATATCATCATGCTTAACACATATATAAGGAAAACTTTTAACTGTGTATGGAGTTATTAACGAGTAGGTGTTATGTACTACAATTATAGTACATGAAGCACTGAAGGGGCAGGAACCCTCAGTAATGCTTTAGATGTAAATTTATTGCCTTTTTTTTTTTTTATGACAAACCAATAACATAGAAGTTAAAGGTCCTTCCCTTACTAACGTTTGTTAATAAGGAAATGCTCAACCATTGGCAAATAGGATAAAGTTTAAGAAGAAATTGATTTTAGCAGTTAAAATCTGTATTATCTTTAGTAAATATATTTCATTAATCATTCATTGTGTATAGGAAGTGTGAGTATAATATTGTAATGGTAGTTTAGGTTTTAATTGAATAATGTAATTTTAGATTCATCTAACATAAACAAACCTTCAGAAAATAAATAAGATAGGCATTTCACAATTTTTGCTGGTTTCTCACTTCCCAAAAGATTAAATGAATTCTAAATGTATGCACTTTATAGAGTGTGTGCATATGCATAAATGTATGCATATATATATATATATATATATATATATATATATATATATATATATATATATATATATACACACACAGGCACCTCTCATTTTACACTTCTTCGTTTTGCATGTTTTTAATCTACGCGGGGTCCAAAATCCCCCTAAATATATGATTTACGTTTCTTTTCACTCGTATTGCGTATTTCATGGACTGGCCAACAGATGTCCCACATGAGTTACACAATTACATGTGTATACAATATATATATATATATATATATATATATATATATATATATATATATATATATATATATATATATATATATATATACATATACACACATACATACCCACATACATACATACATATATCAATGCCCTCACTCAATTGCATTATTATCATGGCGGAATTCATTGACCTTAATCTGCACAGTTCAAGGTATAACTGAGATGCAAATGACAGGAATATTCATAACTTGCTTTTGGTGATGAGTACTGATTATCACAGGTTTATTGAGGGAGCCTTTCTGGACACTTTGGAGATGTAATATGATAGGCTTGGTTGGTAATTCTCATTACCACATTGTCATGTAGTATTAATTTTATAATGAAATTAGCTGTGAAGGCTACGATTGGTTAGCTTAACATAAAGTATTTATTGACGCCAAGGTTTCTGTTAGCCTTATCAGCAACTGATTATTATTATTATCACGTGGGTTGTGCACCGATGTAAACATGACACTAAGTCACCAACGCAGTAAACATCCATAGAGAGAGAAGCTCACCCTGTCTTGAAGCCAATAAATTTTGTACATATATATTTAAATGCACACACAAACACACATCTGTGTGTTTGTGTGTGTCACAGTAGGGCTTAATGTTTACCACAGGGTTATAGGTTTGTTTTATCCCCAGTTTATGAGATGACCTGTTGATTTAGGAGCCTCAAAATTGGTGCACTGTTGTAAACATAGTGCAGAAGCAAGCACCAACTCACCATTCTGTCAGTAAACATTTGTCATCCATGAAGAGAGGAGCTCACCCTGTCAAGGACCCAATAAATTGTGTACATTCCTCTCTCAGTATATATAAGAGTATGTGTGTGTGTGTGTGTGTGTGTGTGTGTGTGTGTGTGTATATATATATATATATATATATATATATATATATATATATATATATATATATATAGTTTACATCATTTTCATTTTCCATGACCTTCAAGAACGCATCACCCATGTAAATTTAAAGGTACCTGTATACACACATATAATGTATTAATCATTGATTTAATTTATAGTTTCACAAGGTTAGGGAAACGTAGGTCTTATTATATCATTAATATTTCTGTTGGCCAGTAATGTACTAGTTCTCTATGTCAAATTACAGTTCACCATATATGTATATATGAATAGATGACTTTAATATGTATATCATTGCAATGTGTAGGCAGTCAGTTGCTTGCTTTGATTAAATACTTTGAGATGCAAGTTTTTATTTCTCTAGCAGCATAGTATGTGCAGATCTGTGATGCCTGAGATAGCTCTTGACAGAAATGGATGTGACCTGTGACACTTGTAAATGCATTGGACAACTATTCTTGTTAATCTAATATTGCAAATACTGCAGTTATTTCAGAATTCAAGAAAGCAAGAGTGAAGCTTAGAAAGCCATGTATCTAAATGTCATATTTGTAATTTGTGAATGAGTTATATGGTTCATGGTACATATTGTAATAAATACCATGAAACAAACCATTTGAGGCCAAAAACAAGCATTATGCAATGAATTTATGGAAGATCCGGAAGTTTGTATCATAAATCACTTAAGTGCCTGTATTGTAATGTCTGATATTTTGATGAAGTACTTGCAAAAAGTTGCAGAATTTTTTTCCCCGTTTCAAGTTTAGTTGTATTTAGGGTAAAGAGTTATTTCCTGAAATTTGAACCATAAACTATTCCTTCACAAGCCATGTCATTATGTTGTTTATATTCTTTCCATACTAGTGTTTATGATTCTTTATTTTGGAAGTTATAATAGTAACATTTATCATTATATCAGCTCTGTGTGTGTGTGTGTGTGTGTGTGTGTACATGTGTGTTTGAAGAGTGTGTATTTACCTAGTTGTATTATACAGGGTTCAAGTGGGGCTCATAGTGTTCTGTGTCCATATATCCATCATTTCTTTGATTTTATGATGTTGGTTGCTGTAACAACCTCTTCTTTTAATCCATTCCAAATATCCAGTTCTTTGTGGAAAACTGTATTTTTAATGTCTTTTAAACACCGACTCTTTTTGATCTTCCTTGAATGTCCTCTCATCTGTCTATTTTCTCCCTCCATCATCACCAGACTTTGTTTGTCCAGCTTTTCAATGCCATTTACTATCTTGTATAGAATTATTAGATGTCCTCTCTCCCTTCTATCTTCCAGAGTTGGCAGTCCCATTTCTTTTAATCTGTCTTCATAAGTTAGTTCTCCTGGTACCATTTTTGTGGCTACTCTTTGAATCATTTCTAATTTCTTTATATCCTTTTCTACATTAGGTGACCACACTACTGCTGCATATTCCAACCTTGGACGTATCATACTGGTTAGATTTTTTCTTTCATCGTATCCTTATCCATGTAGTGGAAAGCCACCGTGACATTATTTAATATTCTGTATATTGATCCAAATAGTTGATTTATGTGCCGTTCTGGGCTCAGTATATCTTGTATCACCACCTTTAGATATTTTTCTTCCTTGGTCTTAAGTATTACCTCCTGTCCCATCTTATAGCTTTATTGTGGCTTTCTTTTGCTTTTGCTTAGCTCCATCACGCAATTTTTTTGCATTGAAATCCAATTTCCACCTCTTACTCCATTCATAGATCTTGTCTATATCACCTTGTAACTCGACAGTCATCAATGTTTTAACAATTCTCATTAATTTGGCATCATCTGCAAAACAGGTTCATATAGCTGGTCACACCACACCACACTGCATGTCATTTACATATATCTGGAACATTATGGGTGCTAAGACTGACCCCTGTGGTACTCCACTTATTACATTTCTCCAACTTGAAGTTGCATCTCTGATAACAGTTCTCATTTCTCTATCCTCAAACAATCCTGCATCCATTCTAATACTTTTCTTCTCAGTTCACCTATGTGTTTTAGTTTCCATAAGAGTCTCCCATGTGGAACTCTATCAAATGCTTTTTTGATATCTAGGTAGACAGCATCCACCCACCCATGTCTGTTTTTTTATTCCTTCAATAACTTGGGTATAAAAACTTGGTAGGTTCATCACACACGATTTTCCTTGTCTTAATCCAAATTGTCTATTTGATATAACTCCAATTGCCTCCAAATATCTCACCTATTTCTCTTTAATTAGTATTTCACAGATTTTGTTGACGACATTTGTTGTTGGCTGTATTAGCTAATGTGTGTGTGTGTATTCATTGTCACAGTTGCCTGCTGATCATCCAGCCAGCCTTTTCCCTATGGAGTGAGCTCAGACTGCATGAACCTGTTTGCAGATGATGCCAAATTAATGAAAGTTGTTAAAAACACTGATGACTGTTGAGAGTTACAAGGTGATATAGACAAGATCTATGAATGGTGTAAAAGGTGGAAATTGAATTTCAGTGCCAAGAAATAGGACTGCCAACCTTGAAAGATAGAAGTGAGAGAGGAGATCTAATAACTCTATACAAGATAGCCAAGCTGGACAAGCAGGATCTGGTGATGATGGAGGAAGAAACTAGACAGATGAGAGAACACTCAAAGAAGATAAAAAAGAGTCGGTGTTTAAAGGACATTAAAAAGTACAGTTTTTGACATAAAACTGTGGATATTAGGAATAGATAAAAGGAGGAGGTTGTTACAGCAACCAACATACATAAATTCATGGAAATGTTGGATATATGGAGACAGGACACTATGAGCCCCACTCGAACCCTGTATAATGCAATTAGGTAAATATTACTCGGTGTGTGTCTGTGTATGTGTTACAACTTACGGCTTTATCTTTTAATTGAAGGATATTGAGACGTATATAAGTTGCTGTGTCTGCACAAATATATTTCTTCCTTGTACTTCTTTTCTGTGCTGAAACTGCACATTTATATATTTATTTACTAGAGCAAAAGAAATCTTTTCATAGCATTACATAATCACTTGATAACTATAATAATTGTTGAATAGAGCTATGTATTATTACAATTTCATAATTATTATTATTATTATTATTATTATTATTATTATTATTATTATTATTATTATTATTATTATTACTATTATTATATTTCAGATTTATGTGCTTAAAAACTAAATCAAAAGCATAAACTGAATATTGACTTATTCTCAAAACAGAGCACAATCCTTCTAAAACTGAAATGTGGAAACAAAGATGCAGAACTTTGACTATTGTCTTTCAAATGTTAATCCTTAGTGCATTTATTCCTTAGTTTAGGAGTGTAATTTTATTGCTCATGTATCATTGATCAGTTTTTAAAATATTATATTAAGTTTTTTCAAGGATCTTTATTGAAACTGATTTAAGCAAAATGTTTTCTTAAAGTAATAATGCAAGTGATTTTGTTTTTTACAACTTCACAAACTACAGACAAATTGCATTAACTTGCAATTTCCTAATTGACCTCTTACTTGCTCTGCATCCCTTTGTATTGCTTTTTTACATACAGTAGTGGTGTTGAGGCACAGTGGTAACACAACTGTGAGTTTTGAGAACAATAATTTTATACTTTTTTAGATAATTGAGTTTAGATGGGAACTGGTGCCAGTTTTGATGAAACATAAAATAATGATTTGTAAGGACTGAGCGTTGGAAGTTGATGACAGACATATCATCACTTGGAAGTGCACTATTGCATGTATGTAGTGGCAATTTGACAAGAAGGAACATTATCTCATCATGCAGATATTGTAATTTTGATATATGTACATGTGGAAAAATAACTCTTTTGTTTAGTGTGATTTGTGACTGTAACATGTATGTACTGTGTACTAAATGAGAACTATATAGTGCTAATAAGTATATAAAGTAATAAGTTAAATACATTATACTCTATCAATGAATATGGTACAGTAGCAGGTCTTGATTAACATGTATTTCTTTGTAAATAGAAAAAAAAGTACAGTACACGAATCATGTAAGTTACATTTAATACACCCAAGAAAATAAATGTGCCATTAAAGGGGTTTTATCTTTGACCTATAATATTCAGTACCTATTGGATCACTACCTCTTACTGCTGCCACTAAGTACTGTACTAGGTGTGTGTGTGTGTGTGTGTGTGTTTGTGAACATTGATGAATAGTGAACATTGTATCTCTCCATTACATAGGTACAACAATAATTCATAGTGAACATCAGTGAGTAGTGAACATGTACACATCATTAGCAGTAAGTAACCTAACCACATACAATATCCTCAATGAAACTTGTAGCACTGGCAGAATTATTCTCTCTCTCTCTCTCTCTCTCTCTCTCTCTCTCTCTCTCTCTCTCTCTCTCTCTCTCTCTCTCTCTCTCTCTCTCTCTCTCTCTCTCAATCTATTCATTTTAACCTTATCAGTAGCTACTGGGATGCATTTAGATATTTATTCTCCATATTATTTGATGATTTCTTACAGCTTCAGAAACTCATGTGGGGATTAAAATATTGAAGACCCTGGCCATTAATCTTCTAACCTCCATAGAAACTTTATTATGTCAATAAGAGTCTAATCATACCCAAAACTCTTGGTAGAAACATGTCCCAGTACTGAAGAGGTTAATCAATATATTGTATCAGCCTATCACTCACTCACTCACTCACTTGCAGGTGGAGCTAAGTTTTGGGTCATGACTCAAGGACACTGTGGTAAAGAAAAGCAAAAAAGTGCATTTGTGTTTCTAAAATGAGTTTTATGATGGTAAAAAAGTTACTATTTGTAATTGAAAAGTGTATGTGTTTGTTTAGTGTTTATGAAAAGTTTAAGTGTGCTATTCATCTTTTTTGTTTTTATAGCAGAGTGGTATTAGTAAAAGTGCTGTTTCTTTTTCAAGTGTAGATTGAAGTGTATAGAATGCTCAAGTGTGTTGTAGTTACTTTATATATATATATATATAGATATATATATCTATAGATATATATTATATATATATATTATATATATATATATCATATCTATCATATAATATATATATATATATACACACACACACACACACACACACACACACACACACACACACACACACACACACATCATGTGTATTTAGAGCGAATATCAATTAAGTACAGATGAGTTTAGACTTGAGTGAAAATATTTAGACTAATGGGCAGTCTGTCTGTGAACGCTTCTGCTTATTTCCACCTATTATTAATCATAGTACAAAATTTCGAGTGTATTTGCATTTGAAAGATTGGAGATGGAATGTAATGGATTAAACTGCGCTGTCACTCCTACCACGTCCCAACCACTGAGTGCAGCATGTATTGCACGATCTGACCATAATTTAGACGCAACAACCTGGAATGCTTTGATTTATCAGTTTCAAATTTAGCGGGCCATTGGATTGAGCTGCTGGCAGAGTTACCAAATAGGGATAAACAGCTGGCACCGTATATTATATCTATCTATCTGTGGTATTTGCTTCATTTGAACTATTTAATAATATATCTATTTTATTATGATATATTTTTTGTCTTACATGAAGTTTGAGTGATGTAGAAGTTGATTTTAGAGCGATCCGAGGCACCTGTAGCATCAAGATCAAGATCAAGACCACCAAGCGCTTGGGTGGGAGAGCGTGGTGAGAGTAGCCACCGGAAGGTGCCATTGGCCAACCTCGTTACTTCTTTTTATTTTTCTCCGTAAGTACTGATATTATGTGCTCTATCTGTGTATATAATGAGGTGTGAATATGTGCTGGTTATTTCAGTGTCCATGGTCTTGTAGCATTCCGAATTATTGTTTTTTTTATATATATTTTGCTTACCCGCCAAAAGCCCACAAGCCCACGTGTACACACACCCTTCTCCCACGCTCTCTCTCTCTCTCTCTCTCTCTCTCTCTCTCTCTCTCTCTCTCTCTCTCTCCATAACAGTAATAATCCACAAGTCTTCACCACATAATATAATAATATCAAAGAGAGAAAGGGAGGTTGGGGGGGGTTGGCCGTTGCCGGCTTGGGAGTCACAGTCCGTGCGAAGGAAGTAGCGGCCGCGGTCACCACAACATGGCCGGGAGAGTTGAGGTTAAGTTTGCCAAAATCGTCTCTTGTATTTTTCCGGTAAGAAAGAATAATAAGTGCTCAGTCTGTGTATATAATGAGGTGTGAATATGTTCTGCTTATTTCAGTGTCCATGGTCTTCGTAGCATTCCGTATTATTGTTTATATATATATATATATATATATATATATATATATATATATATATATATATATATATATATATATATATATAGTTGCTTGCTACCCGCCAAAAGCCCACGTGTACACACCCTTTGTCTGCGGCTCTCTCTCTCTCTCTCTTCATAACAGTAATAATCCACAAGTCTTCAGTCTTCACATAATATAATAATATCAAAGAGAGAAAGGGAGGTTGGGGGGTTGGCCGTTGCCGGCTTGGGTCTGTGTCTTGAGTCTGCGTAGTAAGTAGCGGCCGCGGTCACCACAACATGGCGGGAAGAGTTGAGGTTAAGTTAGCCAAAATCGTCTCTTGTATTTTCCCGGTAAGAAAGAATAATAAGTGCTCAGTCTGTGTATATAATGAGTTGTGAATATGTGCTGCTTATTTCAGAGTGTCCATGGTCTTCGTAGCATTCCTTATTATTATTTTTTTTATATATTTTGTTGCTTGCTACCCCCAAAAGCCCACGTGTACACACACCCTTTGTGTAGTGACATACTAGACGCGGCAAACCGTAACGGTTTGCCGCGTCTAGCCGCTGCCGCTGGGCAACGGTTTAACCGTTGCCCAGCGGCAGCGGCGAAAAAAAAACCGCCAGCATGTGTAATCCTATGCGACGTGACACTAGAGAAACCGACGTGGCGCGCTGTCGCGGTTGCCGCTGTCTGATTTATTTCTGCTGCACATGTTAGCGGGAAAAATTAATACCGCGACCGCGCGCGGTATTCAGAGTCAACACATGTTAAGCTATGGCTACTGACATACTATGCCGCGCGCGGCGGCGGGAAAACACTAATTTTCTCTGGTATATATATATATATATATATATATATATATATATATATATATATATATATATATATATATATATATATATCTATATATATATATATCTATATATATATATATATATATATATATATATATATATATATATATATATATATTTCTACTATTGTAAGTATGTTGAAAATTCCAAAGTTGGCATCCCTGCCTGTGATGACTTTGATCTGTAGTAGCTTAAAAGCATTCATCAGGTGCACTTCGTTTCTCGCTCACACTCCTGTTTGTTTTTCAGAAATAATATACAGATGTCAATTGTGAACTTTTTGAATATGTCTGCGGAAGTGATTATTTCTATGGTAGAGCAACAGCCTGCTATCTGGGACAAGGGTTGTGAGCAGTATAAAGATAGAATGGCAAAAGAGAAAGCCTGGGTAACTGTAGCTAATGGCACAACACTGAGAGAAAACCGCACTGGAGGTCGGTTTGCCGCTCATAGTATGTCAGGTTCAAACTTTCGCGGTTTGCCGCGCGCGGCGCCGGCAAACCGCTACAGCACGAGGCGTTTTCGAACGCGTTTGCAAAGTCAATGATATCCTATGGGACCCTTCACACACAACGCGGCGTTTTTCCTGACGCCGCGGTTACGTCGAGTATCTAGCTAACGCCGCGTTTTTCAAGCGGCGCGCTTTCTAATTGGCTGCGCTACTACCAATTGGGAGAGAGATTGTGTTACTATGGCAACCCCTGCGATACTCCACGTGGAGAGTTGAGGATTTCACTGACATTCTAAAATAATTGAAAAACTTGGTTTTATGTTCTCTCAGACGCGGGTACAAGGTGGTGTACATGCCATGGGCAGGTCTGTCTTGCAATATTGGATGAACCAAATATTTTCTATTTCGCTGTTTGCGCCGCTTCAAACGGCGATGCAATAGCCAAACACACACTGCCTCTTCCACGTCCATCCTGGCACTGGTTGTGTGGCTCTCTGCATTGTTTTTGGCGCCCAAACACACACACACACACACACACACACACACACACACACACACACACACACACACACACACACAAAACGCGCGTTTAGAAACGCCTCGTGTGAGGGGGCCCTTTGTCTCTGCCCCCCCCCC
>CM035179.1:7164947-7180109 GCA_020233015.1 Callinectes sapidus
ACACACACACACACACCTAAATTTGTGTTTCCATATGTACGTAGTTTACTCCATGTACGGACATTGAAAATTGAGTACAATACAGTTCTGTACTGTACAGTAAACAGCCTATATTGTCTCCCACGTATACTCATAGGCTACAATATGGTACAATATGCATAATATACAGTATACATGAGAGTAAAATATGGTTCTACGTGCAATAGTGTACAGTATCACATTAACCCTAAAACTGCTGCACGCCTTCTGGGTGGCTTAGCAGTAAACTGCTTTTACTGTACGCCTTCTGGAAACGCACTTTTTAAACAACACCATTAAGTTTCTTTGAAATTATTATTATTTTTTTATATATTTTTTTTGTATTTTAATAATCTTTCCTTTAGTAATTTTTATTCTCCTAATATGAATTTGGTTATTCATATCATACTTATAAAGGGAAATTATACAACTACTAGATATATTTTTATTTTATATAGTAGTCGACATTGCGCTCTAATATCTCGTTACTTTATTTATTGTGAACTAAGCAGAAGAGAGTATTTTTGTTTAACTTATTTATGCCGTCAATTTCTTGAAAGGAAGTCATGGCTTGGTAGAGTTCATTCAAGGGAGGAAATTTGATGTGTATATACTACAAATCTAAATAATCATAATATTATACCGAACCCATTACATGTATTTTAAGTAGGAAATCCTATTCCATCATACGAGCTGTTTCACAATACGAGCTCAGTTGTGGAACGAAATAAACTCGTATATACATACATACATACATACATAGTAACTCCTCTTTATACACTACGCTATGCGTTCTTGAAAACCTTACTACAAATGAAAATGATCATATACCGAACCCATTACAGACAGGTATATACCTCCTGTATTACGCTTGTTCGTTTTATGTATTTCAAGATTTTTTCATGTGAAATGTCACCCTGTTTCACCTCTTATCTTTCCCTAATTTCACCGTATTTCACCCTAATCCAGCCAATTTAACAGAAACAGTGAACACTGAAACTGTGTTGCTTTTTCGGAATGTTGTTATGTTATCGGTGTGTCAACTGATTTAAAAACTTGTTAATAGTTGGTACATAAGTGTTAGTTTGTAAACATCAACATGTGTATAAGACAGTATTATATTGAGGGCTACTGTAACCCCCAAAGAAACTGAATCTCCCTTCCCCTCTCTCTCTCTCACTCTCACTCTCACTCTCACTCTCACTCTCTCACTCTCTCATTCACAGGTTCTAAGGTGGGTTGGATCTTGCCTGAAGGGTTCACCAGTCTCCCGAAGCCAGTTGAAGGCAATCCACTTCGTCAGCCTGGACCACCTCTGCCTTCACCGCTGCTGCTGCTGCCTTTGCTTGCTGCTGCTTGCGTTGTTGCTCTTGTTGGTCGTTGGTCTGTCCACTCCGGCAGCCTCGACCGTCTCTACCTTTACCTCTGTTGTAGTTGCTCTTGCTCTTTCCGCTGCTGCTGGTCCTTGTTGTGAAGAGCTGCAATTCCTGTCAGCAGCTAGCGCAACACTGACCGTCAGTAGCCGAGCACTGCTGGCATTCCATACCTATATAGTACCTGTCAAGCAGTCACCTTGGCTATGCACCTGTTAGTAATTAATTATAGCTGTAACGGTGAGGTAGTCATTTCCAAGGTATTACTTCTCTTTTTATTTTGAGTGTTATTTGTGTTAGGTCTTAGGTATTTGTGTGTTTAAGAGTGTGTGTGTGTGTGTGTGTGTGTGTGTGTGTGTGGAGAGAGAGAGAGAGAGAAAGTTACCTTGAACCCCCCTCTCCCCTTTCTCTCTCTTTCTCTCCCCCGAGGCATGTTCGGTGAGCAGCTTGAGTCCTGATGAGCAGCCGGCCCAATACTGCACCTCCCTGTCCATCGTGGCCTCCTTCAGTAGCCGAGCCGTGGCATGGCGTTGGTGAGGAGTCGACTTATGCCTTTGCCCAGTTGGCTTAACCATAACTACCTGTTCAGCGGTCATTTGTAAGGTGTTTTTTTGTTGTTTTGAGTGTTGTTCATGTTGGGTGTTATTGATTTGTGTTCATTGTGTATCTCTCCCTGCCAGACAGACTGGGGCACCTTCGTACATATGCAAGTGAGGGCGTGGATGGACATTGCCGTGAATTGGACAAGGCTGCTGCAGGAGGAGGTCTCCGAAGCTACTTGGGAGAAGGTCTTCTTCCATCACCCCCGGTACGTGTCGTTTTCTTGTTCTTATTCGTATGAGGAGGGAAATGTGTCAGTGGGATTTTTTTTCCTTTCTTTTGTTTATTTCATAAGGAGATGTTTGGGTACATTCATAACTCTTTTTATTGATGTGAATCTTTTTTTTCTTAATTTTGTAAAGGTGTTACTTCATTTTTTTGCTTTGTTGTTTATTTTGTAAGGATGTTCATTTATCACTTTAATTTATTTTGTAAGGATGTTAATTCTGTTACGTTCTCCTGTTTTGTAAGGATGTTATTTTTTTTGTTATTTGTTTGTTTGTTATGTAAGGATGTCAATTTTTTGCTTTCTGTTTATTTTGTAATGAAATTTTAGTCGTCTCTTCATGCACCACACCTATCTCTATTCCACACATCCACCACTCTATGTTGGAAGTTGTTTGTCAGTGTTTTCACATTGTGTGTGTATGTAGGAGTCCCCTGATTTCCCGGAGTGTGGCGTGTTCTGTGTATATGCGTGTGTGGGAGAGGCAGAGAAGGAACACGTATTTAGTGCATACTGTTTGAGGTCTGGTCCCGTGGTCAGGCGGGATTTAGATGATCGGTGCACTAGGGGGTTCTTTTCCGCCAGATTTGATGGATGCCCTTCCGAAGTTGAGTGACTACATTTGCTCCGGAATGTTCGGTGCCACTGTTCTTGGCGTTGAGAATTGCCCTCCTTGTATCTAACCTATCACATGATGATCTGGCTCTCGTTGTTCCTTCGCTTTCGAGCTCACTCAGGCACAGCCGACTCACACACAGCCCTTGGATAACTGCCACGTTGGGGCGCGTGCGCGTCTGTTAGGTCTCATCATGCCATTTTTACAAGTGCTGTCATTTATTTACCACCTCTCCCTCTCTTTGTTTGTTGTCCTTCCATGTTTTTGTCCGTGCCAGTCATCATCACTAGTGGCGTGTGTTCCCTCCTAATCTATGTAGAATTTTTCTTACACCATTCCAACACAACATTGTTTCTTTTCTTATTGACCCTCTCCTTCCTCCCTCTCCTTGGGAAGTCCTTGTGGCTGGTGGTTCTGCCCGTGGTTATCTCTCCTCCGCAGGGGACGACGCCTCTCCCCTGTGTAGAAGAAGCTTGGATGTGCAGCCCTATTCCCTTGTTGAGACTAGCCCTGATGAATTCTGGTTACACCAGAGTCAGTCACCCCTGCGACCTCCAAAGCTACTTGGAAGAAGCTCTGCTATCACCTGGTACGTCAAATGAAAATTATCGTATACCGAACCCATTACAGACAGGTATATACCTCCTGTTTTACGCTTGTTCGTTTTACGTGTTTCAAGATTTTTTCATGTGAAATGTCACCCTGTTTCACCTCTTATCTTTCCCTAATTTCACCATATTTCACCCTAATCCAGCCAATTTAACAGAAACAGTGAACACTGAAACTGTGTTGCTTTTTCAGAATGTTGGTGTGTCAACTGATTTCAATATCACTGGGGTCAACCCAAAGATCTCCGAAGCTACTTGGGAGAAGGTCTTCTTCCATCACCCCCGGTACGTGTCGTTTTCTTGTTCTTATTCGTATGAGGAGGGAAATGTGTCAGTGGGATTTTTTTTCCTTTCTTTTGTTTATTTCATAAGGAGATGTTTGGGTACATTCATAAATGTCTACCTAACTCTTTTTATTGATGTGAATCTTTTTTTTCTTAATTTTGTAAAGGTGTTACTTCATTTTTTTGCTTTGTTGTTTATTTTGTAAGGATGTTCATTTATCACTTTAATTTATTTTGTAAGGATGTTAATTCTGTTACGTTCTCCTGTTTTGTAAGGATGTTATTTTTTTTGTTATTTGTTTGTTTGTTATGTAAGGATGTCAATTTTTTGCTTTCTGTTTATTTTGTAATGAAATTTTAGTCGTCTCTTCATGCACCACACCTATCTCTATTCATTTATCACTTTAATTTATTTTGTAAGGATGTTAATTCTGTTACGTTCTCCTGTTTTGTAAGGATGTTATTTTTTTTGTTATTTGTTTGTTTGTTATGTAAGGATGTCAATTTTTTGCTTTCTGTTTATTTTGTAAGGAAATTTTAGTCGTCTCTTCATGCACCACACCTATCTCTATTGAGGCCAGCCATTCCACACATCCACCACTCTATGTTGGAAGTTGTTTGTCAGTGTTTTCACATTGTGTGTGTATGTAGGAGTCCCCTGATTTCCCGGAGTGTGGCGTGTTCTGTGTATATGCGTGTGTGGGAGAGGAAGAGAAGGAACACGTATTTAGTGCATACTGTTTGAGGTCTGGTCCCGTGGTCAGGCGGGATTTAGATGATCGGTGCACTAGGGGGTTCTTTTCCGCCAGATTTGATGGATGCCCTTCCGAAGTTGAGTGACTACATTTGCTCCGGAATGTTCGGTGCCACTGTTCTTGGCGTTGAGAATTGCCCTCCTTGTATCTAACCTATCACATGATGATCTGGCTCTCGTTGTTCCTTCGCTTTCGAGCTCACTCAGGCACAGCCGACTCACACACAGCCCTTGGATAACTGCCACGTTGGGGCGCGTGCGCGTCTGTTAGGTCTCATCATGCCATTTTTACAAGTGCTGTCATTTATTTACCACCTCTCCCTCTCTTTGTTTGTTGTCCTTCCATGTTTTTGTCCGTGCCAGTCATCATCACTAGTGGCGTGTGTTCCCTCCTAATCTATGTAGAATTTTTCTTACACCATTCCAACACAACATTGTTTCTTTTCTTATTGACCCTCTCCTTCCTCCCTCTCCTTGGGAAGTCCTTGTGGCTGGTGGTTCTGCCCGTGGTTCTCTCTCCTCCGCAGGGGACGACGCCTCTCCCCTGTGTAGAAGAAGCTTGGATGTGCAGCCCTATTCCCTTGTTGAGACTAGCCCTGATGAATTCTGGTTACACCAGAGTCAGTCACCCCTGCGACCTCCAAAGCTACTTGGAAGAAGCTCTGCTATCACCTGGTACGTCAAATGAAAATTATCGTATACCGAACCCATTACAGACAGGTATATACCTCCTGTTTTACGCTTGTTCGTTTTACGTGTTTCAAGATTTTTTCATGTGAAATGTCACCCTGTTTCACCTCTTATCTTTCCCTAATTTCACCATATTTCACCCTAATCCAGCCAATTTAACAGAAACAGTGAACACTGAAACTGTGTTGCTTTTTCAGAATGTTGGTGTGTCAACTGATTTCAATATCACTGGGGTCAACCCAAAGATCTCCGAAGCTACTTGGGAGAAGGTCTTCTTCCATCACCCCCGGTACGTGTCGTTTTCTTGTTCTTATTCGTATGAGGAGGGAAATGTGTCAGTGGGATTTTTTTTCCTTTCTTTTGTTTATTTCATAAGGAGATGTTTGGGTACATTCATAAATGTCTACCTAACTCTTTTTATTGATGTGAATCTTTTTTTTCTTAATTTTGTAAAGGTGTTACTTCATTTTTTTGCTTTGTTGTTTATTTTGTAAGGATGTTCATTTATCACTTTAATTTATTTTGTAAGGATGTTAATTCTGTTACGTTCTCCTGTTTTGTAAGGATGTTATTTTTTTTGTTATTTGTTTGTTTGTTATGTAAGGATGTCAATTTTTTGCTTTCTGTTTATTTTGTAATGAAATTTTAGTCGTCTCTTCATGCACCACACCTATCTCTATTCATTTATCACTTTAATTTATTTTGTAAGGATGTTAATTCTGTTACGTTCTCCTGTTTTGTAAGGATGTTATTTTTTTTGTTATTTGTTTGTTTGTTATGTAAGGATGTCAATTTTTTGCTTTCTGTTTATTTTGTAAGGAAATTTTAGTCGTCTCTTCATGCACCACACCTATCTCTATTGAGGCCAGCCATTCCACACATCCACCACTCTATGTTGGAAGTTGTTTGTCAGTGTTTTCACATTGTGTGTGTATGTAGGAGTCCTCTGATTTCCCGGAGTGTGGCGTGTTCTGTGTATATGCGTGTGTGGGAGAGGAAGAGAAGGAACACGTATTTAGTGCATACTGTTTGAGGTCTGGTCCCGTGGTCAGGCGGGATTTAGATGATCGGTGCACTAGGGGGTTCTTTTCCGCCAGATTTGATGGATGCCCTTCCGAAGTTGAGTGACTACATTTGCTCCGGAATGTTCGGTGCCACTGTTCTTGGCGTTGAGAATTGCCCTCCTTGTATCTAACCTATCACATGATGATCTGGCTCTCGTTGTTCCTTCGCTTTCGAGCTCACTCAGGCACAGCCGACTCACACACAGCCCTTGGATAACTGCCACGTTGGGGCGCGTGCGCATCTGTTAGGTCTCATCATGCCATTTTTACAAGTGCTGTCATTTATTTACCACCTCTCCCTCTCTTTGTTTGTTGTCCTTCCATGTTTTTGTCCGTGCCAGTCATCATCACTAGTGGCGTGTGTTCCCTCCTAATCTATGTAGAATTTTTCTTACACCATTCCAACACAACATTGTTTCTTTTCTTATTGACCCTCTCCTTCCTCCCTCTCCTTGGGAAGTCCTTGTGGCTGGTGGTTCTGCCCGTGGTTATCTCTCCTCCGCAGGGGACGACGCCTCTCCCCTGCGTGGAAGAAGCTTGGATGTGCAGCCCTATTCCCTTGTTGAGACTAGCCCTGATGAATTCTGGTTACACCAGAGTCAGTCACCCCTGCGACCTCCAGAAGCTACTTGGAAGAAGCTCTGCTATCACCTGGTACGTCAAATGAAAATTATCGTATACCGAACCCATTACAGACAGGTATATACGTCCTCCTGTTTTACGCTTGTTCGTTTTACGTGTTTCAAGATTTTTTCATGTGAAATGTCACCCTGTTTCACCTCTTATCTTTCCCTAATTTCACCATATTTCACCCTAATCCAGCCAATTGAACAGAAACAGTGAACACTGCAACTGTGTTGCTTTTTCAGAATGTTGGTGTGTCAACCGATTTAAATATCACTGGGGTCAACCCAAAGATCTCCGAAGCTACTTGGGAGAAGGTCTTCTTTCATCACCCCCGGTACGTGTCGTTTTCTTGAGGAGGGAAATGTGTCAGTGGGATTTTTTTCCTTTCTTTTGTTTATTTCATGTTTGGGTACATTCATAAATGTCTACCCCTTTCTTTTGTTTATTTCATAAGGAGGTGTTTGGGTACATTCATAAATGTCTACCTAACTCTTTTTATTGATGTGAATCTTTTTTTCTTAATTTTGTAAAGGTGTTACTTCATTTTTTTGCTTTGTTGTTTATTTTGTAAGGATGTTCATTTATCACTTTAATTTACTTTGTAAGGATGTTAATTGTGTTACGTTGTCCTGTTTTGTAAGGATGTTCATTTATCACTTTAATTTACTTTGTAAGGATGTTAATTGTGTTACGTTCTCCTGTTTTGTAAGGCTGTTATTTTTTTTTTTTTATTTGTTTGTTTGTTATGTAAGGATGTCAATTTTTTGCTTTCTGTTTATTTTGTAAGGAAATTTTAGTCGTCTCTTCATGCACCACACCTAACTGTATTCCACACATCCCCCACTCTATGTTGGAAGTTGTTTGTCAGTGTTTTCACATTGTGTGTGTATGTAGGAGTCCTCTGATTTCCCGGAGTGTGGCGTGTTCTGTGTATATGCGTGTGTGGGAGAGGAAGAGAAGGAACACGTATTTAGTGCATACTGTTTGATGTCGGGTCCCGTGGTCAGGCGGGATTTCGATGATCGGTGCACTAGGGGGTTCTTTTCCGCCAGATTTGATGGATGCCCTTCCGAAGTTGAGTGACTACATTTGCTCCGGAATGTTCGGTGCCACTGTTCTTGGCGTTGAGAATTGCCCTCCTTGTATCTAACCTATCACATGATGATCTGGCTCTCGTTGTTCCTTCGCTTTCGAGCTCACTCAGGCACAGCCGACTCACACACAGCCCTTGGATAACTGCCACGTTGGGGCGCGTGCGCGTCTGTTAGGTCTCATCATGCCATTTTTACAAGTGCTGTCATTTATTTACCACCTCTCCCTCTCTTTGTTTGTTGTCCTTCCATGTTTTTGTCCGTGCCAGTCATCATCACTAGTGGCGTGTGTTCCCTCCTAATCTATGTAGAATTTTTCTTACACCATTCCAACACAACATTGTTTCTTTTCTTATTGACCCTCTCCTCCCTCCCTCTCCTTGGGAAGTCCTTGTGGCTGGTGGTTCTGCCCGTGGTTATCTCTCCTCCGCAGGGGACGACGCCTCTCCCCTGCGTGGAAGAAGCTTGGATGTGCAGCCCTATTCCCTTGTTGAGACTAGCCCTGATGAATTCTGGTGACACCAGAGTCAGTCACCCCTGCGACCTCCGAAGCTACTTGGAAGAAGCTCTGCTATCACCTGGTACGTCAAATGAAAATTATCGTATACCGAACCCATTACAGACAGGTATATACGTCCTCCTGTTTTACGCTTGTTCGTTTTACGTGTTTCAAGATTTTTTCATGTGAAATGTCACCCTGTTTCACCTCTTATCTTTCCCTAATTTCACCATATTTCACCCTAATCCAGCCAATTGAACAGAAACAGTGAACACTGCAACTGTGTTGCTTTTTCAGAATGTTGGTGTGTCAACCGATTTAAATATCACTGGGGTCAACCCAAAGATCTCCGAAGCTACCTGGGAGAAGGTCTTCTTTCATCACCCCCGGTACGTGTCGTTTTCTAGAGGAGGGAAATGTGTCAGTGGGATTTTTTTCCTTTCTTTTGTTTATTTCATGTTTGGGTACATTCATAAATGTCTACCCCTTTCTTTTGTTTATTTCATAAGGAGGTGTTTGGGTACATTCATAAATGTCTACCTAACTCTTTTTATTGATGTGAATCTTTTTTTCTTAATTTTGTAAAGGTGTTACTTCATTTTTTTGCTTTGTTGTTTATTTTGTAAGGATGTTCATTTATCACTTTAATTTACTTTGTAAGGATGTTAATTGTGTTACGTTGTCCTGTTTTGTAAGGATGTTCATTTATCACTTTAATTTACTTTGTAAGGATGTTAATTGTGTTACGTTCTCCTGTTTTGTAAGGCTGTTATTTTTTTTTTTTTATTTGTTTGTTTGTTATGTAAGGATGTCAATTTTTTGCTTTCTGTTTATTTTGTAAGGAAATTTTAGTCGTCTCTTCATGCACCACACCTAACTGTATTCCACACATCCCCCACTCTATGTTGGAAGTTGTTTGTCAGTGTTTTCACATTGTGTGTGTATGTAGGAGTCCCCTGATTTCCCGGAGTGTGGCGTGTTCTGTGTATATGCGTGTGTGGGAGAGGAAGAGAAGGAACACGTATTTAGTGCATACTGTTTGATGTCGGGTCCCGTGGTCAGGCGGGATTTCGATGATCGGTGCACTAGGGGGTTCTTTTCCGCCAGATTTGATGGATGCCCTTCCGAAGTTGAGTGACTACATTTGCTCCGGAATGTTCGGTGCCACTGTTCTTGGCGTTGAGAATTGCCCTCCTTGTATCTAACCTATCACATGATGATCTGGCTCTCGTTGTTCCTTCGCTTTCGAGCTCACTCAGGCACAGCCGACTCACACACAGCCCTTGGATAACTGCCACGTTGGGGCGCGTGCGCGTCTGTTAGGTCTCATGATGCCATTTTTACAAGTGCTGTCATTTATTTACCACCTCTCCCTCTCTTTGTTTGTTGTCCTTCCATGTTTTTGTCCGTGCCAGTCATCATCACTAGTGGCGTGTGTTCCCTCCTAATCTATGTAGAATTTTTCTTACACCATTCCAACACAACATTGTTTCTTTTCTTATTGACCCTCTCCTTCCTCCCTCTCCTTGGGAAGTCCTTGTGGCTGGTGGTTCTGCCCGTGGTTATCTCTCCTCCGCAGGGGACGACGCCTCTCCCCTGCGTGGAAGAAGCTTGGATGTGCAGCCCTATTCCCTTGTTGAGACTAGCCCTGATGAATTCTGGTGACACCAGAGTCAGTCACCCCTGCGACCTCCGAAGCTACTTGGAAGAAGCTCTGCTATCACCTGGTACGTCAAATGAAAATTATCGTATACCGAACCCATTACAGACAGGTATATACGTCCTCCTGTTTTACGCTTGTTCGTTTTACGTGTTTCAAGATTTTTTCGTGTGAAATGTCACCCTGTTTCACCTCTTATCTTTCCCTAATTTCACCATATTTCACCCTAATCCAGCCAATTGAACAGAAACAGTGAACACTGCAACTGTGTTGCTTTTTCAGAATGTTGGTGTGTCAACCGATTTAAATATCACTGGGGTCAACCCAAAGATCTCCGAAGCTACCTGGGAGAAGGTCTTCTTTCATCACCCCCGGTACGTGTCGTTTTCTAGAGGGGGGAAATGTGTCAGTGGGATTTTTTTCCTTTCTTTTGTTTATTTCATGTTTGGGTACATTCATAAATGTCTACCCCTTTCTTTTGTTTATTTCATAAGGAGGTGTTTGGGTACATTCATAAATGTCTACCTAACTCTTTTTATTGATGTGAATCTTTTTTACTTAATTTTGTAAAGGTGTTACTTCATTTTTTTGCTTTGTTGTTTATTTTGTAAGGATGTTCATTTATCACTTTAATTTACTTTGTAAGGATGTTAATTGTGTTACGTTGTCCTGTTTTGTAAGGATGTTCATTTATCACTTTAATTTACTTTGTAAGGATGTTAATTGTGTTACGTTCTCCTGTTTTGTAAGGATGTTATTTATTTTTTTTTATTTGTTTGTTTGTTATGTAAGGATGTCAATTTTTTGCTTTCTGTTTATTTTGTAAGGAAATTTTAGTCGTCTCTTCATGCACCACACCTAACTGTATTCCACACATCCCCCACTCTATGTTGGAAGTTGTTTGTCAGTGTTTTCACATTGTGTGTGTATGTAGGAGTCCCCTGATTTCCCGGAGTGTGGCGTGTTCTGTGTATATGCGTGTGTGGGAGAGGAAGAGAAGGAACACGTATTTAGTGCATACTGTTTGAGGTCTGGTCCCGTGGTCAGGCGGGATTTAGATGATCGGTGCACTAGGGGGTTCTTTTCCGCCAGATTTGATGGATGCCCTTCCGAAGTTGAGTGACTACATTTGCTCCGGAATGTTCGGTGCCACTGTTCTTGGCGTTGAGAATTGCCCTCCTTGTATCTAACCTATCACATGATGATCTGGCTCTCGTTGTTCCTTCGCTTTCGAGCTCACTCAGGCACAGCCGACTCACACACAGCCCTTGGATAACTGCCACGTTGGGGCGCGTGCGCGTCTGTTAGGTCTCATCATGCCATTTTTACAAGTGCTGTCATTTATTTACCACCTCTCCCTCTCTTTGTTTGTTGTCCTTCCATGTTTTTGTCCGTGCCAGTCATCATCACTAGTGGCGTGTGTTCCCTCCTAATCTATGTAGAATTTTTCTTACACCATTCCAACACACCATTGTTTCTTTTCTTATTGACCCTCTCCTTCCTCCCTCTCCTTGGGAAGTCCTTGTGGCTGGTGGTTCTGCCCGTGGTTATCTCTCCTCCGCAGGGGACGACGCCTCTCCCCTGCGTGGAAGAAGCTTGGATGTGCAGCCCTATTCCCTTGTTGAGACTAGCCCTGATGAATTCTGGTTACACCAGAGTCAGTCACCCCTGCGACCTCCGAAGCTACTTGGAAGAAGCTCTGCTATCACCTGGTACGTCAAATGAAAATTATCGTATACCGAACCCATTACAGACAGGTATATACGTCCTCCTGTTTTACGCTTGTTCGTTTTACGTGTTTCAAGATTTTTTCATGTGAAATGTCACCCTGTTTCACCTCTTATCTTTCCCTAATTTCACCATATTTCACCCTAATCCAGCCAATTGAACAGAAACAGTGAACACTGCAACTGTGTTGCTTTTTCAGAATGTTGGTGTGTCAACCGATTTAAATATCACTGGGGTCAACCCAAAGATCTCCGAAGCTACTTGGGAGAAGGTCTTCTTTCATCACCCCCGGTACGTGTCGTTTTCTTGAGGAGGGAAATGTGTCAATGGGATTTTTTTCCTTTCTTTTGTTTATTTCATGTTTGGGTACATTCATAAATGTCTACCCCTTTCTTTTGTTTATTTCATAAGGAGGTGTTTGGGTACATTCATAAATGTCTACCTAACTCTTTTTATTGATGTGAATCTTTTTTTCTTAATTTTGTAAAGGTGTTACTTCATTTTTTTCTTTGTTGTTTATTTTGTAAGGATGTTCATTTATCACTTTAATTTATTTTGTAAGGATGTTCATTTATCACTTTAATTTATTTTGTAAGGATGTTAATTGTGTTACGTTCTCCTGTTTTGTAAGAATGTTATTTTTTTTGTTATTTGTTTGTTTGTTATGTAAGGATGTCAATTTTTTGCTTTCTGTTTATTTTGTAAGGGAATTTTAGTCGTCTCTTCATGCACCACACCTATCTCTATTGAGGCCAGCCATTCCACACATCCACCACTCTATGTTGGAAGTTGTTTGTCAGTGTTTTCACATTGTGTGTGTATGTAGGAGTCCTCTGATTTCCCGGAGTGGGGCGTGTTCTGTGTATATGCGTGTGTGGGAGAGGAAGAGAAGGAACACGTATTTAGTGCATACTGTTTGAGGTCTGGTCCCGTGGTCAGGCGGGATTTAGATGATCGGTGCACTAGGGGGTTCTTTTCCGCCGGATTTGATGGATGCCCTTCCGAAGTTGAGTGACTACATTTGCTCCGGAATGTTCGGTGCCACTGTTCTTGGCGTTGAGAATTGCCCTCCTTGTATCTAGCCTATCACATGATGATCTGGCTCTCGTTGTTCCTTCGCTTTCGAGCTCACTCAGGCACAGCCGACTCACACACAGCCCTTGGATAACTGCCACGTTGGGGCGCGTGCGCGTCTGTTAGGTCTCATCATGCCATTTTTACAAGTGCTGTCATTTATTTCCCACCTCTCCCTCTCTTTGTTTGTTGTCCTTCCATGTTTTTGTCCGTGCCAGTCATCATCACTGGTGGCGTGTGTTCCCTCCTAATCTATGTAGAATTTTTCTTACACCATTCCAACACAACATTGTTTCTTTTCTTTTTGACCCTCTCCTTCCTCCCTCTCCTTGGGAAGTCCTTGTGGCTGGTGGTTCTGCCCGTGGTTATCTCTCCTCCGCAGGGGACAACGCCTCTCCCCTGTGTAGAAGCTTGGATGTGCAGCCCTATTCCCTTGTTGAGACTAGCCCTGATGAATTCTGGTTACACCAGAGTCAGTCACCCCTGCGACCTCCAAAGCTACTTGGAAGAAGCTCTGCTATCACCTGGTACGTCAAGTGAAAATTATCGTATACCGAACCCATTACAGACAGGTATCTACCTCCTCCTGTTTTACGCTTGTTCGTTTTACGTGTTTCAAGATTTTTTCATGTGAAATGTCACCCTGTTTCACCTCTTATCTTTCCCTAATTTCACCATATTTCACCCTAATCCAGCCTATTGAACAGAAACAGTGAACACTGCAACTGTGTTGCTTTTTCAGAATGTTGGTGTGTCAACCGATTTAAATATCACTGGGGTCAACCCAAAGATCTCCGAAGCTACTTGGGAGAAGGTCTTCTTTCATCACCCCCGGTACGTGTCGTTTTCTTGAGGAGGGAAATGTGTCAGTGGGATTTTTTTCCTTTCTTTTGTTTATTTCATGTTTGGGTACATTCATAAATGTCTACCCCTTTCTTTTGTTTATTTCATAAGGAGGTGTTTGGGTACATTCATAAATGTCTACCTAACTCTTTTTATTGATGTGAATCTTTTTTTTCTTAATTTTGTAAAGGTGTTACTTCATTTTTTTGCTTTGTTGTTTATTTTGTAAGGATGTTCATTTATCACTTTAATTTATTTTGTAAGGATGTTAATTCTGTTACGTTCTCCTGTTTTGTAAGGATGTTATTTTTTTTGTTATTTGTTTGTTTATGTAAGGATGTCAATTTTTTGCTTTCTGTTTATTTTGTAATGAAATTTTAGTCGTCTCTTCATGCACCACACCTATCTCTATTCCACACATCCACCACTCTATGTTGGAAGTTGTTTGTCAGTGTTTTCACATTGTGTGTGTATGTAGGAGTCCCCTGATTTCCCGGAGTGTGGCGTGTTCTGTGTATATGCGTGTGTGGGAGAGGAAGAGAAGGAACACGTATTTAGTGCATACTGTTTGATGTCGGGGCCCGTGGTCAGGCGGGATTTCGATGATCGGTGCACTAGGGGGTTCTTTTCCGCCAGATTTGATGGATGCCCTTCCGAAGTTGAGTGACTACATTTGCTCCGGAATGTTCGGTGCCACTGTTCTTGGCGTTGAGAATTGCCCTCCTTGTATCTAACCTATCACATGATGATCTGGCTCTCGTTGTTCCTTCGCTTTCGAGCTCACTCAGGCACAGCCGACTCACACACAGCCCTTGGATAACTGCCACGTTGGGGCGCGTGCGCGTCTGTTAGGTCTCATCATGCCATTTTTACAAGTGCTGTCATTTATTTACCACCTCTCCCTCTCTTTGTTTGTTGTCCTTCCATGTTTTTGTCCGTGCCAGTCATCATCACTAGTGGCGTGTGTTCCCTCCTAATCTATGTAGAATTTTTCTTACACCATTCCAACACAACATTGTTTCTTTTCTTATTGACCCTCTCCTTCCTCCCTCTCCTTGGGAAGTCCTTGTGGCTGGTGGTTCTGCCCGTGGTTATCTCTCCTCCGCAGGGGACGACGCCTCTCCCCTGCGTGGAAGAAGCTTGGATGTGCAGCCCTATTCCCTTGTTGAGACTAGCCCTGATGAATTCTGGTTACACCAGAGTCAGTCACCCCTGCGACCTCCAAAGCTACTTGGAAGAAGCTCTGCTATCACCTGGTACGTCAAATGAAAATTATCGTATACCGAACCCATTACAGACAGGTATATACCTCCTGTTTTACGCTTGTTCGTTTTACGTGTTTCAAGATTTTTTCATGTGAAATGTCACCCTGTTTCACCTCTTATCTTTCCCTAATTTCACCATATT
>CM035179.1:7191653-7194153 GCA_020233015.1 Callinectes sapidus
AGACTGTGCAACGTTAGCTTGAAAGGACCGTGGTGTTTCTGAAAGCATGTTTGTTCCTGCAGAATTATTATTAGGGAGAAAACCGCGCCGTCCGGTCCTTTCGTAATTGGTATATGCAAAATATGTTTGAGTTTCATCAGCAAGGTGGGCGACCGCCGGTACCCACCTGGCCTGGACTAACCTGGCGATACTCCGCTGGTCTATTTGCATGACGGTAAATACTCCGCGTAGGTCGAGTCACTTTGTTGCCTTGTCCATCTGTTGTTGCCCCCGTGTGTGTGTGTGTGTGTGTGAGTGTGTGTGTGTG
Source organism: Callinectes sapidus (assembly GCA_020233015.1). NCBI lineage: Eukaryota > Metazoa > Arthropoda > Malacostraca > Decapoda > Portunidae > Callinectes > Callinectes sapidus. The sequence continues at coordinate 7,191,961 of CM035179.1, forward strand.
TGTGTGTGTGTGTGTGTGTGTGCGTGTGTGTGTGTGTGTGTGCGTGTCTGTGTGTGCGTGTGTGTGTGCGTCCTTGTGTGATTCTTTATTAGTTCCTGGTTATTTTCAGCCATTTTTCACTTTTTTTCGAACGGATGGTAGAGATGGCAGGAGGAGGAGGAGGAGGAGGAGGAAGAGGAAGAGGAGGAGGAGGAGGAGGGGGAGGAGGAGCGAAGGCGGAACAGAAGGGGATTATTAATCTAAGGAACAAAAGAATGGAAAGCAAAATGGGACCATAAAACGAATAGAACTGAATAAAGGAAGAAATCGTTGGAGAGAAAACAAAAGGAGAAAAATAAAGACAATACGAAGAAAAGAAAGGGAGAGAGAGAGAGAGAGAGAGAGAGAGAGAGAGAGAGAGAGAGAGAGAGAGAGAGAGAGAGAGAGAGAGAGAGAGAGAGAGAGACCATCGGAAAGAGAAGGGAAAAAATAGGATGGCGGAAAGGCAAATAACAGAGGGAAATGTCACTAGGGAAAAAAGGTGAGGGGAAAAATAGAATTAGTAAAGGACAGATGCAAGGATGGACAAAAATAGTAAATAAATAAAACAAAAATTGAGATAGGCTGAAATAAAAAGCTGCAGGACAGGCTGAGAATTACAAGTGGTGGAGTGTGTTATGAAAACCTAATTATCTGTATGCCTAATGAGTGTTTTAGAATATTCCCTCTCTCTCTCTCTCTCCAAACCTTATGCATAATTTGTATCCAGAGTTAGAGTGATTAGCATATTGTTGTTTTTGAGATGAGGGAAACAAACAGGAGGATTAGGACCTGAATAAAAAAGGTAAGGTAGAGAATTAATTTTTTTTTACCTCTTTTAAATGCAGGAAAAAACAAGATGAAATGAAATAAAAGAAGAAAGGAGAGAGGGAATAGACTGTGAACTTTATCATTTCTCACTATAACACAATGGTAATAGATAATAAGGCAGAATATAACACCAGAAGACAGAAGAGAGAAAGAATGCAATAATATTTTTAGTTCAGGTAAAAGAATAGAAGACAATAAAAGACTAGAAGACAGGAGAAGAAAAGACTGAGGTTTCTTATTCCTCACTGTAGCAAAAACAATGAATGCAAATAATAGGAAGAAAAGAAGACAAGTTGTAGGAAAAAAAAGGAAAAAAAGTAATAGTAAGAAAAGAAAATTAAGTAGGAAAGGAATGCAAGTAATAAGAAAACACAGAATGTAAGTCGAAGTGGGAAAAATAATGGAAACTAAGAAGAGGAAGAAATTCAGATTTAAAAGAAAGAATGGAGATGTGGATGCAATTTTCCCGCCAGACAGACATTCGAAATCCCAAGTCGAGCGTTGTGGGTGAAGCTTTTTTGATTGGTGGTTCATTAGCAGAGCGGGAGGGAGTGTCGCCCCCTCACTCATTAACGTCTGCTCCAGGTATTTTCCTTGCATATAAATCCCATCCTTAGGTGACCGAGTCTTGTAATGGCTGGAATTCATAGACGGGGCTAATAGTCTTCTTTTTTTTTCTCTCTGTGTGTTCTTTTTCATTAGGAATTTTATATGTGTTTGTGTAGGGGGGGGGGGGATGTGTGTGCGTGCGCGTGTGCGTGTGTGTGTTTGTGGGGGGACTGAAATTCTCGCTGACCTGGAAACGTGAAAGCACATTGGGTTTCGGTTGGATGGAAATATAAATGGTGAAAAAAAGGAAATATATATACATATTTCGTTCCACTCTCACAATTGTAGTGTAATCCGCGGGGGAACGCATTTTTCATTTATAAATTAAAACGCTACACTTCTGTCTTCACTTAATTAGCTGCAGATAAACAAAAAAGAAAAGGGAGAGAAAAAAAGATAGTACATTAATTTGCAGTGTCCACATTTCGACTCAATTAGTCTCGAATAACAAACACGCGAAAAAAGTGATGATGAGTAGGTAAGGGAAGCATTATATACATTCAGAAAGGACGCACACACAAAGCAGAACATAAAAAAAGCTCCACTGTTTGTATCTAATCTTTTTAGTACTGAAACGGATTTTCTTATTAATTCTGCTTAGTATTCATCGATTTTCTACATCTTCAGAAACTCATATGGGGATTAAAATAGTACAGACTCTGGCCATTAATCCTCTGACCTCCATAGACCCTTCCTAATGCCAATGAAATGGTCTCATCGCATCCAAACTCGTGG
>CM035179.1:7196653-7202384 GCA_020233015.1 Callinectes sapidus
GTGTGTGTGTGTGTGCATTGAGCAGGACTCGTTTACAACATCCCCTGCATGATTGTTCATTTCCTGAGTCTCGATACTAAATCTGGAGGCGTTTGTTGAGTCAAGGGCAGAGGGGCGAGGGTGTGTGAGGTGGGCGTCTGTAAGTGCGTGCGTGCGTGCGTGTTTTGTACGTGTGTGTGTGTGTGTGTGTGTGTGTGTGTGTGTGTGTGTGTGTGTGTGTGTGTGTGTGTGTGTGTGTGTGTGTGTGTGTGTGTGGTATGCAGCATTAGCAATCGTGGTCATTATGATAATCAAGAGTGTCACTTTTTCACACATTCACCAGCCAACACATTCCCGTATGACGCTTCACAGATCCGCGATGAGCGACTGAAAGGGAACTCGTGTTGTAGGGGATGGATGGATCTTTCCGTTGAATATGTGTGGGTGTGGGAGGGAGTGGGGCGGTGAGAGGGATGGGGGAAGGGTTGCCTGCACTGAATAACTCATGACGAGAGACACTGAGTAGGCGGGACAGTGACGCCAGGCCAGGGGAGGGGAGCAGGCAGCGGTGAACCTTATGGTGTGTTTGCTGTGATAATGCTCAAGATATGTGTGTGTTGTGGCTCGTCAGAAATAGATAGATGAAAAGATAATAAATAGATAGATAAATGGGAAGAGAGATCAAATGATAGATAGATAGATAGATGAAGAGGTAAAAAGATGGATAGACAAATTGATAGGTAGAGAGATGAAATGAATTCCTAATAGTCTTGTGGGGAATGGTGTAAAGTGGTGATGTATTAATGAAGAGGTCATTTGGTTTGCATATCCTCTGGTGGTGGTGGAGGGCTGGTGTGTGGCGTGTGATAGCTATGTGGTATGGCGTAGCAGGGGGGAGGCAGTTTGGCATGATAGGAACAGCCTCTGATGGTATGAAGTCATTATTAAAAGTTGGTGTATGAAGCATCTCTCAACTTGGCTTTTAAGCTTTTGGGGGATTTTTTGTGTCTACCTGCCCCGTGAATTGATGGACATGGAGAGAAACTTTGACCATTAAGCAGCAAAGGGAAGGAGTGCACCAGGTGGCGGGATTTGGTGAGGGGGCAACACAACGCCTCACCAAACAGGCCAGGAATGCTCCCTCTTCACCTCACTTCACCTCGACCAGCCATTTTCCCACTCTCTTACAGGTGAAGAGGCGGAGGAGGAGAAAAAAAACATCACATTCAACTCACCTCATTTCTCATCACTTTTTCCCCTGAAGTCTCTCCTTTAACACATTTGGATTGGTATAAAATTCACTTCAATAGAGGGGGGGATAAAAAAAAAAAACCCTCATATAAGTTCTCGTCTAATTCATTTTTTTCCACTGATCTCCTTGAGGAAGTGATTTTATACTCCCTCAACGAATACAACCATTACTTACTGCCAATTACCACAAGAATTTCCTGACACACTGTTTGCTGCTGCGATGGAGAAAGAAACGTTTGACTTGGGAGGAGGAGGAGGAGGAGGAGGAGGAGGAGGAGGAGGAGGAGCACGGCCTATCAGCACACAGGTAGGGAATATTGACGGAGATACTGGAGGAGGAGGACGAGGAGGAGGAGAGAGAGAGAGAGAAAGAGAAGGGGAAAGAAAGAGGAAAATAAAGAGGAATGGGAGAAGGAGAGGGATAAGAAGGAGGAGAGGGAGAAGAGAGAGAGGAGGATAGAGAAAAGGAGGAGGAGAAACAGGACAAGAAGAGGGAGGAGGACTAGGAGGAAGAGTAAGAGGAGAGGGAGGAGGACTAGGAGGAGGAAGAGGAGAGAGAGAGGAGGAGGAGGATGAGGAGGAGGAGGAAGAGGAAGCTGTACTCGTCTGACATGAGAAGTGATCGTGAGGAACCACACATTGAGTTGGTCGCATTTCCTCAGATTGCCTCGGTGGTGACAAATGATCTCGATTTATAAATGTTTTACGGTCTCCTTTACCTTCCATCCGGTGAGTGAGGCGGTGAGGAAGAAGGATAAAGGGAAAGTCTTGGCGGGCCTGGGAATCGGGTAAGAGTAGCATTACATCAACAGTAACAAGATAATGCCCAAAATGTGAAAGGAGGATTTAGACTGCCCTTTTATATGTCACTTACCGTCGCCAGATTACCTTTCCCCCTTTTTCCCCTTTCCTTAACGTTCCTGATTTGTAACTATTGGGGAGAATCTTACCTTCACCACACTCCTGTAACTGGATTCCACTCACGAATGTCTCTATGGCGGTGCTGTGACTCTCCCCTTCCTCCCCTCCCCCGCGCCATCCATCAGTGCGCCCCTCCCCACCCGCCCTGTTCCCCGTTCCCCGCCAGTCTCGCTCCTCACCCCACTCAAAACTCGTCCTCAGAGCTTCGTCGCGCCCCACATCTCACAGCCTTCCCGATAACTGATACACACGCGAGTCTGTAAAAATGAAGTTGAGTTGTAATCCTGTACGTTGAGTCCTCTTTTTTTCTTTGGCAAACGGAGTCTCCCAAGTTTGCTTTCCATTCAAAGGGTGTTTTTTTTATTCTTTTTCTTCGCCCCACATCCTCACCAGTAAATTCGCGGTGCATTAACACACTTAGGAAAACGGAACGGGGCGTAGGAATGGTATTGAGACCACGGCGGGGTTCTCATAGGGTAAGAATGTATATGAGATGCGAGAGAGAGAGAGAGAGAGAGAGAGAGAGAGAGAGAGAGAGAGAGAGAGAGAGAGAGAGAGAGAGAGAGAGAGAGAGAGAGAGAGAGAGAATTTTCAATAAGGTAAACCTCCGAAATGAGGATAAAGAGTAGAAACGCATGATGAATGTGTGTGTCACGGATGAACAAAAATGAAAGACGTATGAATATGAATGGCAGAATTGATGACGTGAATTAATGTCGACAAATGATTCTCACGTCAGACTTCAGCCGTGAAGACAACCCACTAACAACAACGTACTCTGCGAGGGATTGGTTGAGTCTGTTTAGTACAATCCTTGCGTAATCTTACTCCTTAATTAAGCTTTATTTCAACGCTTTATGTCTACTGCGTTGGAATGAAGCCTCTTATTACTTAACTCCTTCAGTATTGGGACGCATTTTTCATATTTATTTTGCTTATTATTATTTGTTGGTTTTAGGAAGCCTCAAAAACTCGTGTGGGAATTGGCCATAAATCTTCTGACCTCCATAGATCCTTTCTAATGTGAATAAAATCGTATAATCACACTTAAAACTCGTGGTAAAGATGCGTCCCAGTACTGAAGAGGTTAAAGCTGTGATTATGCATATTGCCGCATGAGAAACACGACTTTTTCCAATAAACATCGCCTTTTTCCTCCACGTTTCGTCACTGCTTTCATCTGTTGTTCGTCCCAGTACTCCCCTGCCCTGAGATCTTCCCTGCGCACTCCTCTTTCTTTCCTCCAATTCTTCACCTCTCGAGTGTTCGTTGTGGTGGAGCTCCCCTCGCGGAATCCTCTTCTTGGTCTAAACTGGAGATCTTCCCTTGAGCCCTCTCTGACCTAATTAATGGTGTATGGTTGCCGCGTAATCCCCCCGGGGAAAACTTTTACTCTTGGTGTGTTTGGGTAGAGTTTATCCCTGATCGTGCTCTGCTCCTCCTCCTCCTCCTCCTCCTCTCTTCGTTGTGGAGACGGACCATTGTCTTGTATTTGTATTTGTGTTTGTGTATGAATGGAGTAATAAGAACAGTAGGAGGTGGAAGTAAAGCTGTATAAATATTGAAAATGACAAGAGGCGGAGAGACGTGGTAATAATCCATGGTCGCCCACGTCTGCAGAGGCACGGCACTGCGATAATAATAATAAAAGTCTTGTAGGAGCATCAGTGTCTTTATTTGTATCACTTGTTTGTTGTATTTTGTTACACAGCGCGTTCCCATTTGTATGCAATGAATTCAATAGCAGCGAAATTGTGCGTTGAAAGAAGAAAAAGAAGTGTTTTGCTATTATCAACTTCAGGAAATAACACAACCGTTTGTTCACTGCTTAATTATGGATGCTTCTTCCTCGCAGCTTTTTCCTCACACGTATCTTACTTTCCTTACCTCTTTGCTCCCCTCAATACTCTCCCTCCCTGCCTCCTTCAACCCACTCACTGGCTGCAAGGGTCCAGCGATAAACCAGGCTTGAGGTTTTCCTTCCCTACGCTTTCCCCTTAACTCTTTCTTTACACATGAAAGATTGCTGTCAGCGCTGGAATCGATGGTGGCGCTGGAATGCTTGTATGTGGCCGGTGGAGGTTCAGCAGCCTACACACCACCAACACCTTTGCCGAGTGAGTGACTCTTCATCCCCTTCTTCTGCCTTTGATTACAGTGCAGTGCTGGACCATGGAAAGGGTTGTAGGGAGCTCTTCATGGGTGGACCATTATCCTGCAAAGGGTCATGTGTCATCAACGCTGCCCGTGTCTGAGGTAGATTAAATGTTCGTGGAAAATATCGTAAATGTTCTTGAGAAATGGATGTTTCGGATAGACGTGTATTGTTAGAACTCCAGTGTTTCGGATCAAATGAAATATGGAACGGGAAGAATAAATGTGTACGTCATCCATGCCTCGAGCTAGACGAGAATAGAGTTTTTTTTTGTTAGGATTGCGAAACAGTGAGAAGTGATAGTGAACAAGCAAATACAGCGAACACATACCTCGGATTTTCTATTCCGCCGCTGTTTTCTTGTCTGTTATTGGAACGCACATCTTCCTTTGATTTTGCCAAGTGAACGCCGGACCTATTTTGTTAATCTGCTTTGATTTTTACCTTTTGATTTTTCTTTCCTTTTGTTAATTTACTCCCTTTGATTTTTTTCCCTTTTGTTAATCTACTCTCTTTTCCTTTTGTTTTTTTCCCTTTTGTTAATCTACTCTCTTTGATTTTTTCCTTTTGTTAATCTAATCCTTTTGATTTTGCCAAGTTCACACTGCACGTATTTTATTAATCTACTCCCTTGCGAATTTTTGGGCTTTATCCCCCTCTACTCTCACCTTTTTCTGCCTTTGGCCAATTCTTTTGTGCCTCCCTTCCTCCCTGCTCCCCTCCTTTCATCGCCCGGCCATTATCACGATTAAGAACCATTAACACAATCTTTCTCTCTCTTGGGTCACTTCCCCCTGATGGTTCCGAGGCTCTCATGGAAGATGCAGCCTCCCAATCTCCATTCCCTTCCCAGCCATTCGTCCTTCGTTCATCCCCTCCTCCCCTCCTCCCTTCCTTCCCTGACAGGTATACTTTCCTACTCCCTTTTCACTTTTCGTACGATGCAGATAAGCTTTTCATTTCCTCTCAAATCAATCTTCCGCTACACTCGTCTCTTTCCTGCTTCCACTCCAGTCGTTGGCGTCGTGTCTCTCGTCGTTGTAGTTGTTCTCATTGTCGTTTTTGTCATGCCTGTCATCTTTCGTCATCCTGCATCATCCATTTCCTCCTCCTCCTCCTCCTGGTACGGCGGGATTTATTCAGTTAACGGATTTATTATTGACTTTTCCAGTCCCTCCCTCTCTTCACTATTGACCGGTTGGTTCCTCGCTGGCTATAAACTGCAGGAAAAAGGATGAGCCGTGAAGACAAAGACTAGGGAGAGGCCTCACGCAAAGCTGCCCTCGGATTAAAATACTTTGAACGTGATTAAAAAAGCGCCGAATATGAACTGGAATTTAATTTGTGTCTCTTGTTATTTACTTATTGTGAGAGAGAGAGAGAGAGAGAGAGAGAGAGAGAGAGAGAGAGAGAGAGAGAGAGAGA
>CM035179.1:7454012-7461512 GCA_020233015.1 Callinectes sapidus
TTCCGTGTGTGTTGTGTGTTGTGTGATGTGTGTTGTGTGATGTGTGTTGTGTGTTGTGTGTTGTGTGTTGGTTGGAGCATTCTCCCCAGAAATGCTCCTTCCGTGTGTGTTGTGTGTTGTGTGTTGTGTGATGTGTGTTGTGTGATGTGTGTTGTATGATGTGTAATGTGTGATGTGTGTTGGTTGGAGCACTCTCCCCAGAAATGCTCCTTCCGTGTGTGTTGTGTGTTGTGTGATGTGTGTTGTGTGATGTGTGTTGTGTGATGTGTAATGTGTGATGTGTGTTGTGTGTTGTGTGTTGGTTGGAGCACTCTCCCCAGAAATGCCCCTTCGGCGTGTGTTGTGTGTTGTGTGATGTGTGTTGTGTGTTGTGTGTTGGTTGGAGCACTCTCCCCAGAAATGCCCCTTCCGTGTGTGTTGTGTGTTGTGTGTTGTGTGATGTGTGTTGTGTGATGTGTGTTGTGTGTTGTGTGTTGTGTGTTGGTTGGAGCACTCTCCCCAGAAATGCCCCTTCCGTGTGTGTTGTGTGTTGTGTGATGTGTTTTGTGTGTTGTGTGTTGTGTATTGTGTGTTGTGTGTTGGTTGGAGCACTCTCCCCAGAAATGCCCCTTCCATATGTGTTGTGTGTTGTGTGTTGGTTGGGGCGCTTTCTCCCCAGAAATGCCCCTTCCGTGTGTGTTGTGTGTTGTGCGTTCCTTAACGCTACGATCCTTAAAACTACGATCCTTAATACTAGGGTCCTTAAAATTACGATCCTTAACACTAGAGTCCTTAAACCTACGTTCCTTAAGACTAGGGTCCTTAAAACTACGATAACTAGAGTCCTCATGATTGGAGTGTGTGTTGTGTGATGTGTGTTGTGTGTTGTGTGTTGGTTGGAGCACTCTCCCCAGAAATGCCCCTTCCGTGTGTGTTGTGTGTTGTGTGTTGGTTGGAGCACTCTTCCCAGAAATGCCCCTTCCATGTGTGTTGTGTGTTGTGTGATGTGTGTTGTGTGTTGTATGTTGGTTGGAGCACTCTCCCCAGAAATGCCCCTTCCATGTGTGTTGTGTGTTGGTTGGAGCACTCTCCCCAGAAATGCCCCTTTCGTGTGTGTTGTGTGTTGTGTGATGTGTGTTGTGTGTTGTGTGTTGTGTATTGTGTGTTGTGTGTTGGTTGGAGCACTCTCCCCAGAAATGCCCCTTCCATATGTGTTGTGTGTTGTGTGTTGGTTGGAGCACTTTCTCCCCAGAAATGCCCCTTCCGTGTGTGTTGTGTGTTGTGCGTTACTTAACGCTACGATCCTTAAAACTACGATCCTTAACACTAGGGTCCTTAAATTTACGATCCTTAACACTAGAGTCCTTAAACCTACGTTCCTTAAAACTATGATCCTTAAGACTAGGGTCCTTAAAACTACGATAACTAGAGTCCTCATGATTAGAGTCCCCATGAGGAGGGTCCTTAACACTAGGGTCCTTAACACTAGGGTCCTTAACACTAGGGTCCTTAAAACTAGGGTCCTTAATACTAGGGTCCTTAAACCTACGATCCTTAAACCTAGGGTTCCTAAAACTACGATCCTTAACACTAGGGTCCTTAACACTAGGGTCCTTAACACTAGGGTCCTTAAAACTAGGGTCCTTAAAACTAGGGTCCTTAAAACTACGATTCTCTTGATGTTCCATTCCAATGTGATGGCGAATGGCGCGCACGCCTGCAGACCCTCACAGGGGCACTGCTATGGAGGAGCCCAGTCCTCCCCTAAAGGGCTCCTCAGATGGTTAGAGTGCAGTGTCTGCTGCTGGGAACTGTACAGTCCCCTTAGCTACTGTTAATGCCGAGCATTATCTCCCTGTAAGGGGCTGCAGGTGGACACTTTCAATTTTGTAGCAGGAGGAGGTGGAGCAGGAGGACTTGGCGCGTGAGGCCGGCTAGACTTGGGGCCCGTAGATCTAGCCGACCAGCTCCTCCTCCAGCGCCTCCTGCAAGTCTTTCCCGTGCCGGAAGAAATTTAGTTTTCGGAAAAGATTTAATTTTGAAGAGAATATGAAATTGGAGACTTTTGTCGGGAAATTAGTGATATTGAGGCAAATGCAAGAATGAGTGTAGCATTGAGGAGGGGAAGAGAGAATTTTCCTTGTGAGTGCCGCAGGTGTGCTTTCACTGTTTCCTGCTCATAAGTGTGCATTTATCTGTGTGTAAGGCAGAATTGCATTCTTGCTGTACCTTCCTGAAACTTATTGAAATTGTAGAAAAGCTGGATTGAGTTCTAAGTATTAGCAACTTGTGCATGTAATGTGTAACTGGCAAGATATTCATGACCATACAAGAAGGAAAGGCTCGGCAAGCAGCACCAGTACCTTATCCTACATTAACCTCCACCAGGACAAAGATTTTACCAATGTCAGCAGCAGCAGCAGCAGCAGCAGCAGCAGCAGCATTTTGACTGTATTATTTCTTGAAAGGTTACACTGATTTCACGCAGCATAAAGAAGAGTGTGTATCCTGATAGCCACACGCAGGTCAAGTGTACCTTCACACCACCCATTCACAACCTCTTAGCGCCGAGGTATCCTTCACACCTCAGCCTCATAAACCGCCATCACTCCTGCTCATCACCAACACCCATCACTACCGCCCATTATCTTCTTAATCGTTAATTTTCATCGCCCCACCCGCCTAAACCCTCATTCCCACTCATCATTGGCCCACACCACCCAGTGTTCATGAGTGTCTTGTAAGCCTCGAGACTCCTTAACGGCTCTCCTCCACCAGAGTTGCTTTTACTTAGCATCCTCATTGTTGCTTTTCCCTCAAGTCATTACACGGTCTATCCACCTCTTTGGTCCTCTCCATCTCCTGCCCTGCACATCCATCTCCATCACTCTTCGTTTCCTTCCCTGTATCTCCATCTCCATCATTCTACGTAGCTTTCCCGTAATACAGAAGGAATACTAACGGTTACTCCCACACAGGTGATATACACGAACAAATGGGCCGGAGAGGACGTGGTTGGCCGTGTGCAGCTTGGGCCACTCCTGTACCTTGGCAGCTCCTCAGAACACCAGCCCGCCATCCCCCGGCCCTCCAATAACACTGCTATAACCCTCTCCCACTGGGGCCTGGCACTTAAGACTCCAGGTCCCACCACCTTCTGGCACCACCTGCAAATGTAGGGCGTGGCGGGTGGTGTCCTTCGTGTCTCTTTGTGGCACAGGTAAGAAAAGACAGCGTGGTTGATTATGGGGCGTAGTGTTATGTAGTGTAGAGGGAAAATGAATATTCCAGTTAATATTTCCAAAGTTGTACATACATGCATGTGTATTCTTATTCATAATGTATAAATTAGTAATAAATCCTATATTGCTTACTAACTGCTTCTGTATTGTGTGCCTTTGTAATGTATACAGTAGTACTAACATATATACAATAGATTGTCGTAGCAATACTTACACTTTAAATAATAAGTTAATGTTGACTCTCGTAACTATTTATTCTCGTATCCTTGATCCGCGTAATAGTGATATTTCATTCATTCCCAAAACTTACAGCAGTGGTCATAAGGAAAGGCACCGTGCACTATCTCGCCGGTACCTTGGTCTCGCACTACTCCCGCTCACGATTCACTGTTCAAACCTTCGAGCTCTGAGCTGGTTATGATTCATCATGACGAGGCAGCAGATAACTTAGTTGAACCTAAATCTTTATGCTCAAAGATTTGTACCTACATTCCTACATTCTCATAATTAAAGTAGTGGAAAGCGTGCTATCCTACTAATGTTCCTATGATCACATCCTCACTTCAGAGAAACATCTTTCGTCACTGAGTCAAAATGGGTACTGGTCGCCGCTCAAGTCTGCCTTTGCCAGCAAATAATATTAATATCTGATTTCCCTCCACACCGAACTCATTCAACACCATACCGAAATATTTATTTTTCCTTCCCTCATGAACAACTACTATTATATACATTTGTATTCTTAAACAACTACGCATATTATGTAAAATCTTGGAGCAACGACAACACGTTGCAACACGGCATAAATTGAAATGCACACTCACAATGCCATAGTGATTTAGTTGTGGCTTATGGGAGGGGATAGGGGACTAGCAGTAGCATTCTGTTCCTCCAGACCAGTCACGTTGGTGACAGTTGACAGCAAAGCAACTGATTAAATTTTTAAGATATACTCAATGGAAACACTAAAAGTAAGATTCTTAATATTTTATATTTTCATCCACTTACTTTATTCACAGGAGTTGAGCTGTATATAAAACTTGTGTTCTTATTTGTCGTGACATCAAAATCAGAGGCGATGAGATGGCAGTAGGAGGCTGTGGATCTCAAGAACTGCTGCCTCTGTAACAAAGAAGCTTGACTTTTACCAAACAAAAAATATGTAATGAGATATTGGTTTCGCTTTGCCCCCCCTTTCTTTTGAGATTTCAAGGGGTGGCTCTGTTGTTTTTTCGATATCGATCACAAGATGTTTGAACATATTGTTCGCTTTTTTTTTTTTTTTTTTTTTTTTTTTTTTTTTTTTTTTTTTTTTTGCGGGCTATGGTGGAGTTGGTGAGGAGGCGGGAAGTGGCCAATAACAAATTCAGAGTGGTCGTCTTGAACCTGTGTGAAATTTTCACGGTCTCTATCACCACAAACCGTCCGGTGGAAGCAACACATTCAAGCGTTTGGTGGACGTTTCTCATCCACTAACCCTGCCCCGCCTGCCCCGCTTGCCCCGCCCCGCCCCAAGGCGTCCACACTGGTCACCGCGCTGACAGCAGGTAAGTAATATTTATTGTCTTTTCGCCAAGAACAAAGCAGACATTTTCCTGACATTTATGAGTACTGTCTTTTTGAAGCTGAGAAATCTGATATTGATCTCAAATATAAGCATGAATACCTGACATGCCGTGGATGTCAATAAGTCACTGCTCTGAACACATAAACAGCACATGAGACTTAATGTCAGCCTGGAAAGTTCAGCATCACGTGTAACGGATAAACAAAAAAAGTCAAGCAAACTGCAATAAAAAAAAACCCAAAAAACAAAACATAAATATATGAAACATGACAATAGATAAAGCTATGTGTTTGCATTGTACGTAATAGATATCATATTACTACGCGTGTTTTTGATTCACGGACATCACGGACAAGAACAGCAAAGTGTACTGCAAGGTGTGAAGTAAGGTCACTTGTCACACTTCGACTCCGTTCGTAGTAAGGTGATGAGATTTCTTTTGTTCTGAGATAATATTCATTCTAAGATGAAAAAAAAAAAAAAAAAAAAACTCAAGCAATTTCTGTTTTTATTTTTTTATCTTAAGTAATGGACTTGTAGGCTTGGATAATCCTCCCCCTCTCTCTCTCTCTCTCTCTCTCTCTCTCTCTCTCTCTCTCTCTCTCTCTCTCTCTCTCTCTCTTTAGGGTGGAAATATGAATACAGCAGGAAGGGAAGCGAGAGCACCATTCGAAGTGGTCAGCGGAGCCCCGGCAGTATTTCCAGCCCTGGGAGTGCCCGTCGCTTCCCCTCCACGCCCTCAGCCAGCCCGCGCCCCACTCGACCCACACAGCTCTCCCTCGCCTCCTCCTCCTCCAGCAGCAAGAGCAGCTCCACGCCCACCCCCACAGCAGGTTCCGCCGCCAGCACACCCTCCACGCCCCGCAGTCGGTCTGGCAGCTGGGGGATGGTGAAGGCGGGGTTTTCCAGTCTGATGCGAGCTGTGACGCCCACATCCCGCCCTGAGTCTGGTCTGTTTGTCCCTGGTGAGTTGATGGATGCTTTGTTTTATGTAGGACGGGGAAGCTGGCCAAGGGCAACAAACATAATGAAAATAATATGCCCACTAATTTGCCAGTCTCCTTAAAGATCAGAGAGTTAACTAAAAGACAGTCTTAAAACCTCCCTCTTCAATAAAGTCAAGTTATAGGAAGTTGGAAATATTGAAGCAGGCAGGGAGTTTCAGAGTCTACCAGGGCAGGGAATGAGTGATTGGACATACTAGTTGACTATTGCATTAGAGAGCGTTGGTCATAATAGAGATGAGAGGAGGACGGAAGTCTTGTGCTTGGCTTGTGGTTAGAAGTTGAGTAAGCTTTGTACTTCTGTTGTGTTTTACGTCTTTTCTGGTTTGACCCACATCGTACACAAAAGTGGGGCGGTGACTTATAAACAGGTGTGTTAGTTTCCACCACACCTGCACACCACACCCCCCACCTCTTGACATGTGTGCTGACAAGAGCAGTTGTGTTGTTCTGTGGTGGCGTAACGCAGCGTCTCGCCAGCCACGGTGACGCCGAGCAATAGCCTCAGGTTCGCAGATCTATACATCACGATGCAAAAATATTGTACGTACTCAAGTACCTTTCGTTATGGAGACGAAGGTTTGGACTGCAATCATAGTTAGTTTTAGGGCACTCTAGGTCACGCTTGAACACACTCAGGTGAAGTTAGGAATGAAAGAAAGGTGTCACTCATCTATGCTTTGATGTATAGAACATATGTTTAGATTTATGTTCTCCCTTACTTGACGGAAACGAGGAGCTCCGCATTCCATACCCAACAGGTGATCTTGAGAGTCCTACAGGCTACGTTCAATCAGTAAACTCAGAGGAACTCGTCATGGAGATATTCTTACACTAACCTTAACTCTCCAGATGAGAACGACGAGAGCAACGCGTCAGACGAGGAGCCCGAGGCAGTGAGACCAGCCACGGGCGGGCTGGACAACCCGGCCCGGGAGTGTTACGGCGCCGTCAAACTGGCTGTGCTTGGCTGGCAGGGACGGTGGTGAGTGGCGGCGGCGGGCACCTGTTGTTGTGCGCCTGTCACAGTGTTATTCATGAATGTGGCGAGTGACCGCATCTCATGACGTGCACCTGAAGGCTAAGTGAAGGCTTGACGGGCGTCTTGCAGATGTGTGACAGGTGGTTGTGAATTTGTGGGAATGTGTGTTTTTCTCATTCATGTGTGAGAAAGGGCGCTATAGTGTGATTCATCCTAGCTCCAAGTCTCTTTAGTGTAAATACTGCTTAGCCTGAGTCTCCTTTACTATAATTTCAATGTTAATCAAGTTGCTATCGAGTGAGTAGCTAGTAATGCAGAAATAATTTGCGTTTCTTTTTCTATACCTATCAATTTCTGGTAAATAATGATAGAGAAATATCAAAATCCTTTATGGTTATTCTTTCAGATCAATATACATACCTCCTTCTTTCCTTCCACACAGGGTTCAGGTGGGGATATGTGGGCTGGAGGGACTGCCGTGGGTGGGCGGGTCAGGCGGCATTATGCTGGAGGTGTGCGTGGATCCCGGGGGACGGTCGCGGTGGCTGGCGCTGCCTCACGCCCACGGCCCTTCCATCAACGTCAAGGTGGGCCGCTGTCTTCCTTAACTTTTCATTTCACTTCTTCGCTTGCTGCATACCCTTGCCTGGAGGGACGGGCACTTCATGGCGGTGCGTGGAGGAAAACTAGGGATTATTGCTCAGAATTGTGGTGATGCTAATGGTG
>CM035179.1:7479946-7490813 GCA_020233015.1 Callinectes sapidus
AAAAAAAAAAAAAAAAGAAAAAGAAAAACGTGACTAGATTTTTTATTTTATTTTTTTAGTTCTTAATGTATTTTCTGCGCAGCCAAGGTGTACCACTCGGGGCAAGACAGAAGGACACACTTAGAGACCTCTTATCTATTTATGTGCCACAAAATGAGTTACTTTAGGGCTTAGAAATGTTATTATTTTAAAGTCAACCTCCAAGTGTGTGTGTGTGTGTGTGTGTGTGTGTGTGTGTGTGTGTGTGTGTGTGTAAGTAAGTAAAGATTTATTTCCCATTAAAGTATGGATATTTAAAGATAAATTAACATTAACTGATGATAGTGTAGATTGTCAAGCCGAGGTGTATGTGTGTGTGTGTGTTCTTCCGTCTTTCTCTCTCTCTCTCTCTCTCTGGATATACCGTTTTCATGTATTGTATTTCTTCCCCTCCTGTTTTTTTTCCTTCTTCCTCTTCCTCTCTCCCTTGTCTTCTAATTATCGTCTTTATTATCATTACATGTTTTCGTACTTTCATTATTATTATCATTATTATTATTATTTTTTGCTGTATCTTCTTTACCACGCATTAACACTTAGAAGGTTACGTTATTCGATATTTTACCGCTGTCACTTGTGTTTAGCGAGAGAGAGAGAGAGAGAGAGAGAGAGAGAGAGAGAGAGAGAGAGAGAGAGAGAGAGAGAGAGAGAGAGAGAGATTCTTATCCGCAAATCTTCTCCATCTTTCTCCTCGTTTTCACTAAATTTATGTATAATTTTGTGATTTTTATATATATTTTTTGCGTTTAATTTTTCCTTCGCCATCCTGTGTTGGTTATGGTGATGTTATTTTCTCATGTTTTCGTCTCCATTCAGTGCCAGTTAACGGAAATCTGTCTAATACACTCACGCTGGTTATTGAATTAGATTTCTCCGCTTTTTAATCATCAACGCATCGCCTTTTAAAATATTCCAGGATTTCACATTTATTTATATTTACTAATCACTTCTATTCACCAAATCCCGGATCCCCTTATTTCTTTTTCATTCAAACTCCTTCATATCTTTTAATGAATTCCACTCGACTCTAAAAATTTCAAGACGAACTCATATCCGTAATTAAAACTGGAAACTCCCTTCAGTCATTCCCATTATTTCCACCACAGTCTCATTTTCAGAGTTCGGATGCTGAATTAAACTCCGCATTCCTTCAACATCGAAAGAAAACTCTGCTGCGCTCTTTGTATACGTCTCAGTTCTGTATTTCTTTTAAGGTGTTGTTCCCCTGACGCTGCCTGAAGGTTGAGGTGGCAGCTGGTGACACTCATAGCTCATAGTCTTCATTCAGTGGTGTTCCCCTTAACCCCTTCAGTACTGGGGACATATTTTCACCATAAGTTTTGAATGTGATTAGACGATTTTATGGACATTAGTAAGGGTCTATGGAAGTCTGAAGATTAATAGCCTGAGTCTGTACTGTTTTGATCCTAACACTAGTTTCTGTTGATGTATAAAAGGGACAAATAATGAGTAGAATATATACAGAAATGCGTCCTAGTACTGAAGGGGTTAATCGTGCAGGGCTCCTCTTCTTAGTGCCAAAGAGTCCCAGTGTGGTGTGTTAAGTATCATGATAAAGTGAGTACTCTGCGCATTGGTTAAGTTTATGTAATGTGGTGGTGGTAACTGTATTTGTAGTGGTGATGGTGGCAGCAGTAGTAGTAAAGATATTAAAAGGAGGAGAAAGCAAAGGAGGAGGATATTGACTACTACTACTACTACCACCACCACCACCACCACCACCACCACCACCCCTTCACCAAACCTACCTGAGCACCCCAACACCTGTGTAGCTCTAAACCATAAGCAATTACCAGCGTTCATCACCATGCCACATATTACCACCACCTGCTGCTGCTGTACTGGTAGATCGATCACCTGTATATCCATCCCACTGGCGTCACTCCCTGTAATACATCCACGCTACCTCCACTAATACCTCACTGTTGGTATTGATGGGGGCATTAGAACCACGTGGTGTTTAGGAGGGTAAGGGGTACATTGGCATTAGGGAAGGTAAAAGGATGGTTCTTTTTTCGTTGTTTTGGTGTCATGTGCTTTGTGTGGCTTATGTTCTGAAAGGGTCTATTTTTTTCTCTCTTTCTGGTGACTATTTTCAAAGGGAGAGATAGTGAAGGTGTGGTAGTATTGTTTAAGAGGTTTTTCTTCCAATATTCAAAGGTTACAGGAAAGATTAGTGTGGTTATTGAAGGTTGAAGGTTGATTTGATAGAAGCGACGCAACAACCAGGGTCATATGGCAAGCAGAAGGAAAAGAAAAAAAAAAAAAATAGAAAGATAGAAGAACAGAGGCCAAGCAAAATGTTATTAGGATGAGCATCAAAGTCTACTATTTTAATCCCCATATGAATTACTTAAGTTGTATAAATTCGCCAAATAGTAAGCTGAGTAAATGTGAAAATGTTTCCCAGTATTGAAGGGGTTAAACTCATCTAAAGGAAAACTGACATATTCTAGTGAGTATTCATGTTGTTGGTAGCGTAGATTCCTTCGTGAACTATCACTAGAAACAAGAAAATACTCATGAAAGTACAATTATTACAACTATCCCTGTTAAAAATACTGAGGATAATCATATAATATAAAGTAAACCCATCAAAACACTTCAGAACATTTTAGATGACTAATACTATACCCAGTAACTTCTTAAGGGACAGTAATAACATCCTTATCTCCACTCCTCCTCCTCCTCCTCCTCCTCTTCGTACCTCATCAAGACGAACTTAACAGAGGAAATTAATGGCGCCTGAGACCTTTGTGTCCACCCCACCATCACTCCATCATCATTTAGTCCACTAGAAATGTTGAGGCGAAATGTGATGATAATAATTTTTTTAGCTAGTCTCTTGCATTGAGTCGACGGAGTTTTCTCTGCCGTTCTGAGTACGTGTGTTGCTTCATGGCGGAGTGTCGCGATTGTAGACTTGTGTTTGCATTAGTTGATTGATTTGTGCCCAGTGATGATGCTGGAGGAGGAGGAGGAGGAGGAGGAAAGGAAAGGAAGAGGGAAGGAGTGAAGAAAAGGCAAGAAAAGGCGAGGTAAATAAGGATGAGAAGATAGAAAGAGTATGAGAGGAAGAAGGCAAGGAGTTAAAGTGAAGGGAAGATTAAGAACAGGAGAAGGAAGAAGAGGAAGAGAGCAACAAGATGCGGTGTTAAAGTGATGGTGATAACAATGTAGGGAGGAGAGAGAAAGAGAGAGAGAGAGAAAGAGAGAGACGTGTGAAAGGCAGTGGTTAGTAACAATGTCGTAGGGAAAGGCAACATCATCATGGGGTGGGATTCAGTGAAGCTTCGCCGTGTTTAAAGTTTGAATCACTCCCATCAACTTACCTTCTCACTTTTAACCATCAACATTATTAACATTACTCATGAATATTCGCGTGTCATGAGCTGTGGTGTACGTCAGGGATTGATAAGAGCGCTGCCTATAAAATAAGTACATAAGTCATAAAGTAATTCAGTCAAGCAGTAAGATTTTAAGTACATCTCCAGTTCCCGCCTCACTTTTATCGTCTAACTTCACTCATAGATGCATTTCACGAGCTGCTGTAAACGTAGGGAATCCATAAAACCTCGTGAAGTGAGTAATCTGTGGTGAAATTAAGTAGGAAGAAGTAACTCGAGTAATGGGCGGTGAAATGAAGTAAAAGAATAGGTAACTTAAGCTTCATGAGTGGATCGGAACATGACTGGAAGCCCCGCCAGATCACAAACGCGCCGCCGCTCCCAAATGACGAGAGAGCGGTGTGTTATGGCATGGGTACTGGGCGCGGATGATAGGGTGTGCGTGAGGAGAAAATGGGAGGAGACGAGGAGGTGAAGGAGAACGATGAGGAGAAGGAAGAGGAGGAGGAGGAGGGAGGAGGTGGTAGGGCCTTGTAATGACGTGTGTGGTGGCGTGTCCTCTCTCTCCTTTCCTCTCTTCTTCGCTCTCCCCCTCCTCCTTCTCTCCCACTCTCAAGAAAAGAGGGAAAAAAGTTTGGGAGGAAAAATCTTCAACGTTAAGAGTGACCATGGTTAGTGTGCTCAGCTATTTTTCTTCTTCTCTCTCTCCTCGTTTTTCATAATATAATGATAAGAGTATGTTGATTTCTCTCTCTCTCTCTCTCTCTCTCTCTCTCTCTCTCTCTCTCTCTCTCTCTCTCTCTCTCTCTCTCTCTCTCTCTCTCTCTCTCTCCTGTGGTTTACATTGCCTTATAAAAGACACAGTGACTTACTTGTATGTATTTCAGTCTTGGTTATCTTATTTGTATTTGATGTATCACTGATGTGATGTGTATGATTTTGTATTTTTGACGGTTTATTAATCCCTTCACTACGAATTTTGGGTGTGACTGATTATTGACATTATGAAGGGTCTATGGAGGTCAGAAGATTAACGGCCAGAATCTGTACTATCTTAATCACCACATGAGTTTCTGAAGTTGTATAAAATCGACCAATAATAAACAGAATTAATATAAAAAACGCGTCTCAGTACTGAAGGGGTTTAGTTTGCATTACTGTGTGTGTGTGTGTGTGTGTGTGTGTGTGTGTGTGTGTGTGTGTGTGTGTGTCTTACGTGACCTTGCATGACTGGAGGTAAGCGATGCCCCAGCCTGAGCTACTATTATCTCCATCACGCAATCACGACCACTTGCTTCTCCACCTTTCGTCTTTTTTCCACCGTTTGTTTATTATTTTGGGAGCAATTAAGTAATCCCGGTTCAGATACGCCGCCAAACAAAGGAAAAGCAAACTCGTGTCTGTTTCGTATCTAGTTTGTAATGTTTTTTTATTGTTTTTTTCTTGCATTCTCCCTTTTGTTGCTGCATTGGATTCATTATTAGAAAACGGGAAATTGCATTGGCTACGTCTTTTTGTTCCTCTGTTCAACTCGTTTTTGGGACTTGGAGAGATCGCTATTGAAAACAATTTCCCAGATGGCTCCAGTGGGACAGTGGGTAAAGAAAACACACAGGAGTCCCACTTGACATAAATTTCCATAGTGTTATTGGACATGAAAACGAGGCGAAGGCTGACACAAATAAGACTCTCCACCGCGTCACGTCCTTACAGTATGCTCGGCAGGAGAAACTCGCTTATTTTCCTCGGCACTGCAGTTTGCCTCGTTCCGTTACCCTGCTCTCAACCCCTTCAGTAGTGGGATATATTTTTACCGCGAGTTTTGGGTGTGATTTGATGATTTTATTTACATGAAGAAGGGCCTACGGAGGAGGGGAGATTAATGGCCAGAGTATTTACTATTTTAATCCTCACATAGGTTTCTGACGCTGTATAAAATTGGTAAATATTAAGCAAAATAAATATAAAAACGCGTCTCAATAGTGAAGGGGGTTAACCAGTATTCAGAAACATGACTACTTTCAGAGGACACAACGACAAGTAAGTTTTTCAAGAGTTCTCCCCTTACAAAACCTCAATCTATCACAAGAACTGTAAAAAAATCCACTTTAAAAACCCCCCCGCGTCACTTCAACCACACCCTTTTGAGAGTGGCGTAGGCGTGGATGCAATATGCTCCTCTGTCATGGTCGCAGCCTGCCTCTCGTCCCCCCTTCCGACATCTGGTGGAAAATATTGCAGCGTTCCCTTGTAGCGCCACCCTCGTTCTGGATCCATCTTTCCACAGCGTCTTGGGAGCGAAGGTTGCTGCGGCCGTAGTGAGGAACGAGCCTCGATTATTCGCGTGTTCGACCCCGTACTGGAGGAAGGGATTGGGGGAGGAGAAGAGAGAAATATGAGGGGGGGAAAGGGAGGGTTAGAAGGTTGAGAACGGCGGGAAGAAGGACTTAAGCTGTAAAGGGAGGAAGATAGGTAGGAAAGGAGAGAAAAGGGTACAGAATGGGGAGAAAAGGAAAAGAAGAGGTGAATAAAGATAGAATTAATTGTTAGGAGAGAAAATAAAGGGGGTGGAGACTAAAGGAAAGAATATAGAAAAAGACAAAGAAGGATAAGGAAAAGAAAAAGAAATCTGTGGTAAACTCTGGTGAACTTCCTGCCTGTCTCTGTATATCCAACTTCCTATGACTTGACTCTATTTAAGAGGGAGGTTTCAAGACATTTGTCCCTGACTTTCGGCTAACTCTTTTATCCTTTCAAGGGACTGGCAATAATAGTTGGCTTTTTTGTTTTCATTGTTTTTGTTGCCCATGGCCTGCTTCCCCCTCTTACATAAAAGAAGACGGAGTGCAAAACGAAAAGAAAGAAAAGAGAAAGGAGAGAAGAGGGTGCAGGATGGAAAGAAAAGAGAAAAGACGTGAATAGAGAAGATGAGAAAGAAGTGTTGGGAGAGAAAGTGAATGAAAGAAAATAGAAAAGATAAACACGAAAAAAAAAAAAAAATGTAGATAGAATATCCCCCCCCAAAAAAAAATCAGAAGTATGTAAATAGAGAGAAGAGAGAAAAGAGGAATAGAGAGAAGAGGAGGGAGAAAATAAACAAAGAGGCAGAAGAGGAAAGATGAAGAAGAAGGAGGGAAAGACGGATAAGAGGAAAATCGGCTGAGAAGAGAAGCATTTACCTACACGTGAAGGAAGAGGAGAAGAGAGGAGATAGAATGACAGCGAAGTATGGGTGGAGAGGGAGACGGAGGGAAAGAGAGAGGAAGAGGAGGAGGAGGAGGAGGAGGAGGAGGAAGGGAGTGAGGGAAAGATGTTAAAGTTAATCCAGCGTGGGTGTATAAACTTACCTTATCTCCATCCAAAACGTATTTCCAGGGGCATTATTTCAGCCTAATATGACGAACCTACGTAGAGCTTAGACACGCTACTCATTTCCCCGTCGCAAGAATAATAGAGGGAAAGAGAGAGAGAGGGAGAGGGAGATGGTGGAGAGAAGGATGGTGGAGGGAATGAAGAGAGAGGGATGGTACAAGGTAAGAATAATAAAGGGAAAGAGAGAGAGAGGGAGGGATGGTGGAGAGAGAGAGGGAAAGAAGAGAGAAGGATGGTGAAGAGTAAGGATAAAGAAGGGAAAGAGGGAGAGGAAAAAAAGAGAGGGAGAGTGGAGGGAAAGAGAGAGAGAGAGGGAAAAAGATTTATTAATTCATGTTTTTATTCTTTTGATTTTTTGCAATATTTATTCAACTACACTCTGAAATGCTTGATCAATGTTCTGCATTTATTTTCATCTATTTTTTTTACTATTCATGGTGTCTTCCAAACTCCTAAAGTAAACTGAAGCCAGACAATTTTGATAAGAATCCTCGTTAATGAAAGTGCTAAGTTAATATACAACCTCCACTGCATTCATTGTACTGGAGAAACCCATTGGTTCTTCTAACACTTTGCTCACTTTACTACAGACGCTAACTTCGCCGTGAAACATGAGGTAACAAACTTAATATTACTCCCAGGACCTTGCCTCTACATCACTGCCACCACCACCACCACCATCACCACCACACTCTGGCTCACTTCAAAGACAAACTCCTAAACACTCACATTCACCACACCTGAGAAATGCCGTGACCTTAATGCAGCCAACACCAGAGAGAATATCAAAACATACTTTTCCAAAACTTACTTTCCTTGATTTACAGCGTCTGGCTAACCTTTCATGCGGCGCCTCACTAAACTAACGGACGATTCTAAAGAAATGGCGTGTCAAATGATATTCTTTTATAGTTTTTTTTTTTTATAGTTTTTTACTTTTTAAAACTCTTTCAGTACTGTGATGCACTTTTATATTTATTAAGCTTATTATTTGTCGATTTTATAGCTTCGGAAGCTAATGTGGGGAATGAAATAGTATAGACTCGGGTCATTATTCTTCTCACCTCCATAGACCCTTCCTAATGTCAATAAAATCGTCTAATGATATCCAAAACTCGTGGTAAAAGTGTGTCCCAGTACTGAAGGGGTTAATACTTGAAAATATCCATGTTTGATTTACGTTCACATCCAAATTAATGACTATGATCAATTATCTTCGCCTCACAGTACAGCCACAACGTTACCGAACAAACAAGTCAACAAAACCTAAGCCAACTTACCCTAACACACTTAACCCATAACTTGAGACAGCCTTGTAGCATCTCATCAATATTCAACACCGTCTGTAGTTAACCCTGTCTGTCCCCCGACCGTGGTGTTACGTAAGCCGGTAAGCCACACCCAAGGCTGCCACAGGCCCGTATTCTGAAACACTGCTCTCTCACCGTTACTATTCTTCAAACACTCTAGTTGAAGATAGTCATGTTTTTAAGGGTATTTTTTATAGTTCTGGTGATGGATTGGCAAGATTTCTAGATCGTTATAAAGAGAAACTATCATGAAAACCCGGCTAGTTTCTGAAAAATTGTGGTGAGGTAGCCTAGTGTTTCTGAATACGTAGCTCTCTCTCTCTCTCTCTCTCTCTCTCTCTCTCTCTCTCTCTCTCTCTCTCTCTCTCTCTCTCTCTCTCTCTCTCTCTTGTGTAGCAGTGAGTGATGTCGTGACGGGCTGATTCCCTTGTGAGTGACGGGGAAATAGGAAAAGGCGACGCAGATGGCTGAGGGAAGGACGGGATCCATTTCTCGCCATTGGGGATTGACTTTCTCGCGCCAGCTGCTCATAATGCCCCTTTCTTGTACCTTAAGAGCACACAAGGAATGCAAAGAAATAGATGCTGATGATGTCTTATTTATTTTTATTTATTTTATTTTATTTTTTTATCGTGGGTTAACTCTTTGGGATGCGTAAGGGGGCTGGCAAAGTAGTGGGCTTATCTTTGACTAGCTTCTCTCTCTTATACATCATCTTCGTCCTTTTCCTTTTCCTCTTCTTCTTCCTCTTCCTCCTCCTCTTCCTGTTTCTCTTTCTTGTCCTCCTCCTCCTCCTCCTCCTCCTCCTCCTCCTCTTCGTCCTCATCCACCCCTTCCTCTCAGTAGCCATAACCACTAGAATTATCACCCGAAATGAGTCCAAACTAAATCCTGAACGCGGTTACAACTCTACATACTCTCCATTATGTAACCGCGCCTAATGGTTCCCCATGTGAACCCTCCCTTTCATAGCATTACTTGGGGAGCTGCGAGGGGTGAGTGTGAGTGTGTTCTTGTTGAGTCGTGGTGAGGAGCTGATCAAATTACTGTACACTGGTTAGCTCTTTGTCCTTCAGTGTCGTGTTAGTCTTGGCGAAGTGATAGATGGATTGTTGGGTCTATGAATGGTTTAAGGTAGAGGGAAAAGTAAGGAGTGTTATTAGATGTGGGGAAATGTTAATGGAGAAATATTAGTGGAAAGTATTGTTGGTGAATTTCAATGGAAGATGTTAATGGAAAATGTTAGTGGAAGTGGGAAATGTTAGGCTATGTGGGTTATTCATTTTTTTCTTGTTTCTATGTTTTTATTTCTGTTATGTTTTTCTGTGACTTTCTTAGGCGTTTTATTAATGCGTTTTGTGTTCCAAGAGAGAGAGAGAGAGAGAGAGAGAGAGAGAGAGAGAGAGAGAGAGAGAGAGAGAGAGAATCGTCTATTAACCACTATCTGACCTAACCTGACCTGATATAACAAGTACGATCCTAAAATGAATTGGAAATAGGTACAGTATGTAAGTTTATTTTATTTTATTATTTTATTATTATTATTTTTTTTTATTTTTTTACTGTTTTATACCTCGTGTTTACCGAAAGGCTTCTGACAACTTCCTTTTACGTCTTTGAGTGCGGGAAGTTAGTTACTCAACAGCTCACCATGACGTAACAGTGCAAACTAATCTAACTCAATTGAACTTAACCTAATCTTACTTTGCCTAACATAAGACGCTCAACCGGAGAGAACTTTGCGTGGCATTTAGACAAGTTTCGACGCTGTACCTGAGGGGATTAACTCTCTCTTAACTCTATCACTCCTTCTTAGATTGCCTTTCGCTAAGTTTGTCTGTACTGCAATCTACTCCTGAAACACTCGCTTTAATTTGACGTGAGGTGAACCATTTAACATCTAAACTTTATCCTTTGTCTAGCATTTGGTACTTGTTTTCTTTCCTTAGCCTCTCCAGTACTGGGACGCATTTTCATATTTATTCTGCTTGATATTTGGTGATTTTATAGTTTCAGAAATTTACGTGGGGATTAAGATAGTAAAGACTCTGGCCATTAATCTTTTCACCTCCATAAATCCTCCCTAATGGTTAATCACACCAAAAACTCATGAAGAAAATGCGTCCCAGTACTGAAAGCGTTGATTACTTCACGTTCTAAGATATTCAATCTTTAAACTGAGTAGAAATTGCAAAATCTATTCTTCAAAGCCACTTTCTTTCTTATTGATGTTTATAAAAATTATTATTCTATCAATAGAAGTTTACAATCACATGGTACACCTTTGTTCGTATCTACTTTGTTCTTCGGTTGCATATCTTAATTCCAGAAAAGCTGAATGTATTTTTTTAATCAGTTTACAATTACCAGGTCACCTCTACATCCATTTCAGCGTATCTTGATTCATTCACTCTAGAGACGTGCATCTTAATTTCCCACTGGCTCAATGTGGGTTTATGGCCTCAGTAACTCTGTGGCGGGAGGAATTGCGTCTTATCTTCTTATTTGCGTGAATAATTAAGTCCCCACAACGGCTGTACTTGCCTTTGTCTGTTCCATGGGTAGTTGGTTTAGCTCTCTCTCTCTCTCTCTCTCTCTCTCTCTGAAGGACTTTTTTCATTATTGTCTGGTAAAATTGACTGCAGTTTTATACTTTTCTTTGCTTTTCGTTTTTACTTACTTATTTTTCCGCAAGACTTTCACAATTAATCTCTCTCTCTCTCTCTCTCTCTCTCTCTCTCTCTCTCTCTCTCTCTCTCTCTCTCTCTCTCTCTCTCT
>CM035179.1:7532615-7548197 GCA_020233015.1 Callinectes sapidus
GAGAGAGAGGGAGCGAGAGAGAGAGAGAGAGAGAGAGAGAGAGAGAGAGAGAGAGAGAGAGAGAGAGAGAGAGAGAGAGAGAGAGAGAGAGAGAGAGAGAGAGGAAAAACAACAAAAGAATATTCCCCACAAAAAAGTTAATATGTCATAGAAAAGAAAAAAAAAGCTGTTTTACTCATAAAATGAATAAAAAAATGCTTAAAATATACGTAAACTTAATAATAAGTTGATGAAAGAATGAAATTAATCCTTTATTTTTATTTTTGTGTTTAATCTTCATCTAATTTATAATATGATATGATTTTCCCTTTTTTGTCGTTTATGCAGTTTACTTTTTTTTTAATGAATCTAATTATTAATGTTTTTGATTGCTTTGTATGCAGTAATGACGCAGTTCTCACATTTTTCACTCCCTTTTGCATATATTACGTCACTAATAATAATTCTTTGTCATTGCATCACGGTTTTCATATTAATTATTATCTTTTTATTGTATGAATTACTTGTGGCATTGTTGTGTCATAAGAACATAACATAAGGAAATGAGTGAAGCTGCAAGAGGTGGTTAAACTTACTCGTGGCAGTCCCTGTGTGAGAACCCCTGCCTATCTATCATCCTCATCCATAAACTTGTCTAATCTTCCATTAAAACTGCCCATTGTCTCACCACTGCCATGATTACTGAGTCCATTCCACAAGTCCGTATTCAGAAACGCTTTACTCTCTCACTACGATCATTTTTCAAGCCCACAGAGACGACTAGCTGGTTTTCAAGACAGTTTCTCCTTATAATAAACCAGAATTCTTGCCAATCCGTCACTAGAACCCTTAAAAACACGACTATCTTCAACTAGAACCTTTGGAAAATAGCGATGGTGAGAGAGCAAAGTGTTGAAGAATACAGACCACAATGCTTTTATCTCCCCAGCGCCGTCCTCTCCCCAGTCACACGCCCTCCAGATCCCCTCTCAGTTTCCTCACCGCTCATTCAGGTCCGCCAGCTTCCTCCCTCATTTCCATGTGACATCCTTCCTGGGCTTTCATCTACCATCTTCGCTCTCTCCACTTCTCCTCCTCCTCCTCCTCCTCCTCCTCTCGCTGATGCTTCTCGTCATGTTAGTCCTCCTCCTCCTCCTCTTCCTCTTTCTCTTCCTCTTCCTCCTCCTCTTCAGCACTCTTGTATGTATTTCATGTTCTCAATCACTTCCCTCCCCCCCCTCTCTCTCTCTCTCGCTCTCTCTTCTTCAATACTTTCCCTTTTGACTGACTTTCCACATTCCCCTTCATACTTTCCTCCCTTCCACCACACACACACACACACACACACACACACACACACACACACACACACACACACACACACACACACACACACACCTCTAAAAAGGCAATATCGATAATGGAAACATTCATTGGTGTTTATCTACGCACGCATGCAATACCTGAATAAAATAAAAATGGCTCCCTTCCTTTAAATTGCGTTAGGAAATGTTCTGTAAATTAAAATCGACCGGTGGTGGTGGTGGTG
This sequence comes from Callinectes sapidus, assembly GCA_020233015.1. NCBI lineage: Eukaryota > Metazoa > Arthropoda > Malacostraca > Decapoda > Portunidae > Callinectes > Callinectes sapidus. Next base: position 7,534,144 of record CM035179.1, read on the forward strand.
GTGGTGGTGGTGGAGGATGGCGTTCGTACTGGGAATAAAAAAAAGGAGTGCAGTAGATAATGATAATATTGATAGTGAGTGCGATACGTTCATCCTGGGTTTCGATAACTTTGTATTCATGGCTGGGGTCTGAAATGGCCGGGCAGTATCTGTCGCGTGTTTCAAAGTATAGGTTATTTTGTCTCGCTGACTCGTGGCCTTTCGGAGCAGCGACAGAGGGGGAGAATGGACTAAAAAATATATGTATAGTTTAATGCAGATTCTGATAACTTTGTATTCACGGGGAAATCTGAATTGGTGTAGCGTCAGCTGTTTAAATTATAACGAGTCTGTGTTGATAATTTCTAGGTGGGGAGAAAAATGTATTTGTATATTCAAGTTTTGGCCATGAAAGGGGTTCGGAAAGTTGATATAATAATTACTCTTGCGCTCCGTAGGTTTTTTCTATTACTATACTATATAAAACCGAAGAGTGACATGAAAATACCTGAGATAAACGTTTCACTTATTACAGAGTGTATTAATGCTGTCTCTCTTTTTACTTCCTTTTGACCGCTACACATTGACAGAGCGTATTGATGCTGAGTGAACTGTCTGTCTTTTACTTCCCTTTTTACACTTCTCTTTACATCTCAGCCTTTCCATTGTATCCAAATATGGGTAAGGAAGACTCCTATTTCTATTTCCTCATTGGTTTATCATTTTTTTAAGCACTATAGACTTACAATTACTTTGAGGTGTTAAATCCTTTCATAAACCGTAAATGGATCCTTCTAACTCCATATTTTTATACAGTTAAGCCTTCACTTCTATACAACTCCCAGGAAAACTTCTATCCATTCATCTGTCGGTTCCTGCAGATATATGCTCCTATTTGCAGGGTATTATATCCTTCTATGAACATTAAGAGACCCTCCCAAGCCTGCCTTTTACATAAACGTCCTTTCGTATCTGACTCTCTCTCTCTCTCTCTCTCTCTCTCTCTCTCTCTCTCTCTCTCTCTCTCTCTCTCTCTCTCGCTCTCGCTCTCGCTCTACGTATTCTTCGTTGCAAGTATTCATTCCTTTCACAAATACTAAAAGGCAAGTTCTGGTCCATTTTATAACTGAGTGTCCACTTATACTTTCCCTTCTGTCCCTTCTCTCCCTTCTCTTCCTTCCCTCCCTCCTCCCCCATCTCCCTCCCAGTCCATTGCCTTCCCACAGCCTGCCCACTTACCACCGCCCACCCCCCCTGTGCCATTTACCACATCCCGCCACCACGTTTCCCCTTCCTCCTCCTCCTCCTCCTCCTCTTGGCCTCCTCGTTCTCTTTGCCGTAATGTCTTGCCTCCCGCCTCCCAGATTTCCTCTTCCAGCTGTTCCTCTTTGGCTATAAAACCTGTTCACTGCAGTCTCTCACGCCATTTACAGAGCTGTCTCACTGAAGCGTTCCTGCGTGTAATTTTAGTATCCTGTTTTAGTTTTATGTGTTACCGTGGTGTCTTGGTGTATTTTGTGTTAGTTTTTATTTTTATTTGTCTCTTTTTCTTCTTCTGGTTTTGATGTGTGATTTTCGTGTTTTTGTTTTAGTTTTGTGTGTTAAGGTGGTGTCTTTGAAATGTTACTCCTTGTTCTTGCTGTATTTTTAGTTTCTATTTTTCATTTGTCTCTTTTTCTTGTAGTTTTGATGTGTTTTTTCATGATTTCTTTAGCCTTTCTCTATGTAATTTCGCATTTTCACTCACCTCCAGTCTTGTTTATACTCACATATGTACATTTCTTCTTTTCATATATATTTTTCACCTCAATATCTCTCACTCCTCTTTCACGTAACTTATCCTTTCTACTTTCTCGCTTTCTCCATCACTTATATACACACTCTGCTTCAATCTCATCTTTTTATCATCTGTGCACCTCCTTTTCTCATTCCTACACGCTCTTACTCACCACTTTCATCTCCCCTCCCTCCCTCCCCCGCTACCTTCTATTTCCACACCCTCTTGCCTCTCCATCATCAAAAGCGTTGTCAGTTTTTCGCTCCCTTGTACATTCCTTGGTTCTACAATCTTCTTTTTCACTTCAGCACCTTCTTCTTCTCAACTCCTATGGACTCTCATTCACGTTCACATCTTCCCTTCTTTTGTAGGTTCTGTTCTTCCTCTTTTTTATGTGTTTTTTTCGTCTTTATACTCTCTTTTGTATTTTCTACGTTTTTTTCTTTATGCTTTTCTCTTTTGTCTTGTTATTCTCGCCGTCCACAATGTTCTATTTCATAACTACACTTTTTATTGTCTTTTTTTCGTGCAGATCACTACTCCAGCTTCCATCCTTACTCTCTCTCTCTCTCTCTCTCTCTCTCTCTCTCTCTCTCTCTCTCTCTCTCTCTCTCTCTCTCTCTCTCTCTCTCTCTCTCTCTCTCACCGCTTTTTAGTCATCAGCAACAGAACCCAGGGCGGTCACCTCTTGCAGTCAGCTTGCCCACCTCCCAAGCGGCTCACGGCTGATCACTAGAGAGAGCTGGTGTGGGTTGAAACTCCCTTGCAAACCCCAGGAGTCTCGCCCATTTGTTCACGCTTATCCCTCCGTCATCCCCAGCGACAGGAGGGGTAGAAAAAGTGTAAAGAAGACTGAGGAGATTGTGATGGAGGAGGAGGGGGAGGAGGAGGAGGAGGAGGTGGTGGTGGTGGAGGTGGAGGTACAGGTGGAGGAGGAGAAGAAAGGGACAGTTGAGTGCATCGTTTTAGAATTTGCTGGGTTGTGTTTGTGTTGAGAGAGAGAGAGAGAGAGAGAGAGAGAGAGAGAGAGAGAGAGAGAGAGAGAGAGAGAGAGAGAGAGAGAGAGAGAGAGAGAGAGAGAGAAGAGAGATTGGAGAAAATTATTATCGATGGAAGAATGGGAGATAAAAAAATAAAAAAGAAAGAAAAGTCAGAAAGAAAGGAATAACTAAATACAAAAGAAGTAGAAAACAACAAACGATAAAAAAACAGGAAAAAGAAAAAGAGAAATAGGGGGAAGTGTGGGGGGGGGGGGGGAGGGAGGGAAAGGGGGGGAAACAGGGATAGAAGCGCGGAGAAAAAGGAATGTGGATCAAAGCTTAATGAAAAGTAAACTGAATATGGAACGAGTCAAATTCAGAGCCGTTGTGGGAGGGTGAGGACTTCATAAAGCCCCCGCAGAAGGCCCACTGTTGACTCACTGAGGGAGGAACGTTGATGAAAAGTTAACTCGTGGCCGCACCTTTTAGCTAAAACCCTTGGGTACTGTGGAGGACGCTGCAGAAGGAGTGGAAGACGAAGATACAGAAAAGAGTGGACAAGGAAAAGAAAACAGAGGAAGAAAGAAAAGGAAACTAAACAAACAAGCAAAACGACGAGTACAAGAAATGATGATAGCCAAAGGAGAAAATAAATCAGAATGGTAAAGGAAAAAAAATGGCTAGAAAAAGAAAACACAGGAAGAAAGAGAAGGAAACTGAACTAAACTAACAAGCAAGGCGACGAGTACAAGAAACGATAATAAGCAAAAAGGAGAAAAAAATAAATTAGAATTGTAAAGAAAAAAATGACAAGAAAAAAAAAAAAAGCACATTGAGTGAATGAAAAGAAGAAAAAAGTAAATTGATAAAAAATGAGATGGGTAATACATTTTTGTAGGAATAAAAAACGAAGAGAAGGAAAGAAAAGAAAGAAGAATAAAAACACACATAAGAACACCGAATGAATGAAAAGAAGAAAAGAAAACCAGAAAAAAAGAAAAAAATAACATAGTAAGGTTGTATAGAATTAAGGAATAAAGGGGAGAAAGGGAGTAATAGATGAAGTTCAGGATTATTGAAGGTTTTGTGTTGAAGAAATGGCGGTTTGGGAATTGCATGGTTTAATTTTGGTTGGGTTTTCAATCAGCGGCGGTGACAGGAGGTGGTGCGTGACTCGGCGGTTTCAGGAACACTGGAACGTGGACATCAAACGACCCGCTGACCTGTGGAGAGAGAGAGAGAGAGAGAGAGAGAGAGAGAGAGAGAGAGAGAGAGAGAGAGAGAGAGAGAGAGAGAGAGAGAGAGAGAGAGAGAGAGTTTTATATGACCTATCATGACGTATATATCCTCCCACGCACGCACATACAAACGCACAAACATACACACAACGTAATTTTTTCCACCTCATACATAAATATTTGCGAGAAAATGGAACACAAATAAATACAACTACTGTCATTGGTACGAGAATACACAATACTTACAAATACATACATAGATGAAAAAAAACAATATTAATAGCTACAGCCATGGAAGATATCGACCATGCCTTACGTGTGTGTGTGTGTGTGTGTGTGTGTGTGTGTGTGTGTGTGTGTGTGTGTGTGTGTGTGTGTGTGTGTGCGTGTGTGTCGCCAAGGAAGCCATACTAGTATTAGGGGTCACTGTGAGCTGCTTCTACACACACACACACACACACACACACACACACACACACATACACACACACACACACACACACACACACACACACACACACACACACACACAGAGACACACAGACACACACACCTTCGTCTCATTTCGAACGAGACTCTTGTGGTAGTAAGATGGTGCAGCGTGACTTGTGGTGGTGTGGTGGTAGTTTGTGACCTTATTAAACTTGAGTGCAATCGTGTGAAATGTGCGGTGACGTACGCGTGTGTTTGTGTTCGTGTGTAATGTGAAGTTTCTTTATATATTTTTTTAACCAGTGATTAGTTTTCGTTACTCTTCCGTCGTTGTGAAGTGTAATTGGTGCGTTTATCGGCAGTGCATTCGTGTGCGTGTGTGTGTGTGTGTGTGTGTGTGTGTGTGTGTGTGTGTGTGTGTGTGTGTGTGTGTGTGTGTGTGTGTGTGTTCTTTACTATTTTTGGTTATGGTGTGAAGCGTCTTTTTTTTTGTGTGTGTGTGTTAAATTTCTTGGTGCGTTCCTGCGTCCTTTTTTGTGGTGGCGTTGTGTGTGAAGTGATGCAGAAGGCAATAACGGTGACTCATGTTTCAAGCGTGACTCAGTGTGTGTGTGTGTGTGTCTGTGTGTGTGTGTGTGTGTGTGTGTGTGTGTGTGGTTGTATGGATGTGTAGGTGTGTGTGTAAGTGAGTACGTGATTGGATAATACAAGTAAATACATGTCCATCTGTGTCAGTGAGGCTGGAACACAAGAAGCCACTGCGGTGCAAACTGAGGTGATCACTGTGTCCCTCTACCGTACTGTGTTCCCGGGAAGACGATGACGGCACGGAACATTCCCTCACCTCATCTCCTTCAAACATTCATCACACCCGTTGCTGATGACGTCATAGTTCACGAATACCATGATTTCGAACGCGACAAAACACGAAATCAAGAAAAGACACCAAAAAATGATCGATTCTAATTACCTGGTCACCTGTGGGATGCTAATTAAACTCCCCCAGGTAGGGAACTCACCTGGAAGACAAGACCCACTGCTTTACCTGTGTTACCTGCGCGTGGTCAGAATGTGGGGGAGGCGGCGGCGGCGGTGGTGGTGGTGGCATCTCGCTCGATAACGCTAAAATGTCACTGATTCTTCGGTCGATCTGACAAGCCAAGGCAGCGTCGGGAAGGGAGAGTGTGCTTGAAAACGGCAGGGAGAGGAGGCCGCTGGGAGTGTGTTTCGCGCTGTTTAAGTCCCACGGGAGGTATAACAAAGGTGCTGAGGGTTCCCAAGGCGAGGTCATTTAGCGTCTGTCCCACCTGCCCGCACACCGCCGCCCCTTTGATCTCTTCCCTGTGTTCTGGTGGGGGTGGTGGTGGTGGTGGTGGTGGTTGTGGTGGTGAGTGTGGCGCCAGTGAGAAAGTGAAGGCTGCCTCAAGGTTTCTTAGCTGTACAGAATATTAGAAAAGGACAGAAAGTGAAATGACAGTACAAGCAGTGAGTACGTTTGTATAATGAAGTGTATGTGAAAGATATGCGCAGTGTGGTTATGTGTCATCAAGTTTACAGTTTTTTTTTCTCTTTACAGCGTGATGCATTATGTTTGTGTTGGTATTGGTGTTTCTTTGGTGGTGCAGTGGGGGTGGTTTGGGTGAATTTTTAACGTGTTCATGTATTCATTTCTCCACCACAGCAGCATTTTAATATATCATAACCTCATGACCTATTTTCTCTCTGGTGGTCATAATATATAAACCTGTATTGCTCTCCTATTTTCCCTTCAGCGGTTTAGTCAGCGGGATATTTCTGGGTTAATTACCATCATTCCCCTCGACGTGCAGCCATTCATAAATTAATTACTCCGAGCCGACCATTGTGTGTCTCTGTGTGTGTGTCTCATGACCTTCACGCAATCACGCCTCCAGAATGACCTTTGCTGGCAGAATATCTTAGTAGTGCGTGCCGGTGAAGGACAAGATTGAGACTCAGGAGGGATCGGTGACAAGGCGAACACAAGAAATACAAGTGATAAATCGAAGGTTGATAAAAATATATGAGGGAGATGAGTAAAGGATTGAAGGTGAAGATAAAGTGTAAAAGAATGGAAAGTGAGTGTAAGAATTAGACATAGAAAAGATTAGGGTTCGTATTAACTACTTCACTACTGGGACACGGTTTAAATTTATTCTGCTTATTGTTTAGTGATTTTATACAGCTTCAGAAACTCAGGTGGGGATTAGAATAGTACAGACTCTGGCTATTAATCTCCTGACCTCCATAGACCCTTCATGGTATCAATAAAATCATCTAATCACATCCGAAATTCGTGGTAAAAATTTGTCCCAGTACTGAAGAGGTTAATTTCACCCACCTGTCTTCGTGACTCGTGTTGTTGCTACCCTCATATTATACTCAATTATAAATCATTTGAATGCTTCGGCTCATCAATACGCGTCTCGGTGGCCTTAGCATCGCCTCACTCTGCAACCCACCTTTTTATTATCTATTTATTCATTTTACATTAGGGTTTGTACTGAAATTTATAGGCTAAACGAGACCACGTAATGGTCACCCATTTGAAAACCCACCCGTTTGCGAACCGTTACCCCGAGTGGATGCCCAATCTCCCCTCAGACCGTGGCCATGCGCTTGAAGACCCATCGCCCCCAAATCGCGCGTGGTTCCACTGTACCGAGATGTAATTGTAACTGTGTACCCTTTGTTTTGGTGACGGGAGGAACTGACACGCTACTCGAGCAGGTGATGACGCTACACTATATTCGAGGGGAGCAATACACGTCTAATTTCTTTGTAGTTTTAGTTTAGTATATTAAAGAGTAACTTGTTCAAGATAATACTAAGTGGAAGAGTAAATCTGAATATAATTTCCAATATGTATTTGTATATCAAACAATAATTTAATACGTGAGGCAAGACTACACATCTTCAAACAATGACATATCCATATATCAAACAATAAGCGAATTAAAAAAAAACCCACACATATAGACGGAAGATAAGACGGCAGTAACATGGACAACACCAAACCAATCAGAAAACAAAGAAAACGAAAAATAGGACTCGAAACAGCACTCTAAAGCTTAACGTACTGATAACATCCACTCTTGAACAAACTAAAAATTGCAGTGTGTTTGCCAAAGCGAGACCACGAGCTTAGGAAGACCTTTATGCCGGCCAGTGCGAGGACCCGAAGCCAGACTGAGTGGGGAGAAAGGAGGGGATTGCATAACTAGGCGAATAAGGCTCGGCGGGGAATACTGGGTCTTGGGTGCATGCAGGAGGGAAACGAGGTGAAGCTTGGATGGTTTGATGGGTACAATGTGCACGTTTAGATGCATGTAGAGGTGGAGTTCTACTATCTTGAGTTAGATTCTATACTGGGATGTATTTTTATATTTATTATATATATGTATTATTATTATTTATTTTGTCGATTTTATACAGCTTCAGAAACTTTTGGGGTTAAAAATAGTACTGACTCTGTCCATGAATCTTTTTGACTTCTAAAGATACTTCCTAATGTCAATAAAGTCACGTAATCACACTCAAACTCGTGGTAAAAATGTGTCCCAGTACTGAAAGTGTTAATAGATGTTTATATGACCGATTTTAGTGAAAGGTTGGGTTAGGTCAAGGTTTGTGTGGTGAAGTAAGGTTCTTCAATAGATTGACCTTAACGTGGGCCTCACCATTGGCTAAGACGATACAGCGTCGCCACTCACACAGCTCTTACGTGGCTGTCTGGCGTACAAAGTGGAGTGGCGCGTACTTGGAAACGTTTTGGTCTTTCTCCACTACATTTAGAGATGATCAACCGGATTCTCAAGAGTTTTCCTGTTAATAATGTAGAAATAGTGTTAATCCGTCAGTGTAAGGTTAACTAACCCTTTCAGTACTGGGACGCTTTGTTTACCTTCAGGTTTGGGTGTGATTACAGGATTTCCAATCACACCAAAGACCACGTGGTAAAGATGTGTATCAGTACTGAAGGGGTTAAAATAATGCAGTCTTTGGCCATCTATCTTTTCACCTCCATAGATCCTTCCTAATGCCAATAAAATCCTCTAATCACACCGAAAAAAAAAGAAAAAACACGCGGCAAAAATGTGTCCCAGTATAGAAGGGGTCAAAATCTAACTACAACAAGAATATCGTCATTGTAGTGGAGGTTTTGTCGTTTAAATGGCTCAGAACATGTAGAGACAGAGGGTGATGGAGGCGGCGTTGTGATGTGGTGAAGGTGTCGCGGTGTGTAGGCCTTCTCTTCAGTGGGCCGTATTTAGCTTATTACTCGCCGGATTAACTCACTTACCTAACTCTAGTGAAGCCATTCAAACCACGCAAGGGTAAGGAAAAATTGTGACTGATTTTTTATTGATGGACTGTAATGGACGTGTGATGTTCTGTGGCTTCATAGGCGACAAGCAGCATCATCAACGGAGGTTTTATGTAGATTCTTTGATTTTTTCTTGTTTTTTTGTTCTCATTTCTGTTTTTTTGTTTTAGTTTTTCTTTTGTATCCTTTATCTTATGGTTTTGTGTTTCCGTGTTCGTTTTTCTTTTGTTGCTGTCCTGCTTTGTCTTTTATTCTTTTTTTAAATTCTTTTACGTGAAATCTACTTTCTCTTTTCTGTCTATACCGTTCTTTTTCCAATTACGAGAGAATTTCATTACTTTCTTCACTATATATTGTAAAAAGTTAAAGGAAACTCCTGGTATATTTTTCTAACAAAGACTTCGAGAAAAGTTAAGTGTGCTGAAGGTGAACGATTGAACTTTATACTTTTGTTCCCTTACTCTTCATTTTTCGTACGCGTGACAATGCTTTTACTTTCTTCCTTAACTTTGTGTGGTGAAAAACATCTTTCTAGGACTTTTTTTTTCTAACAAAGAGAGAAAAGTTAAGTTTGGCAAAGGTGAACGAGTAAACTTTAAATTTTTGACCCTTATTACTTGTTTCGTATGCCAGATGGTGTCTTTACTTTCTTTCTTAAGTTTATGCAGTTAAAAACTCTTTGTATACTTTTCTAATCCATACTTCGAGAAAAGTTAAACGTAGTAAGAATGAACGAGTAAACTATATATATACTTTTTCTCCCTCACGTTTACTTTTCAGCAGCGAGAGATCACCATTAACTTCTCAGCCTCGTGTACAAAACTCACCTGCTACTTTCTTTCTCCGCCAACACTTGACACGGAAAAGTTACACACTATTTCTAAAGGCGAACGAATAGAGAGTTTCCTTGATCTTTTCTCCCACACAGTTTACTTCCACCAGCGAGAAGGAAGGAATACCATTACTTCTCTCTCTCTCTCTTTTTCTTTTTCTCTCTTTTTTTCTTTTTATCCTGGGCCGCAACATGGCTTGGCACGATGTATAGCTTTTGTTTTCCCCGGCGCACCAAGTTTGTCGCCTTTGTGTGGAGTATTTTTCCTTCTTTGACATCCCAACGCCTCCCCGGTCTGGTCATCTATCCTCCCCACGTGAACCCTGAGCGGAATATCAATGTGCGTACCTTGGGCAAGTGACAAAGAGCAGCGGACATTACCCAATCTTACCTTAGGGCGGGGAGAGTGTGAGGTAACATGCGGTCTTTGCTTCCTTATTTGCGAGTTAAGTCTTCAGTAGTTGGTGGACTTGAGAACAGAGCAATATAAATAGAGTGATGGTCTTGTTTTTGCATTTAACTTCTTCAGTATAAAGACGCATTTTTACTTTCATTCTTTTTACTATTGGGTGATTTTATACAGCTTCAGTAACTTATGTAGGTGTGAAAACGATGATGACTCTGGCTATTAATCTTTTTGACCTCGATAGACCCTTCATTAACATAAAAAAAGAAAGGAAAATTTGTAATTTGTTTGTATTTTTTTGGTGAGGGAAGGCTAAAAGTTGGCAGATGAAATGCACAAAATCAGAATTTGGAATAACATCAAAAACAGAAGAAAACCTGACTATTTCTTCCACACGTCTCTTCCACCCCTCTCACAGCGTACATAACTTTTATATTCTTGTGCGAGGGAAGGTTAGAAGCTGGCAGATGAAATGCACCAACTCAAAATTTGGAGTAACACAAAGAAATGAGAGGAAACTTTAACTCTTTCTTCCTCATATCACTTGCACCCCTCACACACCGTACATATCAACCAAGAGAAAGAATCAAATACCAAGTTTAAGAGTCAGCATTACTGGTTCACGTATTCACAATGCAACGCTGTGAGGGAAAAAAAACAAAACACACAATCCTTTAACTTTTTCATCTAAACCTTCACTGAAAGCAGACGGAAAGAAAACAACACGAGAGAGAGAGGGAAGCGAACAAGTGAAGGCAAACGGGGAGCCAGTTACATAATTTCCTCTTCAACTGAAACTCATGCTAAACTCCAGAGTCCATGATATTGATTCTTGCTGTCGGGGTCCGGAGGAGGGGCAGGGGGTGGCAGGGGGTGGTGAGGGTAAGAAAGGTGGACAAATGGGGGGAGGAGAGGAAAAAGAATGAGAAGGTGATGGAAGACTGATGGTAGTTGGACCCCTTCAGTACTGGGATGTGTTTTTAATATATTTTGCTTATTATTTGTCGATTTTTTACAGCTTCAGAAACTCATGGTGGGGGTTAAAATAGTAAAAACAAAGGACATTAATCTTTTGACCTTCATAGACACTTCTGATGTCAAAAAACGGTCTAATCACATCCAAAACTCATAGTAAAAATGTGTCCCAATACTGAGGGTGTTAAATGACGCAGAAGATGGGTCTGTTGTGTGTGTGTAGAGAGTTGTGGATAGAGAGAAGAAAAAGTATTGGTGAAAGAAGAATAGTGATAAATTGATGGAATAAAAATGGAAGTTTAGATTGCAGAGAAGGTATAGGTGTGTAGATGGATGGAAAGGATGTATATAGAGAAAACATCGATGAAAAAGGAGTAATAGAAGTGACAAAATTGAGAAGTGAGCTGGAAAATTGATAGGGATATGACACAATAGGGATGGGAATTTGAATGTGAGGAAGAATAGAGCTGAAGGTGGAAGGCAAAGGGTCGGTAGATGGAAAAAATTGATGAAAGGGGAGCGGTGGAGGTGACAGAATAGGGAAGGGAGGTTAAAGAAGGGAGGATATTGGAAGAGAGAGAGAGGAATAGAAGGGCACAAAGAGAGGAGAAAATGTGAGGATAAAGAGAAGGGATAGGTGCATTAGGATAAGGAGAACAAGGTATTTAGAAAAGGCAAGCAAGATTGAGAGGACCAAAGATGAATAAAAGAGGTAGAGGAGAAAATATGGGAATAAAGAGAGGGGAAACGTGCATTAGGATAAGGAGAACAAGAAATGGAGAAAGGAAAGGAAAATTGAGAGGATTAAAGATGAATGGGAGAGAGAAAGGAGGAGAAATGGTTAGATAATTTTGGACTTAAAGAAGAACGGAAGAGGAGTTTGAACATTTTCGCCTCCTCTTCTCCTAATCTAACCTTGGCTTCCCAGTGGTTATAGGGAACTAGACTGACACACAGACACACAGACACAGAAACACGAGTGAACATCATGAAATAAGTAAGAGAGAAGTTTATAATGTAACTTTTGGAAGAAGAGTTTGAACATTTACCGCTTCTAATATTTCTTCCCTGTGGTTAATAAAGAACTAGACAGACAGACTCCCAGACACATAAGGAAAGGAACAAGCTGAATAAGTATCATGGCATAAGCAAGAGGGAAGTTTATAATTTAAATTTAGGAAGAAGAGTCTGGACATTTACCACTTCTAATATTTCTTCCCTGTGGTTAATAAAGAACTAGACAGGCAGACACACAAGGAAAGGAACAAACTCAATAATTATCATGGTGGAAGTAAGAGAGTTTATAATCTAACTTTCCGAGAAGAGTCTTAAAATTTACCACTTCTAACCTTTCCTTCTTGTGGTTAATAAAGAACTAGACAGACAGACACCCAGACTAAAGGACAGACGGAGTGGTTAACATGGCATTAGTAAGTTAAGTTTATGATGTAAAATATATATTGATTCCTAAGGCTTCTGAAGTTAACGAAATGGTCCAGTACAAGTTAATCCTTTCAGCGCTGTGCAGTGTTACCGATTACTATATTCACATTTTTTAATACAATGTTGGGATTTTTACGGGAATCTATCGGTGAAAGGAGACGTTATATCTGAAAACCCGCACATTTTGGAACCGTTACCCCGAGTGGATGTCCAATCTCTTGTATTAAACGTGTATTTTTATCCATCACCAAATCACATCCTTCGCTCCTCACATGATCTCCATTTAAATGTATCAAGAGAAGAGAGAGATGGTGAGGGCATATATGTATCTATTTTGGTATATCATTTTTTATTCGCACCAGGAGGAAAAAGAAGTTAAATGTGCAATCTACTTTTTTCTTTTCCCTCCATTCTGTTAATTTTTTCCAGTTACGAGAGAATGTCTTTAATTTCCCCACTTTGTATTGTAAAAAAGGAAAAAAATATTCATGGTACATTTCCTAACAAAGACTCAAGAGAAGATCTGGTGTATCAAAAAAGCGTATCAGGAAACGAGAATGTGATAGGGGGAATTATTGACTTTTATCTCCCTTACCATATGTTCCCAGTGTTCGCTTTATTATTGTTGGGGTATATTTTTTTCCCCCTCTTTCCTTTCCTCAGTTCTCCCTGCCGCGGGTCATGTCCATCTTTTATAAATATCGCTTCGAGTTTCCCATTTCCTTGACTGTGTATTTCCCGTTGATTCTCTTCTTGCTTATTGTTTCCCCGATGGTCTCCTTGCTTCGTCTCTTTCCAGGGTTCAAGTAACGTAGGTTCGTGTTTCATATTATCAGTTTCTTAGTGTTTTTTTTGTGATGTAATTGGTGGTTTATCTTTTGTGGTTTTATCTTTGTGTTTTTTTAATGTTTTTGTGCTTCGTGTGATGTGTTTGGGAGAGAGAGGTAAGGGATGAGGAGGAAGAGAAAGAGGAGGATGAAGAGGAGGAGGAGGAGGAGGAGGAGGAGGAGGAGGATCTCTCTCTCTCTCTCTCTCTCTCTCTCTCTCTCTCTCTCTCTCTCTCTCTCTCTCTCTCTCTCTCTCTCTCTCTCTCTCTCTCATTACTTTATTTCTCTCCTCCACAGCTAAATTTCTCGTCTTTCTTGATATTGCATGTTTTCTTTTTTTTCTTTTTTTTGTCCAATTTTGCTAGTTTTCTTGGACACGTGTTGTTTCTGCTCTCCCTTTTTTCCTTTTTATTTATTTTTTTCTTCCAACGTCCCTCACTCCTGCACTTTTCCTTTCTCCTAGAGTGTCCAGAGTATTATTATTATTTTTTTGGGGGAGGGGTGGGTGGGTGAGGGGGAGAGTGGATGTGTGTTTCATCTTCCCTCTTGGCTCTTTTTTATTGTCTCGTTTCAGTTTTCGTTGCTTTTGATTTATTTTTTTGTCCTTCGTCTTTGAAATTTTCCCTCTCTCTCTCTCTCTTTTTTTTCTTCTTGTGTTTTTGTTTTTTGTTTATTTTTGTCTCTTATTTCTTTTATTTCGTTATTTTTCTATTTTCATGTTCTTTCTTTATATTTCACTTATTCTCTCTGTCTGTCTGTCTGTCTGTCTGTCTGTCTGTCTCTCTCTCTCTCTCTCTCTCTCTCTCTCTCTCTCTCTCTC
>CM035179.1:7752254-7764754 GCA_020233015.1 Callinectes sapidus
CTCCTCCTCCTCCTCCTCCTCCTCCTCCTCCACAAGACATCAACACGACAGCTGTAGGACCTTCAATTCAAGTCTGAGATAACACCAGGTCGAGGAGGAGGAGGAGGAGGAGGAAGAGAAGGAGGAGGAGGAGGAAATATAATCTAGGCCTGGAGAGGTGGAAGTGACATCTATTTACACTTATTTCCCTGCCTTGCCTGCATTTCCGCGCCAGCAACGAGGCTATAACAAACGACACTGGCTGTAAAGTTAACCAGTATTCTGTGTTTCTCCTCCTGACCCTCCCCGCCCACCTGCCCACCCGCCCGCCGTAGCCTGGATAATAGGGAATACCTTGGATTTCACTCCCCCCGTGTCTTTTTTTCGTACCTGTGGAGATTCAACAGGTGTGCTTTGCCTTGAATGTTACGTGTGTCCTTGGTAATTACGTGGGTATTAGGACAGGTGAGAGGTGTGGTGTGGTTAGCCCCTTTAGTACTGGGATGTATTTTTTTGTGCTTTGGGTGGGATTAGATGATATTATTGGCATTAAGAAAGGTGTATGGTAGTCTGTATTATTTTGAACCTGATATGAGTTAACCTTTTCAGTGCTGAGACATTTTTTCTAGTTTTAGATGTGATTAGATGATTTTATTGAGATTAAGAAAGATCTATGGTGGTCAGAAGGTTAATGGCCAGAGTCTGTATTATTTCAAACCTGATATGAGTTTCTGAAGCTGTATGAAACTGACAAATGATGATAATAATGGTAATACAACTTGAATTTTGGATTTTACTTCTGGTTTCCGTGTAACAATAGACGAATCCATCAAACAACTCTCAGACTCACTTTCCTTTCTCTGTTTTATTATTTTTCCTTTCTTTCCATCAAACTTCGGAGCTCCAAACCCTCTTTTGTACTTCCAACTTCCCATGACTTGACTTTATTTGAAAGGGGGGAGTTTCAAAACATATATTCCTTTCTTGTGGCTAACTCTTTCGGACCTGCAAGGGGACTGGCAAATTAGTGGGCCCTTCTTTTTATTGCTTTTGCTCCCCTTGACCAGATTCTCCCCCTTACATGGAAAAGAATTCACTTTCCTTTCTTTCTATTACCTTTTTCTTCATTTCCATCAAACTATATATCGGGTAATCTATTCTCTTAACCATCGCTTAGACTTATTTTTTATTTCCTTTCTTTCCATCCAATTATATATACCGGAGAGACATCGGACAGTAATTCTCTTAACTATCTCTTTTTTTATTATTTCCGTTCGTCCCCTGTAGTAGAATTTTGTGCAATGCTTTTAGTGGTATGAACTGTAACCTGCTTCGGTGAAAGGCTCAAAGGTTCCCAGTGTTCCCTCGCTCGCATTGCTGTCAGCGGTGTCATTTGTATTTGTACTCGTACCTTGTATCCCATTAACTTATGACCCTTCAGGAAAATAGAAATAGATAAGTAAATAAACAGTAACGGTAAATGAAGGAAGGACATAGAAGAAGGTCGTATCGCATTACCTTCTATGTGAAAATGAATGAATAAATAAAGAGCAACAGGAAATCAAGGAAGGACATAGACAAAACTTGTATCGCATTACTATATGACGCTTCCGTGAAATAAGAAATAGATGAGTGAGTAAATAATAAGAGTAAATGAAGGAAAGACATAGAAGAAGAGGGAGACTGAAACTTAAGTGGAGAGATAAGTTGAAAGATGATATGCAAGAAGAAGGTTTGAGAGAAGAGCAGACGAGAGACAGAGCAGGATGGAAAAGACTAGCGAGGAAAAAGCGAACCCATATAAAAGCGGGAAAAAGAAAAAGAAGAACAAGAACAAGAACAAGAACAAGAACAACAAGTATTAATAGTAATAAATTGAGGATTAAAAGGAATTATATATGACCGTCTTCTTCTCTTCAACTACTGACTCTTTCCTTTACTTATAAGGGTAAAAGTGACAATACGTTTAATAAAGAAATAATATAATATAAATCAACTAGCTATAAAAACTAAAAGAAATGAAATACACACACAAAGTAAAAAGAAAAAAGTATATATCAACTATTTCCTCATATAACGAATACCTTGTTTGTTTGTTTGTTTTTACATAAAGAGAAGTTTTCTTTTTATTTTTTAACTTTATCTTATCTTATCTTATTTTACTTTCTATTCTTTTATTATTCATTTCATTTTATTCTTTTACTTATTTTTTTTTACTTTTTACTTTTTTCTCTTTTTTTGCTTCTGGCCAGCTTCTCCTTCTTTTACATAAAAATATAAATATAGCAAAATCTAATCTCGTATTCCTCACCGGAGCTGTTGTTGATGGGACTTGCAGCAAACACTTTTCACATCTATTTTATCAACCACGGCACACATTTCAACCCAAGAGAGGAAAAATCGCGAGTGAAAAAAAGCAACGCGTCACATTCTACCTGTCCACGTGATTACCTGCGTTCCCTACAGGTGTACCAGCTCTTAGTGAATTAAATCCAATATGAAGCCTTACACACCCCATGGCAGGTTTTGTTCCCACCACGTACAAAAGTCAGTGAATAGAGGTGAATTAAACACACACACACACACACACACACACACACACACACACACACACACACACCAATCTAATACCTTTTCACTACGGAAATGCATCATCACCGGTTTTAGTGAAGCCTGAAGCAACAATATATATAGTTACATAACCCTTTAACCCCTTCGGTACTGGGATGCTTTTTTCATATTTATTCTGCGTATTATTTGTCGATTTTATGCCGCTTCGGAAACTCTTGTGGGGATTAAAATATTACTGATTCTGGCCATTAACCCTTTCAGTACTAGGACGCATTTCTACCACGGATTTGGAGAACGATTACACGATTTTAATGGCATTAGGAATGGTCTACGAGGTCAGAAGATTAATGGCCAAAGTCTGCACTATTCTAATCCCCACATGAGTTTCTGAAGCTGTATAAAATCACCCAATAGTAACCAGAATGAATATGAAAATGCGTCGTTGTACTGAAGAGGCTATTCTTCTGACCTCCACAGACCCTTCCTAATGTCAATAAAACCGCCTAATCACCCCCCAAAACTCGTGGTAAAAAATGTGTCCCAATACTGAAGCGGTTAATGGTTATGGCCTTACCCGCTTAAACTATCTTTGCGAAATAAAGCCATTAAAGGTAAATGTTTTTGACACTTTATAAACCCAATGTATGAGATTTTCCGTGGATGAAAAGGGAAAAAGCCTTTACATCAACCTAATGTAATCATTTTTACGACAACTAAGTATACATTATTCGGTAGTTGGGTCTTAAATTTTTTTATGAGTAGGAGAAGCCCTTTAATTCATTCCCTGCCTTTCTTTTCACTACAGGTAAAGGTCCTCATCAAATGTTACGGTTCTGTACAGGTGTGATTAACTTTTTCATGCAACCCGTGTTATTCTTTTCGCTCAATTTAGAAACGGAAGGTCTTAAGAGTTCCTACAGATAGCAACAGTTTTCACATGTAGCCAATATCTTCTCTTACTTCCGCGACAAATACAAATCCAAGGAGATATTACATTTTGGCAGGTGATAAAAACAAACTTTGATTCAACCCAAACTTCTTATTTCTCACAACAGGAATCCTCGGTCAACAAACCTTAAATTCCTCAGTACTTTGAAAAATACGATAAACTCAACTCGTGCCTTTCCCGCCAGTAGAGAGAGGCCCAGCAGGTGTTAGGTTAAAGTGACAAGAGGCAGCCCCCGCCAACCCACACAGACAGCACCACCAGCAATCCTCACCCGACCTGGAGCGAGGCACAATAATAACCCGCCAACTCAAACTCACGCGACGCAGGGCAATAAAACAACAACTGGAGGAGACACACGCTTCGCAGGACACAGGCTTCCACCGAGCAACTTTGATGTGAAACTCCTGCTGCAACATAGACACTCCGAGAAACGCTCACTAACTTCTCATGAGTATAACATTGGATTCTTGCCGAGCCATGCGGGGGTGATTATTATTCTTTTTCCTATCTCTCTCGTGTGTCTCTTTCTTTCTCCTCAGAACACGAAATTATGCAAGCCGTGTTACCTGAGCTACACCTTCAAGGACTTTCACGGCGGAGAAAGATAATCATAAGAGACAGTCTGGCCGATAAATCCATGTGGGTTCGTAAAGCAGATTCTACTCGCAGCGAGGAATGTGGAATAAGAATCTAATGCTAATGTACGAGGCGACTCTAGTCCTCCATTCCCCCATCTCGTAAACATCGAAGGACCCCCTTTAATGCCGCCACCCAGGGAACACGGGAGTCGTCACCTGAATACGTAAATGACGAGAAAGAACACGAAGAAAAGATAAAAAGGAGGTGAAAAAAAAGGTATTTGAGTGATATTAATGAGACAAGAGAGAGAGAGAGAGAGAGAGAGAGAGAGAGAGAGAGAGAGAGAGAGAGAGAGAGAGGGGGGGGGGGAGGGGGAGGAGAGGGGGGCATGACACAGTGACTAACGCACCATCTATTCAATATATAGCAGACTTTCCACGAACCTCTTACGCAACTCTCGCTTTCACCAGGATTACTAAATGTCACTGTTGCAGGAGTGGCTGTTTGGGTACGACTCACTGACTCACTGACTCACTGACTGACTCACTGAACGAATGATTAAATGACTGACTGACTGAATGAATGAATAAGTGACTGAATGACTGACTGTGTGGATAGCTCGCTGACTGACTAACTAATTGAATGACTGAATGACTGAAAAAATTAATGCCTTACTGTGTTAATGTTTAATATTTTCTTGACCACTTTACATCTCTCTCCATTTTCTTCCTCTTGTCTTTTCTTCGAGGTAATATTGAAGGAGTTTTGATCAGTTAGCATATGGAAGAAGATGGTGATTATTTGTATGTTTAATAAGCCTGTTTATATAATTCACTAGTTTATTTGTTTATTTATTTATTTTTTGAGTGTTGATGGAGCAAGAATTTGTTGACAGAGCACGCATTGGGAAATTAACAAGTGAGCTTGGGAAATATTCTCTCTCTCTCTCTCTCTCTCTCTCTCTCTCTCTCTCTCTCTCTCTCTCTCTCTCTCTCTCTCTCCTAAGAAGTATGGAAAGGTATATTATTGTTTTTGTATATAATATTACTTTCGTTCTTTCTTTTTTAATGTATCGATACTCGTAGAATGTTGTTAAGGAAAGAATTACTCTTATTTTGTTACTATATTGAAGGGACGAGTTTGAAAATATTACCTTACGTGTTAAGGGAAATTTTCTTTTTATCTCTCTCAGGAGGAATACTTTGTGGACATCAGCAGTGCAGCGGAGGGAAAATCAGTTTAGCGGGTTAGGGAGATCAAGAAATTATAGCAAAGTTTTGGAAGTTTTGTCGTTGAAATTGCTAGTCTGAACGCAAGATGAAAATAATCGAATAAAGTGGTGAAGAAGTTATAATGGTAGTTTGGTGACATCTGAGTACCATTATTATAGTACCTTCGAAGAAAACTTAAGAACTTTTTTTTGGGGGGGAGATTGTAATAAGGTTAAGGAAAAGTTGCCTCTAGATTGGAAGAAAATACCGTATCTTTATATTGAAGAAGTGAATGAGAGAAAATCAAAGAGAACTCAAGTGAGGATATTACTGCCATCTTGAAGGAAAAAATATACTAATATATATATTTATTTGGGGAAAGATTGAGATAAGGTTTAAGTAAAAGTTGTCTCTGGATTGGAAAAAAAATATCTTACCATTATATTGAAGAAATGGATAAGGGAAATCAAAGGGAACTCGAGTGAGGATATTACTGTCATCTCGAAAGAAGTGATACACTAATATGTATTTTCTGAGAGGAAAGATTGTGATAAGGTAAAGGAGAAATGGTCTCTGGATTGGAGAAAATACCGTATCATCATATTGAAGAAATGGATAAGGGGGAAATCTAAGAGAAGTCGAGTGAGGATATTACTGCCATCTTAAAGGAAATAATACACTAATATGTCGGGGAAATTACCTTCATATATCCGGAAAAAAAATACAGACCAGTACTTCGGAAAATTATTACCCAAAAAAAATATAAAAAAAGAAAAGATAAAAAACTAAACACAGAAAATATCAGAGTAGTCAGAAGGAAAATGTGAGAGGAAATTTAGTAGTATGAGAGTAATGAGAGGCCTGTCAGGTATGGGAGAAGTCATAGAGGTTAGTGAAAGGCAGTGAAGGAGGGATAATAACGTGAGATTTGATGCTGTGTTATTGAAATTATACGTACGAGGAAATCATGGCAGGTAAGGTGATGATTAAAGGCGCTTAACTTCATGTGGCGGGAGATGGATGTGTTTTGAGGGTAACTCCTGCTTGAGAAATGGCTTAATGTACCAGAAACTCAATCAATGTGAAGGGATGGAGTTTTTCTTTTATTTTTACGTGTGAGTTCTCGTCAAAGGCAACAAAAAAAAGGCTTCTGAAAATAATTATCTCCTAAACAATCTCAAAATATAATAATTTGAAATATATATATAAAAATATAATCCTGATCTTTTTTCTATTATTGCATGGTTATTCATTTACCCATTTTTTTTTTTTTTTTTTTTTTTGTTATTACTATTTAAATACATATTGGAAAATAGAACCAAAAAATTCACTCTCATCTATGAAGTCCATCTTTTACATTTATTCTTCACTTTTTCTTATTCTTTTCCTCCTTCCAATCTTTCTTTAATCATTGAGTTGCTTCGACGGTTAACCAAGTAATCATTTCAGCCATTAGTAAGTCAGTCAATTTCCTTATTAGGCAATCAATCAGTCACTTAGTCAATAGATTTTTAAGTTAATTTGTTAGACAGTGACTTATTTATTCAAAGAAGCATCTCAAGTAGCAAGAAGGTGATTGAATATCTCTCTCTCTCTCTCTCTCTCTCTCTCTCTCTCTCTCTCTCTCTCTCTCTCTCTCTCTCTCTCTCTCTCTCTCTCTCTCTCTCTCTCTCGTCAAGACAGTTTCCGGGAAGTAACAGGCATTGGAGAGCGGCACAGAAATCATGTCTACACATTATGGGAAATGATAGACCGGAGATAATAAACAAATATAATGAGGTTGTTTTTTTCTCGAGATTCTTTTTTTCTTCTTTTTGTGAGTGAGAGAGAGAAAAAGAGAGGAAGGGAGAGAACTGCTACGGGGAATGATGGGTGGTGGGGAATGGTAGAGTCGGGTGTCTTTATATTATGAGGGATGGGAATGAGTACTCTGGAATGACGGGAAGGTAAAAATATACGTTATGGTAAATAGCTAATCTTTTTTTTTTTTTTTTAGCTTTAACAAGAAGTGTGAAAAAAACAGATTCCGCGGATGAAGAAATGGGAAACTGCGAGATGGTAAAAAGTGAGAGGAATATGATAGAACGTTCCTATCAAGATAACGGATGGAAGAAACACCTGCAACTTGTACTAATTATAAAAGAAGAGAACATGAACACCCAAAAACCAAGACAAGATAAACTAAACAATAGAGGGAAGGGAATGAGGACTCTGGAATGACGGGAAGGTAAAACAGACATACATTATGATGAATAACTAATCCTTATTTACCAAGAAGTGAGGAAAAAACAGATTTCGTGGTTGAAGAAATAGAAAACTGCGAGATGATAAAAAGAGAGAAAGATGTAACTGGACTTTGCCATCAAGGTAATGGATGGAAGCAATACCTGTGACCTGAACTTGATTAAAAAAAGAAGATAATGTAGAAATTTAAAGCAAAACGCCAGGAAATAAAACATCAATTAAGAAATAACCTTAGGAGAGAAACTAACGAGCCTTCTGATGGAAAAAATACAAAAAGAAAAACCTTCAGAAAGAGAAATAAAAGTGAATGCTGGTATGTAGATCATGAAAATAACAGTAAAAACATCCACCGAGAATAAATTGTTTGGGGAAAAAAAAGGTTAAAATAGACAGAAAATGCATCTCTAAATATCGTTGTCGTTTAATCTTATTAGAAAAAAAGGTTGCATGGAAACAAAAAAAAGAATAAGCCTAAAAAACATTAAAAGAAAACAACCCTACAAAACACTAATACAAAAGAAAATTATAAAAAAAAACATGTCAAAATATAAAAGAAAAGGAAGTCTAAAAGGGGAAAAGAAATCACCAACTTCTATATAAGGTCAAGAAAAACAACCCCACCCCCCCCACCCCCCAAAAAAAAAAAATCAAATAAAAACAAACTAACAAACTAACAAAGAAATACCAACAAAAAAATAAGCCTAAAAAAGGAGAAATATAAAAAAAACATCAAACTCTAAATAAACTAAAGAGAAAAAAAAACACCCCCCCCAAAAAAAAAAATAAACTGAATAAAAAAAAACACAAACTTCAAAACAAAAAATAAAAACATAAAAAAAGCCTAAAAGGAAAAAAACACCAATAAGAAAAAAAAACAGCCAGACATATCCACCTTTTTTTATGAGGGGAATGAAAGTCACAGAGCCAATATTGACTTTCCTTCTCCATCATAATAACTCCGCCACCCATCTTCCTCTGCGTCGCCACCCTGTTTAGACTCTCTTCATGTGTTTATTTGCGTCTATTATTACCATTTTTGTTTATCTTTTTTATCTATTCTATTTTCTAGTTTTTTATTTTTTTATTTATATTTTGTTTGCTCTCTTCATGTGTTGATTTTCGTCTATTATTACTATTTTTATTGACCTTTTTTTTATTTATTCTATTTTCTTCATGTGTTTATTTGCGTCTATTATTACTATTTTATTTATTTTTTGCTGATTTTTTCATTTCTTCATTTTTTTATCTATATTTTGCTTTACCTCATCACAGCCACCACACTGCCACCCTGACGCCATAAACCTGATCTTTACTGCCACGCCCAATGATATAACCTTTTCCAATCATGTGACCTCAATACCACCATTACAATACCACCTTTGCGACGTATCAGTGACGACAACACACCCCCGTCTCGCAGTGTTTCGCCTCTCGTTCACCATCTCATCACTGTTTCATACCTCATCACCACATAACTGCAGCTTCAATACCCCAAAAAAAATCACATAAACACCACAATATCAATACCAAATATTCATCATCGTCAGAACTGTATAGCTTAATCTAAATGAGGTCTGACTAGGGCCAATATATAGTTTTAGTATGTATAACTTTGGGACTTCTGCTTGAAACACTCGTAAAGATGAATCCCAGTACACTATAAGCCTTATTTCCAACCTCAATCCATTATTTTCCCAGACTAAGGTGAGAAATTACTCTTTTTTCATTCATATTCCTAACCTAGCAGAGCCTCGTTGCTTATCGTGTACCTATTTTGTGGATTACGTCTACCTACACTGAGTACTTTGGATGTGTAGCATTATCAATTCTGCGTCACCTCATCACACACACATCACCACATCACCACCTCACCACCGCCACGTCACCACCTCATCACCAGCACGTGAGGGGCATAACCTGTCTCGCTTTACACACGCTAAGACACACACGCGATTCACAACACACGAGGAGTAATTCATAGGTTATTCATAGAAGCAGCGCGAGATTTATGAATAACTATCGAACAATGAGAGAGAGAGAGAGAGAGAGAGAGAGAGAGAGAGAGAGAGAGAGAGAGAGAGAGAGAGAGAGAGAGAGAGAGAGAGAAATAATAATAATAATAATAATAATTTTTCTATTTGTATCACATGTATCCAAATAAGAACATACCAAAGTAAAGACTCATGATCTTTCTCTACTCGCCACTCCCTTCGCCACAGAAGGCAAGAGTCTGGCAAGCAACTTTTTCAGACGATTATATCACTCTTAAATCATACCAATACCCGCTGGAAGGAAGGGAAGAAAGAGAAGGGATGGGAGGCGTCTGCTTGCAAGTGTTATGTACACTACAATCCGCACCTCTTCCATCCTTATCACTTAACGTAACAATGTGTGAGTCGTACCACTGAGAAAGATTTGACTCGTATCTGAAACACGTTCCAGTCAGCGCGAGTAAGACTGGAACGTGTTAGGTGTTGGTGGAAATAGCAGGATTTTTGAAGGCGAGTCGAAGCATACGGTTCACAGATGACAATTTACGTTATTGACTGAAGTGAGTGATAAACTGAACGCTGTTTTCCCCCGCGGAGCAGTATAAAGTTCTAAAGTACTGTACAAACAAACAAACAGCCTGAAGAATATACGCTTTAAGCCCCGACCCTCTGTTTGGCACTGTGATGAAGCTGCCCATAAGAATTCCAGTCACCTTGTTAATATTTTTAAGCGTTTGCATGCCGGGGATGTGGTTTTCATTACGGGAATGACAAAAGCATTTCCCACACAGGAATGCAAACTCATATTGGTGATGCTGGACACTCACCGTATAATAGTCCAGCAGCACAGTGTCTCCTTGGAATAATAATATCAGCTGAAGCGAAGTATTATGTAATGGCAGTAGGGGTTCTTTGCCAACGCAACTAATAAAACAATAACACGTGCTTTGAGTTGCTTTGCATTGCGCCGTGAGGATACAAAGCAACGCATTTTCAGGTCTAGAAAAATCAGCGAAAAATGTCGTTAGGTGTTGGCTCCTCACACGACTCCCGACAGGCTTATCTGAAATGTAGTCAGAACAAGTGGTGGCGGTGTCAAGACTGGCTACCATGTCAGGAGAGACGCCCTTCACTTCCTTGTTTTCGTGGTATCAAAAATGTATCTATAAGGGCCAAACTGTTCACTTGTTCCTGTCTCAAAGATTGCTCCATTATGTGGTCCTAAAACTTTACACTATACTACACTGACAAGAACACCCGCCCTTCCCTGGCGCGGTGATGTGTCTTCCTGACAAGCCATCTGCTAACACGGTTGGATCCAATTACAGGTGTTCGTTCCTGTAAATGTGCCTAAAGAAAACATTTTTATGACGATGCAGTTTTATCAGACAGTACATGGACTGGAATTAATGTAGTCGCAATTCACCTGAAAATTTTACTTGCTTTTTGCACAAATAATCTTACACTGAATATCATGGTACATGTCTCTTGCTTGGTGCTATTCCCGCACAGAGAGAAAGGTGTTCCCCGGTGCACCTCACCTACGTCATAACTCACCTTGAACTACAAATCCCTCTTTCTCCGGGGCTGCATTTTCCTGTTTCCCCATGACGAGTGGTTCGGCACATTATACAGTACACTCTCTCTACAGCTCCTGCGTCACAGACCATGAGCCCGGACACTTCAAAAACTAGGCCTTGTCCCAAAATCGAGAGGAGGATGTCACATTATCAAGCTCTCTTACCTAAGGCTTCGATTTATTTTTAGCCACTACACTCAGGCGACTATTAACGTGTGTGTGTGTGTGTGTGTGTGTGTGTGAACAGTATGTAAACACACACACACACACACACACACACACACACACACACACACACACACACACACACACATACACACACACACACACACACACACACACCATCAATACTCTTACTTCATTCATGGTTGAGAATAGTTATGTAAGCACAGACTAATCAGGAAATATGAGGACTGTAAAATGCAGCGTTTGATCACCAGAGTAGACACGTAGCAAGCATTTCATAAAACATAGACTAATAAGAAAACTAAAAAGTCTCGCCGCGTCCAGGTCCAGGACTTTCCCCAGTGTCTCTCTGTCGAGTAAGGCAGGGTATGAGTCAAGTCCTCCTCCAGGGCCACGAGACTCCAAACCCGGGAAGTGAAGCGGTGATTCCCCCGTGAGAACACAAGAGATGTAGCGAGGGAAAAGGCGCTTCCCTCTGCGGAAGGAGGATTCAGCGCGACTTTTTATTTTATTATGATTTTTTGTCTTTACTTTTCCCACGGAACACACACTCACAGACAGACAGACAGCTGCACTCACTCACTCACTCACTCACTCACTCACTCACTCACTCACTCCCCCCCCCTCTCTCTCTCTCTCTATCTCTCTCTCTCTCTCTCTCTCTCTCTCTCTCTCTCTCTCTCTCTCTCTCTCTCTCTCTCTCCCATATTCACGTTTGTTTACCTTTTTATTTGTAATTGCATTTTTTAATCTATTCCATTTGCTTACTATTTTTATTTATATGGATTTATCTTAGCTTTTTTTTTTTCTTTTTTCACTGAAAGCAACAAACACTCTGGACTTTTACCGCTGATGAATTAGTGTTTTTTTCGCTTTTTTTCATTCTTTTTTTTATAGTAAGGCAAAATTTAAGTCCCCTGCATCCGTGAGTAAATTGTACGTATTGTCACGAGTAGTTGAAGTTCATAAGATACAGGCAGGCTCGCTTGTCTGTTTCCTACGAGTATTTGACTTTTGCTGATGCTGTTGTTGCTGTTTTTGTTGGTGGTGGTGGAGGTGATGGTGTTGCTATTATTATTGTTGCTGCTGTTGTTGTTGCTACTGTTGATGCTGCTGGTGGTTTTGAGGTTATATAGTAGTAGTAGTAGTAGTAGAAGTAGTAGTAGTAGTAGTAATGGGAATTATTCCATTAGGTGCCGCAACAGCTTAGG
>CM035179.1:7767254-7776055 GCA_020233015.1 Callinectes sapidus
TCAACGGAAACTTGTTTAGTCTCAACATTTACATCCTTGACCAGTGGTCATCTAATACTGCTGGTTGGTAACGCACTATCTACCTCTTGGACTTTAACTACTAACTTTTCCTATTGACTATTCCCGTATTCATTGTAATACAGACTATCTAAAAGGTAAAGATTTTAGAATGCATATCTATCTAGGAAAATAAGACGGCACACTTTGATGACAGTCGTGGTGTAAGTTGTTGCACTTACCATTAACCCCTTCAGTACTAGGACACATTTTTGCCTTGAATTTGGGGTATAAGTAGACAGTTTTATTGATATTAGGGAGGGTCTATGGAGGTCGGAACCTTAATGGCCAGATTCTTCATTATTTTTTATCCCTCACATGAGTTTCTAAAGCTGTATAAAATCGACAAACAATAAGCAGAATAAATATGAAAATGTGGCTCAGTACTCAGTCACCTTCCAAACTTCTCGATTTTATACAGCTTTAGAAACTCATGTGAGGATTAAAATAGTACAGACTCTGGCCATTAATCCTCTGACCTCCGTAGACCCTTCCTAATGTCAATAAAATCGTCTAATCACACCCAAAACTCATGGTAAAAATCTGTCCCTTTACTGAAGGGTTTAACTTGATTTAATCCTCTAACAGTCTAAATCCAAATGACGAGAAGATACTGAAAGACTAACATCGCAGCCAACACCCTCAGCTTATACATAGACAGTAATACGTGAGTAGCGAGATGATGCTTTAATTATTCTTACCCGTCAGCAGTAGCAGCAGCAGGAGGGGCAGCAGGGATAGCAGGGGGCGGGTGCGGGTCATGGCTTACAAACTGCCTTGCCTTCAGATTCAGATAGAGACTTTGAACCTCCGCATTAGTTCATTAGCGTCTCCGCAGTCAAGTTTAATCAAGTTTCTCTATTTCCTTATTCTCGCGTCTTCCTTAACTTCTCAACCACTAATAGCGTCCCTCAGGTGTCGAGAAATCAATGTAAGTCAGTTATGATGATAAGATAAGTATTATTAAGTGAACAGTACTTTGTAATGCAACTTTACAAATAAGCGAGGGCGGTCAGTCAGCACTGCAGGAACGAAGGAAGGCTACAACCTCCCCGTGCGACGTCCGAGTCACGACTGAGGCTGGCGGAGTGTTTTCGAAGACCTTATACCCAATACTTTATGGAAAAACGCCTGCGTCCACTAGCTGTGTTATCCCTAATACTGTTTGTTTGTTCATATTCAGAGAGTACATGACGTGAAGTAAGCAGTGAGGCGGTAAATATGGCGCTCTGGAGAGTATACTGATAAATTTTGCAGCGTGACGTTCCCGTACTCAGCGAAAATCTGGAAAAGCCTGCACGACGCTCTTCTCGCTCAAAGCATAAAAAAAAAAAAGTATCGTACTCAGATATTAAAGTTGAGATGATATATAACGTGTGAACCAATACTTAATAATAATGATAATAGCGGGAGAAAACTTACTTTCAGACATGTTTTTTCTCATGCCTTAGAAAAAAAATGTTCTTCATCACATAATCCTAGACTCGTCGTTATTCATTATCATTAATCTATCTCATGCCTCCCACCACCTACCCAACCACACACACCCCAAAAAATACACACAAACAAATATACAGTAATGGACAAAGACAGGTGTATGGGAGGGTGATGGAGAGGGGATGACTATGGGGGTGCTCTGATTATGGGAAGGGATGGCATGGACCAGTTAACCAACCCCTTCAGTACTGGGACACATGCTTAAGAGTTTTTGGCGTAAATAGACCATTTTATTGACACTAGGAAGAATCTATGGAGGTCATATGATTAATGGTCAGAGTCTGTACTATTTCAGTCCCTACACGAGTTTCTGAAGCTGTAGAAAATTGACAAATGATAAGCGGAATAAAAATAAAGACGTGTCCCAGTACTGAAGGGTTAAAAGAATGAAAACTGAAACCTTCACGAACTGGAGATGTGACAGGTGTTACTACTGAGACTACTGCATGACCACTGGTTGTACAAAAGTTGACAATCACTGTGCTAGATTTGTCCTTATATAATGGTACAGAAATTATTAAAAAAAAAGTCTTTCTCTACATCATACTATTGTCCATTCTATAATAAACAAATGTTACAACTTGAGCACATAATGAAGGAGATTGTGAAAGGTCAGCCTGTGAAGGAAAATATAAGCAAGAGCGTCAGAGATTTGCCTCCTTCATTACTGGGATGCACTTTCATATTCTTCCTGCTTATTATTTCTTGGTTTTATGCAGCTTCACAAACTCATGTGGGAATTAAAACAGTATAAACTCTGGCTATTAATCTTCTGATCTCCATAGACCCTTCCTAATACCAATAAAACTTCTAACTGTACCCAAAACTCAAGGTAAAAAGGTGTCCCAGTACTGAAGGTGTTAAAAGCACAGTGGGAAGATCTAACAGCTCAACACTGTGAGGAAGACAGAGTAAGGCTGAACATCAGGGAACACTCATCACCAAAGACCACAAAAGTGATGATAAAGACAAAATAATTCTATGATGATTGCTGAAGGCAGTTGATCCACACAAGGCTGCTCCTGAACATCTAAGGAGGAAGAAGGCAGTAGCAGCAGTGGCAGCAACTCACTTACTTGGACACATGGGGTACATTGAGTAAGTCGACAGGAATCATGTGGCTTCGGCTGTGGCGGACCAAGTAAGGATGGTCTCCAGGCTTGGCAGACGGCGCCAGCCACCCAGAAGGTGTCACCTCACCTGTGGGAGCAAGAAAGGTGAGTCAGCTGCAGGGACTGGGGGGCAGATTAAAATTCAGATCATTTATTATACACAGAAGAGCTTCTTACATAAGTTACAAACAAAATACTTAACTTAATACTGCCATATACAGTTAGTCCTCCTTATACGGTACTTTGTTATCCAGTAAATTCACAGGTACGGTGTTTGGTAATTACTATTCTATTTACAGTAAGAAAAATTCACAGATACGGTGTCGCGGCAAATGTCTCCCAGCGAGACTTTTATAAGGATTATTTTGCATGCACGAGCGATAGAATTGTTGTTCCAACACTGCATCTACATATGTAATTGTCCTTCCTTTTCCATCACATGCTTCCATATAATTCCCTTGTAAAATGAGAAATACAAGTAATTATGAAAACACATCTTCCACATGCCATTATGCTATTTCTCACTCAATAATTTTGCTTTTTCACCAAGTTCATATTTCAACACACTTCATAGACATCAGAGTAACAATGCCTGTCTATACATATACCAAAGAGGCACTGCATCACAAGGTGACACACACACACACACACACACACACACACACACACACACACACACACACTCTCATAGCCATGCTTCTTTCATTAACCAATAATTAGCCTTTTCATATTCATACACTTCCTTTACACAGTCATCAGTACACTACTTCTTCAATATCACAGACAAAACCTAACTATCCATTAATTTCAGACTACCAATTGATTACTGGGTATTTTGCCACATATTGATAGAGAATAACAAGTGTCACTCCTAATACCTACACACAACTTCACCTCAGCACTAACCATACTATGCCACACCACATACCATCACCAAAACCCTTCACCGGCCGCCCCACCACCAGCTGGCCCCACCTCACATGTGCCCTGCTGTCAGGTATGGTGTGGCGTCCTGCAAGGAGCTTATTGATGCCCAGAGCAGTGGGACAGGTGTGCACAGGCCGCTGGGACAATGCCACCCTCAAACAAAGCAAACCTGGCACACGCTGAAGGTTTACATGAGGTCGCACTGTCGCAGACATGTTTGATGGGGTGGTGTGGTGGCGCTGCTGTTCTCTCCACCAGCTCTCTCTCTCTCTCTCTCTCTCTCTCTCTCTCTCTCTCTCTCTCTCTCTCTCTCTCTCTCTCTCTCTCTCAATGTAATTTCTACCCTCTCTCTTTCTTTCTCTCTCAATATAATTTCCTGTACCTAATGATCTTGCAATAATAAAAACACAATAATGATGATACAGTAGAGAGTTTGACAAAATAAGGAACAAGACCAATGGTAAATATTCATGTTCTCGTAGTCATTGTTATTGTGTGCATTTCTCAGCTGTAAAGCAGCACACCGTAATACTTCTCAAACCTACCGAAAAGGGGAAAAGTCACTAAATGCAAGAAAAGGAGGAGGAAATGAAGGAGATGGAAGAAAAAGAGGAGAAGGAGGAGGAGGGGGGACATGACAAAACAAAAAAGAAAATATCGCTCAAATATGGAAGACAAAAAAAAGTAGACTCAACTCCACTCAGCTCGGCTCGGGTCGAAATTAAAGGGGTGAAGATGAAGGAAGGAGAAGGAATAGCTACTGAAAGAGAAAAAAGAAGGCAATACAAATTTGAGACAACAGCGAAGTATGTATCAGCATGAGATTTAAATCCACCAAAGGTATATTAGTTCCTTCAGTACTTGGAAACTGATCCCAAACTAAGCTATTTCATACAAGTCAAAACAGTCATTTTCTAAACACTGATGTGAGGTCTGGCTGGAGGAAACAGCTTACTATAACTAGTATACCTCCTCCAAACCCAAGGCCACCAAGGAGCAGGACCCAGGGACACCGAACACCATACAAACCCAGAACTTATGCTCTTCATATGCAATAGATTTATTCATTCTAACAAAACTGAGAACAATCTTTGGTATGCTGTGTAAGTCTTGGAAGATGATAATTCAGATAGAAAAGCTTATCATGAGATATACATAATGAATATACTGTGGTAGATAGTGGTATCATGCTGTGGCTATTCTCCATGTTGAAGTTATATACAATCCTAATAACTGCATACAGATCATGGGAAAAAATGCAAATAAGTGGCATGAAACTATATATGCTACATCAAAAGTATAGAAAAAAAGCAACTTCCTCGAACACTTTAGTTAGTGAAAACAGTGTCTCAATGCACCACCTTAACGCCTTCCCCCTCTCCCACTGTCGCCCACCTCCCAGCTCTCCCATGCAGCCTCTCAGAGCGGCAATGTCAGGTGTAACAGGTGAGACGATGGGTGAGGAGGTGAGAGGAGGAAGGGAGGAGGAGGAGAGGGGAGGGAAGAGAAGGGGAGGGCAAGAAGGCGAGGGGAGCTGAGATGAGGTGAGATGATGAATGGTGAGAAGAGATGAGGTGAGGCGATGTGATGTGAAAAAAGATGATGTAAGATGAAGTGAGGACAAGGGAGGTGAAGGGAGATGAGGAGGAGGGGAGATAAGATGAGGTGAGATAAGATGAGGGGTGGGGAGGTGAGATAAGGTGAGATGAAGGCATGAGAGGAGAGATGAGGGAGGCGCGGCTCATCCAAGTCCTGATATGAGTAGTGTCTGGATGTTACTTGGGGACTCAGCCTGCTGCGCCCCTTGGGACTCTAATTGTCAGCCTTAAAGAAAAATGTCATTCGAGAAAGCGCAAAGTAAAATGACGTGACAAAATAATTCAGTGAAAGTTGGTGATGTGTTAAAAAAAAAAAAAAAAATGCATTTCTGTTTCAGGTTGCTTCCTGCAGAAACAAGATTCCTCTGAAAGTGACGTGCTCAGTACACGATAATGACATTGATACCGATGATAATAATGGTAATGACGATGATGATAATAATAATAATAATAATAATAATAATAATAATAATAATAATAATAATAATAATAATAATAATAATAATGCTGTTTACTGTTTGCAAACTTGATGAAATAACTATAAACAACACATTTCGCTGCACTTCTAAATCTACATGACGAATAGATAATGTAATGACGTGATGGATGTCTGCTGATCATCTCGTGCTAATCAAATCTTCCCTGGAGTGGTGTGAAAGGAGATGAAGAACAACTCGATGGTGTGGCCTGCCCTGTTCATTACAACCAGCCTTGAGATTTGAAAGTGGGACTCTTGGGGCCTGTGGAAGTTGGTTTGTGAGGAGGCTGTGATGGTGAGGGTGACTTGGCCGGGGCTGGGGCTGGGGCTACAATCTTTGGTGGTGGCTGTGATGGTGAAGGTGACCTAGCCGGGGGTGGGGCTGGGGCTACTGTGCTCGGTGGTGGCTGTGATGGTGACTTGGCAGGTGGTGGTTCACTGAGGGTCTGCTTCTGTTGTTTGTCAGAAGTTTGGTCAGGAGACTGCTTGGTTGGTGCGGCTGTGCAAGGCTTTTTATTAGGAGTGGCTGCACGGGATTGCTTGGATGGGGTGGAGGAATGAGGCGGCTGGTCTGGTGGGATTGGCGAGGACGGGTTGCTGCTGCCCGTCACTTGGCCATCTGCGTGTAATTTCCGGACTTTCTTCCAGCCGCGGCCGTATTGCTGCCGGAAGAACAGACACAAGCATTATGGCGCTGCGTGAATGTCTGCACTGCTATTACCTTCTTGACATATTGCTTCTCAAATCGAGTGATGAATCAATAACGGGGTCAAGAAGATTAGAATTTATGGCTAGCGGTAATTGTTGAATATAGGAATGCATGTTTTACACAGGAACTGAAACGTGTAAGTACACTGACGTTTTGTAATTTCCCTCTTCAGGCCTATACATGTTAGCCTCAGTATTCATGTAAACTGCACCATATTCTAAAGTAGTGTTAGAGACCTGCGATATAATTCCTGTCATGGATGCGTGGGTGTACCCATAAAGACGGTTTTACCTGATTGGATTTTTCCATGGCGTCGAGCTCCTGGCGGGCTGTCTGAAGAACGCCAGGGTTCACCTCCTCGCCTGCGAACACTCCACTCTTCTGGTAGTACTGGACCTGCAGCGCAAGGTTATTTTGTGAGTGTTCGCTGATGCTCATCGGTACAAATTACCTTTCCCAAATCACTCAAGATACACAAAAAGTATCCCACCTACATCTTCTATCTCACATAACACAATCATTAGACCATCTTGAGACATCTAATCAAGAGTGGAAAGAAAATATCTCTCTCACTCTACTAGGCAAGCGTGGGATCAACTCTGTGCTTCGCAACTCACGGTTTTCCATCCTTTGAATCCCTTGATGCTGCCAGCGCGCGCGTTTTGCCTCATGCTGGTGCGTTTCATGCTGGTGCGGCTCGACCCAATGAGATCCGTTTTGTGTCCACGCTTGCTCATCCGTACCTCCTTGTTCCAGTCCTTCTTCTTGGATTGCTGTACCAAGACGCCAAATAGTACATGATTGTGTCATTAAAGTGAATATCGATATTTGTTTTTCAGAAGATTTGTAAATACCAGAGCAAACAGAATGATGTCCCTGCTGGCACAATGAGTATTGTCCTTAACCTACTCTACAACACTGGACTATGTTCTGAAACTTTTTTCCCTTTACCTTCACTAGTTCTCAGACCCAATTTCCAGTCGTACAAGTTTTTAAGAGCATTTCTACGGTTCTACTGACATATTTCTACATTACGAACAAGAGAAACACTCTTTGAGAATCTGTCTATCTCTGTGGTCTTTGAAAGTAGTTGTGGTGAGAGAGAGCAAAGCCTTTCTAAATGTCACCAATTATCCATGTCACTTTAAAGAAGCACACTTTCCCCATTAAGGCGCCGAGCACACCCACCTTTTTCTTGAAAGCCGATAAGATGTTAATGGATTTCTTCACCACTCCAGCCAATGACCGATTGACGTCCACGCCTTCCACCAAACCAATGTTGAATCCTTTCATGAGGCGTCGCTCACGAGCCTGCTGCTTCTTGCCGAAAGTCGCTGTGGAGGCGAAGGGAAGAAAATGCTAATGAATAGGAAAGCATGCGATAAACATCCATTTCAAAAATTCGTCAGTGTATAATTCATGTTTAAATGCCCTTTGAGTATCACAGCGCAAGTCAAGAATGAAGTGAGACAACAAATTACTAGGACACACACACACACACACACACTGGGAGTGTATAAAGACGAGCACAATCAGACTTACTTTCCAGCTTCTCGTGGGCTTTTCCAGTGTTCATGTTGTTTATCCTGAGAACATTGAGTAGCTCGTACCTGAAGGAGGAGATGTCTTGCTTCACCTCGTTTATGTCGTCCTCGTTGACTGAACGCTCGTCATTCTGCCTCTGCATTTTGGTGATGTAACGCCGCACCAAGTTCTTCATTATGTTCTGAAATACACACACACACACACATGCACTGCTAAACAATATACAGTGACTAAATTCATAAAGAAGAAAGGAAAAGATAGGAAAAAAAGAAGAAAGAAAAGAAAACGAATGGTGAAGGAAAGACAAAGAGACTAGAAGAAAGAAGAGAGAGATAATAATAGAGGAAGATGAAGAAAAGCAAGAAAAAAAAGAGAGGGTACAATGTAAACGAAATGAATATAGCAAATAATACAAGAAGCCAAATAAGTACAACATTCGTAAAGAAAAATACTTTAAAAAGTGAGTAAAAATGAGTCAAAAAAAAAAAAAAACATAGACAAAAAACAAAAAAAGCGAAAAACAGAACCCCAGAATAACACAAAAAACACATATATATACATAAACACAACACAGTAACGCCAACAAAATCAACACACCCCATATTGCGTGTCCCGAACCGAATCCTGTCTTTTCTTCATAGAGTCCCTTGTCACTTTGGGTTTGGTGGTGAAGAGTGCCCCGACGTTAGGTATGAGGTTGAAGGGAGCTGGCATTTCGTTCCCCTGCTCGAAGTAACTCATCCACAGCTTAGATCGCGCAAACTTCCACTCTACGTCGCATTGAGCCTGTGAAGAGCGCCAGGACGTGAGAGAGAGAGAGAGAGAGAGAGAGAGAGAGAGAGAGAGAGAGAGAGAGAGAGAGAGAGAGAGAGAGAGAG
>CM035179.1:7786447-7863947 GCA_020233015.1 Callinectes sapidus
CTCTCTACTCTCTACTCTCTACTCTCTCTCTCTCTCTCTCTCTCTCTCTCTCTCTCTCTCTCTCTCTCTCTCTCTCTCTCTCTCTCTCTCTCTCTCTCTCTCTCTCTCTCCCAATACTCACGTAAGGCTCGCCAGACTTGTGAATTTTCTCCTCATGCATCAGCAGCAGCTCCACGCCCTCCACGTACTGCTCCGAGATGGACCTCAGTAGAGAGTCCTGGCGGCCAAAGACTGACATCAAACACCGCATCTTTTTTAGTCCCTTAGTCCCTCGCTGACCAGTAACGTCACATCAGTCAGCGATAGTCATGATCACCTCCCCAAATCAGGAACCATCTGACAAATATTACATGAAGGAAAAGGCCTCGCGTCTCGGCTACTCACCCCGGGTTCAATCTTCTCGTCCAGGAGCACGGAGATCATGTCAAGATTTTCGTTCTCAATGGCGATGGCGATGGCGGTGCGGCCTAAGGGATCCTTGCAGTTGATGTTGAAACTGTCAGGCGTGACGGCATTGTCTTTGTTTCCCTTCTTGAGGATCCTGATAACACAGAGATGGATGATAAGCAGAACTTCCAATTTTAGACTGAATGCTTTTTAATAAATCACGCTACCAGTGAAATCATCAATTATCAGCTGTAAATATATCATTTAACTTTTTTCCACATACAATTATTCTTATTGTTCTAATTGAGTCAATTATTCTGACGGGACTTACTGTTTCACAGTGGACACGTCCCCTCGCTCAACCTGTAGCAAGAAATTCTTCTCTTGGGTATTCAGGATCTGCTCCACTTCATCCTGGTCTAGGTCAAGGAGGTCCTCCTGAATTTTGCTTGTCAGATTGGAAGAGTCTCCACACTCCACAGGGGACATCGGCTTGGCCACATGGCTGCTCCCCGATTGCTTCTCTTTGGGCGCCATGATGTCGCTCCGAAGGGATGGATGGGTCAGTCGTTCACCAGTCCCGGGACGCTTAAATTAAAGTCGCGACTTTCACTTATCTAAAGTCGTTATAAATTGTATTCAAAGAGACGCATCACGAATGATTTTGACATGCAGGCACAGGAGCAGTGAGGCGCACTACTCAAGTGTCCCACGCACCACCCTTCACGTCACTGGCACCACCAAGCTACCTGTCAGTGCGCCACGCCTGCTGCTCACAAACTAAGGCGACTTTGTGTTATCGTCATGCATTACGCTCCACCAATGCCACGCTGTTGCTAATACCTTCCTCCCCCGTCTCCCTCCCTCCCTCCCTCCCTCCCTCCCCAAGAATGCTGACGAAGTCTTAATCCCTTCCTCCTCCGCCTCACCCCATTCGTCTCTTCATGGTGCGAAAAATAGTGCGCCAGTAAATATCTCTGAATATCGGCACCCTTACCTCTGCGCCGCTCCTTCCCAAGAGAGAAGAAGCACACTGCGCCTGTGTATAATTATGCAAAACGGATAACCATTGTCTGGAATTTCCTGTTGTATTTCTGGGACCTTACATAAAGCAGCAGGCAAATATAAGTATTGAGGAGGAAAATTATGTTTCCTCATGTTTTTTTTTTTTTTTTTTTTTTTTTTTTTAAGGCCATAAAGACCATACATGTAGCTAATACATTACCGGGCAATACATTTGTAAAAGAAAGTATGTCACAACAAGCACGCACTCAGCAAACCATGATATAAGTGATAATCAAATATTCGATGTGATTCCTTCCGGGTGGTGGCAGATCCTCTCCGTAGGGAATGGGCACACACATCACGTCCTCCTGACCACCAGATCACGTGGCCCACCCTCTTCTCCAAGAGTGACAGAAAGCAGTAGTCTGCAAAAACTGCATCCCGCCGACAGAAAACAGTAGTGACAGAAAGCAGTAGTCTGCAAAAACTGCACCCCGCCTACACTAACACTTCCGGCCAAAGGAAAATGTTTTTAAGATATGTCATTCCACGATTCATGTCTTCATTTATTCATCTATCAATCTTAATAGCGCATTTCATTCCATAAGTCTCAGTACCGCATACTATTTATGTCAAGTGCCGTAAATAGATAAATTAATAAAACAAGAAGAAATGATTTAAATTTTAGTTCTCAAATCATAAAAGTGCAAAGTGGATGTGTGTGAAGTGGGTCATCCTCGAAGTAAGCGTGCCCTCGTTTATCTTGGGGAGCAGACCATGGATGAAATGCCACACCTAAAGAGACGAAGCGAAGCCAGAGCGCGGGCAGCTGAACTCCGGCAAGTATAGGTCTCTCTCCCTGGACGGAGAATATTTATGATAATCCAATTTGCAGTGTAGAACAAAGCTATTAGTTTTAATTTTTCTTATCCAAAAGAAGTTATGTGAAGTCGTGCATGATTCTAACCTGCTGACTCAGGTGATGATGACCAACAGAATGAAATGATGCAGTAATATTTCAACTTTAAAATCATACGCGGAAGAATATATCAAATCTTATCATAAAAGGCATCTTTTTCGCATAGCATCTCATATGGAACACACGTCAAATGCACAACAGTGCTGCAATAATACTCAACAATTTAACTTGATAATTTCATATATCCTGTTCTAGTACTTCAGCCAACTGAGTTTGTTCCGTGGAAGGCGAAGAGTAAGACAATAATTATTGCCTCTTTTTTTATACTTTCTTCATGTCTTCAAAGAAGGAGGCACGAGAACCAGATCGATGACACTGTAAGTTCGCACGCGATGAGGAACGTCAAAATACTATGCTCGAGATGGCGGTAGATTTAGAGTGACAGGAGTGCGGCCTTCCCAGTATCTATACAGCCTGTGCATTCATGACTACCTGCTTGCAGGCCTGGTAAACTTTCAAAACCTCTGTCAATCAATTAGTGTCGCTTCTTGTATTCAAGTAATTCACGTTAAGAAGTAAGTAATGAGGTAAGTACGTGGTCAGTGGGTGGACGTGATGGAATACACGAAGACTTACACAAACATAATCCCGTTATCCTTCTTTTGGCATGACCTTCACCAACTTCTTCGGTCACTGCTATTATAAACTTGAAAACACGACATGAATTCTTTGTTTTTGTTCAAGTGAGTTTTTAGAACTGATCCAAATACAAGTTTTAAGTATTCTTATCTCAGAACCAATTCGTGTGATTAAGCACGTCTAGTAATACCGAATGATACTATCTACGCATGCACGCACGCACACAACCTCTACAATTACAAAATATTTTACTGTGATAATAAATAAAAAATACAGAATGAATTATTCTTAATTCTCTCTATATTTCTTTGTCAGTTCTCAAGACGCATAGAAAGTAAGGTGGCACTGTTAATTCAACTCTGTCACGGAGTGTGGCAACGATCTTTGTACCGCAAGGAGGAAATGAAAAACGACGGGAATACAACCCCACGAAACAACCTCGAATTTCAGTGCCTCTTCAGCTCGACTCAACCTTACTTTAAGACTACCACATAATTACATATCCCTCTCTTATTTAACTCTGGTTTCCCTTCAAAACGCATAAATCTTTCTTTCCCTCCCTTATCACGCAGCCACACGTCCTTTTCCGTTTCTTGTTGACATGATTGTATTATCGTATCACAGGTATTAGTGGCTAAGTTCATTGGTTGTACAGAAACCTTACCACTCCTTGTAAGTCACGGTAAACAGCTCGGCTACAACCTGAAGCTATAGCTCACAGAAGGCGATCAAGAACGGTTCTCCTTTCGTCCGTATGCTCCGTGGCTAATGTGTAGAAAACGTACGTGCCTTTCCGCGTCTACCATAGCTAGCATAATTTCAAAGGAAGACGTATTGGAACAGCGGCCCGTGTGAGAGAAAGCTACTAAGGCAGGAAGAGGCGTGTCGTTTCGCTCGTTGGCAACAAAGAAGAGAAGCCCCGAGTCGCGATAAGCCTCGCCAATCATGGTCATCAAGCCACACCTCTCCGCCCGTTGTCACTTCCTCTGACCCTCCATGCAACGCTTGCACTGACATCATTCTCTGAGGAAAGCATTACCGTTGCCACATACTGCCACGCTAACACATCTACAATATTCCTGCCTCTAATAATACTGCTGCTTGAAATATATGTCTTCCATCTATCTATTTACACCATAGCCGCCCTGACACAGCAGCCACATCAAACACCCTCACGGGTTTTTACAACTTTACCGTCTTTTTTTTCTATAAATGCAATATGCGTCTTTCCTGGTTACCCGTCCATGCCCGCCCGCCCCATCTATTTGCCCTCACAGAACATTGAAAGTTGTTGCTGCTGCTGCTGCTGTGTGCGTGTGTGTGTGTGTGTTGGGGGAGAGGGCAACTCGCTAACCATTTTGTAATTCAGTCACCCTTCTTATTTTAGGGAAATGAATTCGAATTCATTCACCACCACTCTTATTGCACACACACACAACAGAGAGGCTACCTTCCACGTTCTATGTAGGCAAAGAGGCGTCCGGGAAGAGATGGTACTCGGGAAGGATGCAAACTTACAGACGCAGTTAGTCGTGAACAACAGCAATGGCTAAAAAACTTTGAAATATTCTCAACATATAAACATTTAAATATCAATTATTAAAACAAACCAACAAAACATGAGACAAAATACGTATATAGAAATAATATATATTGTCTCCAGCCCCCACCAGCTCTCTCTCTCTCTCTCTGGTTATCTCGACATACACTAAAACAGTCTATGGTACATGTGAACCTCTGCGTGATTACGGTAAATCAGAAAAATAACATTAGGAAAATACGCACATAAACCTCTGACCAAGTGAATCTGTTGAGCACCTAATAATTCCTCTGGACTTGTGACGTGCATATCACACTATTGTTCAAGTGGTTCATATAAAAAAGAAGATAAATATGCAACAATGTAATAGCCCAGTACACACATGAAAATTACAAACTCTTTTTTACATTACAAAAGGTAAACATGACACACTGTCAGCATGTGCAAGGTGGAATAACTTAAAAATGAAAACCTTAATACTATTTCTCTGTAGTTCCTGGAAGTAAGAAAGGCCACAACTGAAATAGTGGTACATATTGCATTACTAATTTATAAATCCTTTACCTCCTAAAGTGTTATGAATCACAACTGGATCAAATGTATTAATTAGTAGTGACAACCAATTATTTCCATCACTTAAACTATCACTACAGAACATCAAAAAGTCAATAAATGTGGTACTAACTGAATAACAAAATATTGTAATTTTCTAAAGAAGCCATAATTAACCAAACAACTATTGTTAAGAGCTAATTTATAGACCTTACATGTAGGATGTGATTTTGCCCATTATTTGCCTGTTAAAAATGGCATAACTACTTTGTAATGATTCAAACCTATTGTAGAACATGTCATTCATATTGGAAATTTGCACTTCACACTCTGTATTTAAAGAGAAAAAAGTCCACACTTTAATATCCAGGTGTAATACTTGACCACAAATCATACTTCAATTTTTCAGATGGTACCTTTGACAGTGTGTGTGTGTGTGTGTGTGTGTGTGTGTGTGTGTGTGTGTGTGTATATATATATATATATATATATATATATATATATATATATATATATATATATATATATAATCTGCCATAATCTGAACAATGCAATGATGCTATCGAGTTAATTGTATGTATTGTAAGTTTGACTACATTCATTGTTGAGGGAATATAATCAAGTGAAAACATTTTTAGAAAATCAAGAAAATTGTTGAGTTCATAACATGTCAAGGTTTCATACCAGAAGTTTTCAATGAAACAATTTTTTTCTCTATCCAAAATGCTACAGTTAGCACAATACTATTCTAATGGTAACTAATACACAGTCATAAAAATAACAATAATATGTATTTAGCTTTCTCATTGTACTTTTGCATTGAAACACTTCAATGATCAAACTGGCAAGTTCCTAAGATTCACTGGTGGAATTTTCACAAGAAAAAGAGAGTAAATAAAAAGGCCCACCAAATTGAGCAATGC
Organism: Callinectes sapidus; assembly: GCA_020233015.1. NCBI lineage: Eukaryota > Metazoa > Arthropoda > Malacostraca > Decapoda > Portunidae > Callinectes > Callinectes sapidus. Next base: position 7,792,413 of record CM035179.1, read on the forward strand.
CAGTCAATTAGTCTTTCTTATTTTGTAAAAACCCTTAAAATTTTGTACTATGTAAAATTCAAATAATCATGAGTACACATAATAATATGGTGAAAGGTGCCCCTGTAACATGTGATTGACTTCTGACTGAGCACTTAATCAACCACTACCTTGCACTTCTACATCATTATCAAAATGGATTTCTGCTGGGCAAATGCCAGCTGCTTCAGAAAAGGACAGCTGAAAAACATACCTAGTTACCTGTGACCATAAAGAACATAAATAACAGGAACTTTTACTGTGGTTATATGAGCTGCAACTGGTAAGCTAAGAGGAGACTGAACTGAACCAACCTCATACCACAACTATCCAAATCAACATCCACTATGTGAATCCCACAAATTTTTCCACTGTCAACAACAGGCATGAGAGGTGCCCAGAAAATCAATTAATCTATGTTGGAACATCATAAAGACAAACATACCTAAGAGCCCCAGACAAGACTAATCTATGGGTCAAAACAGCTCTGAGTGCTCACTTTAACAGTTAAAGTAAGCTTGGTTGCATTAACCACTCATCCACAGAAACCCAGCCATCTATAACAAGCAGATTAAAAAAAACTATGAAAACAAATATAATACTTGGAAAATAGAAAAAATGAATATATGGGTGAGCAGGTCCATGGCCCAGTATCACTTACGGATGTAATACAAAGAGTACAAAAGATGGCATAATGTTGAGTGGAGGACAAAAACTCTCCCTTCTAGTGACAACACTAGCAATCATGAAAGAATAATGACTTGTTTAAATATAAATATGACTATTAGATACTTTAAATTTTGCAATAACTGTTCACAAGCATGTTTGATGCAAAAATAATTTTCCCTGTTACACTGAATGATCTATTAACTACTTAAACATGAATCAAATTAACAACCTTAAGGTTATTTTAGGAAACCTTGAAACATAATTCTAAAAATTCTACAACATAATGTGAATGGTTCTGTGCTGTGTCATATCAGCAAGACAATGTACAAAGGATGTCCAAATGATGCAAAGCTTTTGAGATGAAAATAATAGATAAAAAATCAAATAAATTATGATAGTTGGACAAATGAAAACTATGGTGGCTCACAGAGGAAGTAATCAGAACTGTACACCATATAACAAATGCCTTGAATAAATCATAATGCCTAACATTAGCCAATTCCATGCATCCTAAAAGGAAGGGTAAACATTTTTCAAGTTTGAACATGTATTAAAAATAGGTTTCATCTCTGAAATAAGTAAGGCACAAATTTTTGTCTGCTAAATGGCATTTGGAATACCACTGTAAGTCTAGCCAGAACGATATAACTAACTTACTTTGTTCACATCAAAATGAATCACATTTCAAAGATAAAATGTCTGTTATAAATGTCAGTGATGATCTCTACCTAAAACTATTGACCACTGCTTTCACTACAGCTTCAGTCTATGAGAAGTAGCTCAGCTGGATTAAATAATCCTGAAAATTTGCTACAAAAAGTGCCAGTCATGAGATCACAAACTGAGACAAGCTGAGGGAAACTAAACAGCATAAACACAACTTAAAGACTGAGATGGAGATGGATAAAGATCTGATCAAATAAGGCTTTCTTCAACTATTATACCCTTATCCTTTGTGTGTAAGACAGAACTTTACCTACTAATACACCCAGAAAGTCTTGTAAACAATTTATGGATATAAGCCATTCACTTGGCAAATATTGCACGAGTCTGTAAGCCTAATCCCTGCAGGCCAGAGATGGCTATATGTGTAGTCTAAATTGTTGACATCATGTTGGCAATTAGTCAATAATGTTGTGGCACAATAAAATAAAATCAATATTACAATTTATACATCTCACACACAAAAAAAAACTGACACATCAAAGAATTTATATATTTTTACTGGACATGTTTAACATGATGTGTTGTCAGCAAATTTTAGATTAATCTATAAAGTTCAGTGCGTCAAAACAATCCCTATCAGGCGTTTGATATACCATGAGTCACAGTGCACAGTACTTCTCACATACATAGTGTATATATAATGTATCAATGTTCATTGCAATGTATAATATATCAATATTCAATCAAATAAAAAGAAGACAATGAATAACTAAGAAGTAAGCAGTAATGTCAGTCTGGTGTCCACTTCAACTACCATCCACATGCCTACTTTAGCTTGATGTAAATCAACACTGAAATGTTTGCTCAGTGACTCAATGTTTGTAGATATTCAGTACTGTATAATGCATTGCTGCTGCGTGGCCATTTTGACTCAGGACATGTGAGTACATTCTGGAGTTGCTCACTGCTCACTGCACTGCTCAATCCTCATTCATTACATGTGCACGGTCACACATAGGCACCGTAAGGAACACATAGTACTCATCTGTTTCAAGACTCTTTACTTCAACATTTTCTATACGGAAATTTTTCATAAAATGTAAACAATAATAAATTAATGATAAAAATAAAATAAAAAGCTCATGAAAACACCTTCATGAAATGCATTACTGACAAATGAAAAGCCCCTATTTCCTTTATAAATTAAGACTATTATTGTGACTGAAAATAGTTGTGTGTGTGTCTGTGTGTATGTGTGCCTGCGCGTGCAGGCACACAATCATATATCAAGTTTTATATTGTGTTTTCATTAGGTAGTCCTACATATATTAATGAACTGCCACAAACAGTGAGAAATATAAGCACATTCACTATAAATGTCAGCTGCTTTACACAGTTTCCTGAAGTTCACGAAGTTTTCTGTTGTAGTTTTCTAAGGTGGTCTGAATGGTTTCACTTGAATACTTACACTTTTCTGAGGAACAAGTACAGGTAAAATGTTTGTATTTAATCATCCAGAACTTCTCACCATAATCGAATCTGTTGAAAAAAATGGCGACAAATTACTTTCACATGCATACACATACAACAAAAAAGTGAGCAGCCACGATAAATACAACTTTCACTTACACAAACACTCACACCACATTCTTAGCTCCTGGTCTGTGATGGAGAAGAGAAAGTACTCCTTCCTCAAACTTATAGCAATTTGTCACTTGGCTTGGACAGTTTGGTCCAGAAAAAGGCTCCTTTATAGCAAGCACCGTCCCCTATCTCACCTGACTGCCTCAAAACTGAGTTACTCCACTCCACACATACACTTTGCACAATTTGTCCCCATTACACTCACTTAATCTCTTTTTCCCCATTACTCCCACAAGTCTGATCACCAAACAGCACAGTCAGCACTCTTACACTACTAGTACATTCATTCAAAGTGTCCTACTCTCTCAAACAGTCTATTCTGTCTCTAGTTTCAACTCTTCTTTTAAGTGATAAATATGTATTATTGCAGTTCATCCATTCCTAAATTGTATTAAATTTCAACAGAGAAAATATCAAATGAGACTCACCCAAGCTCCTCGTCAGCCTCAATGTCACGGTTGGCGAAAAAGGCAATTCTTGGAAAAGTGAGATCTTGATGGTCAATGAAGACCTTGACGGGGGTGAGATTGGCCTCACACAGGTGATTGATGAACCGAGCAATGTTGCCATATGATCTGGCATCAATGCAGAAGGTTTCACTGTCCTGAAAACAAACACTTGCATCCATTAAAACCAATCATAGATCATTGTTGATTAGTCACTGAAATCTGATACTGGAAACCACTTTGTTGGAAAAGAAGTTCTATCACTTCACTGTTAATGACTGAGGTTCACTTGACACCTGACGATGTTCAAAGGTGTACAACAGATAAAAGCCACACTTACATACTAAATGATTGAGATCTAAGTGACACTCATTCCAATAAACAAAGTACAACATACTAGATGTGATTAAGGACAACGTGAACGACTCTTGTGCTTACCCTGTTATCTAGATCAAACAGGTACGAGTCATCTTGTCTCTGGTCAGCTTCTAAATCAGTGATGATCTCTCCTACATACTCACAAACATAAGAGCCCTGTTGAGGAAAATATATTAAGAATCTATAACATGACACAAAAAAATAAAGTTCATATATTTCTGACTTTCAAATGTAGCACAAGTACTCATATCTATCTATATACATAATTATACAAAAATATTTAAGTACAAATGTAAGTAAGAACAAAAAAGAAAAAATAATTACATTCATATTAGATTAATTCTTTCATGAAAGCCCAACACCATTATTCCGATGCTTGAATGCAAAAAAATCCTATCATTCCTAGCTGACAACCCTCTTTTACCTCCAAGTGCCTTTCTATTATGCAATTTATTCCACACATACAATCTGACATCTTGGAGAGTAGAAAATACATAGTAAAAAAGGACAACATCAAATGTATTACTCTTAGTGTGTAGCCAAGAAAGTTGTACCTTTTGAATGGTTTTGAGAGCACGCACTCCCCATCCCTTCCCAATAGTCTTGAACAGCTGCATGTGAGCGGAGATACCATGCTGTACCACCCTGTTGTTGCAGGACAGCTTGTTGCACCGACATGCCCTATTGCACTCAAAAATCATTGGAGGATCTGAAATCAATAACAAAAATAACTACAAACCTTAAAAATTGCCAAAAATATTTATAAATGGTAAAAATTTGGATCAATTGAAGCATGTTTTAAGGTCTCACATTGCTCTCTTTTTGGGCAAACCAATTGGTAATAAAAGTAACACAGGATGCAAATTTTCATGGATCGGAAGTAAAACACTTATATAACAGTAAGCAAATATAGAAAACCTTAAAATTACCAGCATAATTGAATTCAGGCAGCAGGCGACCATCCGGGTCAAACCAACACTGGAAATTGAGTTGTCCACACCCACAGTGCTCAGCGTTGCACCCGTCCTCACACTCACACCACTGCAGACAATGTTGCTTGTTAAGCTTACTAACCTTATCATTCTTCACAACTCTAAAGCTTCACTTGTTTCTTCTGTTAACTGCATCTGATGATTTCTATTAAGTCAAGATTTGAAGCCAACTATTGAACTTGGCCTAAATGTCAAAAAGGAAAACTTATCAAGAGTAATAAAAAGAAAAAAATGATGTGAATGACAGTCGTTATAGCATATAAAATAAAGCATCACTGAATCCTGCACTTATTCAAATATGATGATTATATCAAGAACATTTGAAACACAGTGGTACAAAGCAAGTACTGCAAAACACTTGCCTTGAGGGATGTGATGGTGCGATCAATTGTTACATTGGATGCCTCACAATTTTCAGCAATGTACAGGTAATCCTTTGGTAGCAGCTCTTCATCAACACCATTCACACAGGGGATTGGAACCTCCTCTTTGCCCCCAGCTATGTCACTATTTGCAGAGAAACAGTCATACTTTTAATAACTCCATATATAAAACCACTTTTAATGCAAATGACAAAAAATCTCTAAAATAAGATGAGGCAAATTAATTGATACATATCTTTTATAAGGGAGGTGCCATAAAAATGTTTCCTGGCTTCTGGCTACTTCCCTTCTTAAATTCTTGTATTCTAGTCTTTCACTTTGCTGAATACTAATTGACCCAGCACTTCTGAGTGTAATGTTTACCAGTGGAGCACAACGCCAGTCCCTTATGTCATGATTGGGTTCAATGCTATCAATACAAAGATTATTTTTTGAGTTCTTAGGAGATATTTCAACAAAGAACTTAAGGAAAACAATCATTACTTTCACTAGTCAAGGCAGATACAGTAATAGTGATCTTAATGTTATGTGATTAATCTATCTTGACAATATTTTGACACACTGCCTTACCTACTCAATATTTTCTCAGTTCTAATGTTGTTTTGTTTCATAATTTGCAGCACTTTACTGTTCAAAGTCAACTGGAGATAAACATCTGAGTCAGCCAAGGCACAGTCTATGGGCATTTGACTCTTAGAGTTGAGCACATCCAGCTTGGCCCCACGAGTCAGCAGCAGCACCACAGCATCAGTGTGATTCTGGCGGGCTGCTATGTGCCTGGGGAGACGGTAGGAATCCAACACTGAGGTTCCATTGTATATGGAACTAAAATATTTTTTGCTTCTTGAGTTAAGAAGCAACTTAATCCTATCAAGACCAGTAAAATTCAGTATTCAATCATACTCCTACAAGCTACCACAAGTGGCCAGGATATAATTCAATATTCTCCAACATACAGACAACAGCACAAAGCAAACTCAGTATTTCTTACAGAGGAGTATCTCCCCGGGCATTCATGGAACGCAGTGAGCAGCCTCTGTCTAAGACCATAGAGCAGATCTCAGTGGAACCAGAGAAGGCTGCCCAGTGCAAGGCTGTGTTCTGCTCCACATCACACAGCTGAGGATTTCCTCCTCGATCAAGTAAAAACCTGAAACAAAGAAGTCCCATGTATAAATCCCACAAAGAATAATGAAGCTTATGCCTCTATATGGAAGCAAAATTACAAGTTAATAGCTGTTCAGCAAAGACAAATGTTTCTCAGATGACACTTATTGCTAATATTTCTATACTGAGGAAAAATTAGTGATCATGAGATTTTGAATCTGTATAAAATATGAAAATTCAAGATAATCAAAGACAAAACCATTGCAATACAGTGCAGATAAACATTTCATGCATTACAGTACAGTTTTGTTCTGATCACCTGCACTACATCTTCTTTTTCAAAACAAGTTTAACATTTTCCAAGTGTAATTCACAGATCTTCACTTACTTAACAACAGATATGAATTTGTTCTCAGATGCCCAGACCAACGGGGTCCAGCCTCCCTCATCTTGCATATTGATGGCATGTCTTGTTAACCGGCCAGACTCAAGGATGTGCTGGCAAGCAGTCAGGTTTCCACACTTGGCAGCAAGATGAAGGCAAGTCATTCCATCCTGAGTCTAGTGATAACAAAAAGAGAGAGAGAGAGAGAGAGAGAGAGAGAGAGAGAGAGAGAGAGAGAGAGAGAGAGAGAGAGAGAGAGAGAGAACAAAACAATTAATCCTAACTTAAGATGTGTATATTTATCTGTTAGATATGAAAGATGGGATCTGAGAAATGGCTGGAAGAAAAATTGTAGTATTTAACTCACCAATTTTCCTTGTGCTACCATTAAGTAAATTTCAATAGTTTCCAATCTTTGCCAGACAATCACTTTGGCATATAATTTCTCAAAGGTAGAGAGGAGTTGTAGTGAATGGCGAATAAATTTATGTTATCTACATGAGCTTGAAATACTAACCTTGGCCATGAGTGAGGCACCTGCTTGCACTAGGTAATGGACTACATCATTCTGTTCTTTGGTGATGGCAATCATAAGAGGTGTCATGAGCTGCGTGTCCGTCATGTCTATGGTGGCTCCGGCCATGACCAGGATGTGGAGGGCAGCAACACTTCCAAAGGCGGCAGCAACATGCAGCCCTGTCTGACTTCCACACTCCTTAACTTTAACATTAGGACTTATGCCAGTGACTGAAATATGAAATGCATCAATCAGCACAACAGTAGCACAGAATGAAATAATCAAGACTTCAACATATTATAAATGATGTCTACTTTTCAGTGTTGTACTTTATATGGCAAATAAGCTTTAAAGTTTTCCCAAAGTTGGAATGACACTCATCAATAAACCCATTCTAATATTACCAGGATGGTCTCAAGATCCAGTAATAATTGGGAAAGTAGACTTACCTAGAGCATGTAGTAACTTTTCAATGTCATTTTGTTTACATGCTGCATATATGCCCTTACTCGATGATCTGAAATATTTCATAATATTACAATGCTGATGTGTTGTTATTCTCATTCAATCATTTAGATATCTATCATCATCATGACTTAAATTCAAGTTCCTGTTCATCACATGCCACCTCAAAGAGGAAGAAAGGATTCAGAATCTAAGATAACAGCAGTAGTATTGGTCAGGATGAGTGGTGAGTGTAAAATGTTAATTACACTTACAGGAGCAATTGGTATGAGAAAGCTGCAGCCTTACCTACATTTGAAAATGTTTCAAAGACGTTCACAGAATAAGATAATATGTTTATGGTTCTTTTCAGCACAACAGCTAATCATGAAAGGTCAAGAACTTACTTGATGTTAACTATTTTGCCCTCATTAATGCAGCGGATGGCTTCTTGTAACTTCTCTCGACCACATCCAAAAGGCAATTTTTTAGCAGAAATAACCCTGCCGTTCCTTAGTTCTAGTGACGGTTCCTTCTCTGCTGCCACGTCCGCTCCCTCACCGTCCTCATTAGCATCTCCCTTGGACCAGGTCATGCGAGCAGATGACCTTAAACATGCAACACCACTGGCTTCATTACATACTTTCAACAACACTATCCTTTATCACATGTTATCACATCCTACTGTAGTATCTCTATATTACAAAAAAGTCATGCTATCCTATCTTCACTTATTATTTGAAAAACAAAAAGTACAAACAGAAATATTGGTTTTCATCAGAACTTACTCCTTTCTTTCTTGATGCTGCTTAAGGTACACAACAGGCTTCCTAGCAAGTGTCAGCTCCAACTGAACTTCTTGTGGAGCTTCAGAAGAGCCACAGTGAGGACAAAGGTTTGCTCCATTCAACACCAGACTACACAGTTTGTGATAGTAATGGCGTAGTCTTCCCTTGTCCCACGAACACTCATAAAATACACCCTGTATGAATAAAATACTAAACATACATTTATTTCAAGAGAAATGTTCAAGCTCTGATCAAGAAATCATGTGACTTATGGATGACATCCAGAATAACTACTAACCTGAGTACAAAAAAGGCCACAGCACGGACAGCAGTTGTGTCGCCTCAGCCTCTGCCGGTGATTATCACACAGCAGCATGAAAGGAATCTTTCCACTCACACGAAGAAGTCTGTCAAAAGTAATTCAATAAGCAAACAATTAAATTACAAACAAACAAAACAAAATCATTATTTGGATACCTATTCAAAATTGTATCAAACAGTCTTAACAAAATTCAGACTCCTACATCAAAACAGTAAAGTAGCAGAATCCTTACCTATAATTTGTTACAATATTACAGCATCCAATCATACGGCCATCAAAGGAATCAATGGCCTGGCAGTACACCTCTCCTGTAGTGACCATGGCCAAGGGATTGTACTTGATCCGACACTTACACAGCACATTGGTGAGGGTCGGGGCGGCCTGGGGAACACCAATATACTGAACACTTATATATTATCGTGAACCATCAATATATGTATCCATGTTTGTCACTCTACTGTGAAACACGTTTCCATTGACATATAAGTAATAACAAGCAACCCAGTCTTACCAGCCTTACCTGATTCTGAGTCATTTTTGAAGGATTCTTGCTTCAAAATGCTAGAATTGTTCTGATGTGTTCCTATTTTTGTTGTTTTTGTTCCAGTAAATAATCTCATTCTATCAAGCCCTATAGAGTCCTAACATATCACCATTTCTATTCCCTGTGTTAAGTTAAACAATGTAGTATTCAAATAAAAGTATAGAATTAGATAAGTAATATATCAATAGTATGTAATATTGAATAGTCACTCACACAAGATAATGATCACCAAAACTACCAAGAACTTACAATAATTATGAGCAACATTTATCAATATGAAATCAACACTCATTCACTGAAATTCCTAGTGAACAAGATTATGAAAACATCACAAATATGGAAACAAAAAACTGAAGATGCAATTTAGAAAAAAGTAAGTGTGCACTCCTCAAGTTTAGTCACAAATTATATAGTTTCATTTGACTGGTTTTCTCAGGCAATCAGGTTATCAACCAAATGAATTCATCACACATGAGCCCTCATTCTATGTTTTTTCATTAAATAGGGTAAATTGTAAATGATCTAATTTCCTTACATACCAATGAGTATCTCTCTCTCTAGATATGCAGACATAAAGAATAAAAAGACAAATCAATAATTATGCCCTCTGGTTTTTGAGTTCTTGCTGTCTTCAGGAGAAAGTTTCAATGTTTTCTTGATGCAAAGTAGGAACGAAACCAATTCATATACACCTAAGATAATAAACTAATTCATATACATCTAAGATAACAAACCAATTCATATACACCTAAGATAAACCAATTCATATACAGCTAAGATAATAAACTAATTCATATACATCTAAGATAATAAAGCAATTCATATGCGTACACCTAAGATAAACACTGTATGGCTGTATGGAGCAATGCTGAAAATCATGGCTTCTTAGTATCCCAATAGGCACACTCATACACACACAAAGCTGTATAAATATTCCTAAACATCTTTCAAAAAAATAATAATAGTAATAATGAAAGCTAAAGAAAAGGGAGAGAAATAATATAAAGAAAACTGTCCTAAAATGCATCCTTTACACTTCACAGAACTTTTTTCTCTGGCCTATGCTTGGTGGTTCAGCATGTGATGGTAAAGGTCATGAATGGCAAGGAATATGCATATTCACAACAATACAAGTTCAGAAGCAATACCACTGTTACACCAATGGGTTCCAAGCATGTCAATATTAGGGTGAGTCAATTAGCACAACTACTTAAGGTATATCAATGGTCAGCAAGTAAGCAGCTTTCATTCTTGCAGTTATCATACAGAAAATATGCAATAGAAAAAATAAGAATAAATAAAAATAAGACATACAGATTGCAAATTCCCTTGCTGATGACAGCTCTGGGTCAAGTTCACAGGTGGAGACAGGATATAGCAATGTTGTTCCCCTGGTGAGGCTGGAGTCTGAGGGCCAAGAATCTCCGTTGAAAAGTGATGATACAGGCAGCACTTGACAGCTCTTACTAACCTAACCTTGGGTCAAATTATGTAAGTTTGCCTTAACACAAAAAATCTACTACACACATGCATGTGCTTTTCACCAAATACCTTTCTGCAAATATACTACATTTGTAAATTCGAAAAAAAAAAAAAAATACTGCAGAATAGTGAGAAATATAAAGAAATTTCTTTAAAAATATTATTTCAAAGTAATCATTCACACTAAGATTAAAACAAAAATAAAATATTCAAGTTACACATGCAACCACTACCCATACAAAAGTATATGGTACCATCAAGTTAAAAATATATAAAAAGGAACATAACATGCAGAGAATTAGCCATAGTCTTAGCACCATAACAATACACTTCAACAACTACACTTCAAAAGCTGTAAAATTTTGTATATACCATGTTCATACAATTATCAGAATTTTCCATAAAACCTCAACAGAAATAAAAAACGTGGAAATACAAGTTTGCAATACTCAGCCACACTACCACCAATTCTAATACCATCCCCAGTTATTAGTTAAGAATATTCAAAGTTAAAATTTTTACAATCTCACTTTACTTTGATAATCAAGTTTCAATACCTATGTTTGACTCCAATGATCCTTTCTATGACCTGAGAAGGCATCCAAGAAAGATCATATTCCTTTCCTTACTTGATTTTCATAGAAAATATAAAAGTATGAATACTTTTTCAGTTCAAGTCCAACTGAATATGTTCTTGCAATTTTTGTTGAATACTGTAAGTCAAAATGGCCAAAAAGAATACTAAGGAACTTAACATGAGTTCATACAGATGACCAAATAAAAGACCATTTACCATGCAGCATAATGTAGAGATTTGCAAAGGAGTAATGCCTGAAGCTTTAAAGCCTACCTACTTTGGGATAAAATTGTCTTGAATAATTCTAAACTGAGAATTCATAAGGTGGCCTAGGGGAATTTTTTTCTATACCAAGCAAAAGAACAAAGAAAACTAATTTGATCATCCATCCACTTTCCACTATCATGTCTTGAAATGAATATCACCTCAACAGACATGAAATTCAAAAAACATCAAAGCAGACTCTCTAACAATCACTTACCAACAATAGCAGATATAAAGACTGTGTTATTGTTAAGGCTAAGCACTAACCAAGTATCAACAGCACAACGGTACTCACAACATAAGCTGATCGACTACTGATGGGTTTGGACTGACTCTTGCCGGGCCCCTCGGGAGACTCAGGAGCCGCAAAAGACAGGCCGTGAGGAGAGCTGTGTCGACTTAATCTTTTGCTCTTCCTTACTCCTTCACAAGGCATTCGAGCTTCACCCAGAGAGTCACTAGAGTCAGAGTTATGGCCTTCAGGCACAAGGTCATCCATCTTCCTCTTACTGATACTGTAGCGTCTCCTGGGTTGCCGCAAACCTTCATCGTGGAGTGCCAGGTTCTCTTTGCTGGGCTGACACGATATTTCAGCTGCCTCGGCACCCTGCAATTTGTTGTTAAGAGCGGGAATTTGTGGGGAGTTCTCAGATTTGTTGCCAACTTGATTTGAGCCTCCTGCACCATTCTTATTGGAAGCTGCCTCTTCAGGTCTCTTGCTCAGTGCTTCTCCACCATCCTCCTCAGGAACTTGAACTTCAACCTCTGCTCCTGGAGAGAAGGCAGATTCAGAGGCTGAACAACCCAATTCAGGTGTGTTGAGTACTTTGGAAGGAGATGTGGAATGTTCTTTCTCGGTTACCTGCTTTCGGACGACAACAGGATTAACTTCCTTACGTAGTGAACTATAGACTGGCACACCAGGAGGAGCTCTTTTTGTCCTCATTCCTTTTCCAAGAACTTCAGTCTGGTTTGATTTACCTGTACCATATTTCATTTCAGTGTCTTTTTGACTTTTTACTTTTGACTGATTTTCTATATTTTCTGGCTTTACTGTTTCAGGAGGACTGCTGCTTTCTACCTCTACTGCACCTTCATCAGATGTTACTGAGACATCAGGCTTTGCAACTGTACTCTCCCCTGAGACTTCACTTTCCTTAAGATCACCAATCAATACCTTTTCCTCTTCTTTACTATCTAAATCATCTTTAATTTTTTCAATATCATCTTTTTCTTCTTCAAGTAATTCAGTTTTTATAGCCTTATCAAACTTATTAAAAACATCAGTTGACTTTTCTTCTTGAACTTCTTCCTTCTTAGCATCTTTCAGTGATTCAGCATTTTCATCATTACTGGCAAGATCTGCAGGAACTTTCTCAAGGCTACAGTCTTCTCTCACACCATCATCTGCTGAGGGATCAGGAGTCTCAACATTATCCATTTCAACATCATTCTCTCCTCCGTCAGAGAGTCGATCATCACCACCATCATGATCCTGATTGGAAAGTTGCTCTGATGGAACATCTTGTGAAGACGAATCAACAGACTCCATGTCTATTTCCTCCGACACAACAGAGTCTGACTCTTGGGATGTATCTAAACAGTGTTTCCCTTGGTGAAATTTGGCTTTACCTTTCTTTTTTCTTGTGCTAAATGAGTAGCTAAGTCCTTTGAAATGCTTCTTCTTTTTCTTGCCTGTCTTAGTAAATGCAATTTCTTCTTTCTTCTGTTTGAAAAGTGGAGGTTTAGCTGGGGGTGTTGGGGTATCTTGCTTCTTTATTACCTCTGGAGTGAGTTTTGGTGTTCCTCTTTTACATAAGGGAGACAAGTCAGTGCTCCCTTCGCGAGACAGTAAAATTCGCTGAGATCGCTTCAACTCGGACTGTGGAGTGGAGTCGCCACTCACCGGTGTCATGCTGCGTCTCGGCTGACTGACCGACTCCGTTTCCAAGGTTCCCTCTTTTTCTGGTTCTGTTTTCCCTCTTGATCTAGTTGACATTGTAACCACAGAGCCATTATTAGCAGTGGCAGCATTTCCAGTATCTTCGCAAGGTGGTTTTATTTTGCTCTGACTTTTACCAGGACCAAGTACAGTATTCAGCTGATCTTCGGTTTTTTCTCCCTCTACTTTCACTTTCCGTCCTTTAATGTCAATCATTGGTTCCTCTTTAATTGGAACCTTTCCCTTTCCCTTTATTTGTGCCACCACACTAAGTGCCTCGCCTTCACCCAATACTTTTGTACTTCTTACACGGCTCTTGGACGAACATGGTGAATCTGAGCTGGCAATAAGTGAATCTTCCTCAGAACTAGAGTGTGTCTTGCCTCGTCCCTTTACTGGAATGGTGGGGGACTCATTTCCAGAGTCATTTCCCTCCTCCCCTTCAATCAGAGACTTGCCCCTTGTCCTGGCCCTCTTCCTTCCTCGGGTATCTGGAGTAGTTCTTTCATGTGGCAGAGTCTCTTCTGTTTTAAATTCTGTTACTTCTGGGACTTCTGAAATGACACTTGCCTCCTCACCTGAATCTTTCTCACTGCCTGATTTCCTCTCCTGTGTGCTCCTCCTAGTTCTTCCCGGCAAAGATGGACATGTAGGTAATGGAAGATTTTCTAAGCTCTCTTTCCTAATTTTCTTGAGAGCACTGGTTATGGGATTGTGAATAATGGGAGTCACAGTGGTTATGGGACTTGGCTGGCTGACTGTGGTCTCTGATGCCTTCTCTGGTGTATCGATCACTTCACTTTTCCGTTTTCTTGTAAGTCTAGGAACTCGAGCAGACTTTCTTGATTCGAGGGTAACAGTTCCTTCCTGAATACTTCCAGAATTGAACTTAGAAGACATCATCTCCAGCAACTTGCTCTTTTGGTCTCCACTTTGTGATGAGGCTTCCATGGTTTCTGCTTTCAATTCACTTTCTAAACAAGAATCTTCAACCTTTTCACTATCAACGTTGCTTATTTTTTGTTCAGTGTTTTCATATTTTATTTTTCTATCATTGTCTACAGTACCAGAGCTTGAATCTTGGTTTTCCAAAACATTTTCTGATGTATTCTTGTCAGATGTGAGTGTGTCAACCTTTACTTGTGTGCCAATTCCTTCCTGACCATCACTCTGGGTTTTAGAAGCTTCATTATCTGTTTTTGTGGCGTGCCTAGGATGTGCTGTACCCTTCTTCCTACAGAGTCGAGGTCCTTTCTTACGATACCTAGAATGAATAAGTTTTATGGAATATAATTAGAATGACTTTAAAAAATATAAAATACATAAATAATAAATACAATCATCACCCAACCTGCTAAAGAATTCACACACACACACACACAGAAAGCTTCTTATATCTGTGGGTGACTAGCAAACCAATGCAATGACAATCTTTTTCCAACATGCCATTATTCCACAACACATAACCAAGTTCTATATATCTTGATTATGGAATTTACAATAAGCTAATTCCTCAACCCCTCTTTTCAAAGCAGCCTTCCAATACAGCAAGCAAACAGACAACCAAACAACGCACTATCCTTTCTGTTTGGATGATATAGCTTTCCCCCTCAGTCACGCAGTGGAAGTATAGTGAGGAAGACACACACTAACACCACTTCATCTGAATTTGTGGTGCTCTTTGTAAATGAATATATTGAACATTACCTTGCATAGATAACAAATCTTGTGTATGAATATATCTTAGCAAAAAGGAGATTAATACAGATAATAAAATAGCATTTGTTAATATTAATTAAGAGGTCACCTACTGACCTAATGCTTGCTGCTCAAAAACTTGAGAAATTAAATTATGCAAGTAAGCCACTAATAAATGGCTGTCCATTACATAACAAGCCATTAAAACTAACAAGAAATAATATTGCTACACAGCAGGGCATGGAAGTGAAATAATGAAGGAAGGGAGGAGACAAAATCTTTACTATAACAGGAGCCACAACCAATAGAATTGATGACAGTTATCTTAGTTATCATGCTATCTGTCTCACCTGCCCTTGTATTTTTCCTTCTTGCCTTTCTTTGGCTTCTGACCTTTGGCATTTGATCCAACAGGAATGTTCTTGCTTAATGTTCTCCCCTGAGCTCCTAAGCAGAAATAAATTGGAATAAACATTAGCACAAAAACCAAGTACGTTTGATTTATATTGCAAATGTTTATATATTCCACTTTTGTATTTTAATCTATGTGTAACCAAAATACACCCTTCCTCAATTGAGAATTAATACACAGTCACTTTCATGTTTTTGGTAATATCCTCCATTTATCAGCACTATATTAAAAAACAGTAAGGTATAAGGGCTTTAAGCCTAATTGGTTCTTTGAATCAATATCATTTGAGCTTCATATGCCCCTATTATTCTTTCCAGCATAATGCATCCCAGAAGAGTTACATTGTTTTAGAATAGTAACAACAGGTTTATAATTTAGTTCTTTTCTCTCCACCTTAAGATTATACATTACCATCAAAGCTGCAAAACATCAGTCGTCGCCAGAATTGCAACACTTATTCTGAAGTTCAAAAGTATCACATCAAAGATGTGCCTGAATTGGAATATCAAGTTTAACAAAAGAAAAAAAAAATTGCTCTAGTATTTAACTTAATTTTGTTCTTAAATAGGTATTGATAATTATTTTTTTGTATTCCTGAGCTCACTATTCTGAATACATGTTCAGTTGTGCTCCAATGATGAAGACCAAAATGGGTGAATCAAATCTTGTACACCTTGAGGACTGCTTCTGTTACCAAGAGTTTTGTGTGGCTGAGAGACAAGAAAATGACTGTGAATTGAATTTGGCACATCATAATAAAAATCATGTTATGCTGGATACTTCAAATTTTGGATACCATAAAAGCTTAGCCAGACAGCTTATCATGAAAATGCAGGTCAACGTTTCCAGTTGGTAAATAAAAGAAACCACTGAAGACAGGGTTTGTTAGGTTGCAAGCAAAAACTGCTGTGGCAGGAAGCACCTTGGTTAGCGATAGTGAGTTATATTCTTACCAATCTAAAAGCTGACTTAATGCCTGCCACTTGACAATACATATTCCTATACAGGGTGTCCCACGAGTTAAGGTACATCGTTTATGATTTGAAAGTTAAGGTAATTACAAGCAAAAAATACCCCATACACATACACTATGTTTTGCTTCATCTTGCAAGAAATTAACATGGAAGTTGTATGTAGCAGGAACTGCTTGCCTAGGTGGGTCTCCTCCACAGCCTGCTACATACCCAAGTGGTGCTGCTGGGTAATTTTTTCGTGTGTAATGTACCACATGCAGACAAAGTCTTACACATAACAGATAGCAAATGACAATTAAATTTTTGTTTGTGTCAGTGGAGAAAATATAGAGTGGTTATCACATGGTAACTCACATGCTTTATGATTACCCAGTGTTCCTACATGCCTGCTGTGACTCTCCCTATAGGTTTTATGACATTCTTTTCAATAACATCAAGTATTGTTTTCTTTTGAATCCCTTTATATACTTGTATGCTTGTAGTGATGGTAGTAGGGCTTTGTGTTGTCTTCCAAACAATGCTGCCTCAAGCTGCATTCCCATCACAGAATGAATATCATGTCATGAATACCACCACATATCATGATAGAATACTCATTATATTGAATGTAAAAAGTATCTTCAATGTAACACTTTGGCAGTCAGCTTATTGGTGTGGCCTGTCACTTTGGTGTCAGGATGTTAACTATTATTTGAATAGCATATTTCTAACTTACAATTACTTGAACTATCAAATCTTAAAGTATGTACCCTAACTTGTGGGACACCATGTATGTATATGAAGCAAAATTACATCTATATAGAAATTACTCTAACTTTTAAAATACAGTGTACTTTTAACACAATACAATGTGACAGCAAGAAAGTAACTTCTCAAAGAATTGCTTCATATAATAACCTCAGCTTAGTACAGCTTTCTCTGTGGCAGTTCTCATACCATGGTCTTTATCTTCATTGTATCAAGGCAAGACATTTAGAATTATAAATTATATTTATTCCTCTAAACTATTTTAATCACTAAAAAGATTATCTTATATCTTATTTCAGGCTTTAATAAGTTATTCTGCGCACTGCAATTCATGCCTCATTCCCAGCCACAATATTCTGATATGATATCAATTATGTAATGGCTATATTCAATGAAAATACAAAATTCAAAAATAATTCTTAACTATGCCATCAAATTTTTACCTAACCCCTAGATTAAAAGTAAATTTAAGATTTCCTAATGAAAATTACAACAAATAAAGCACAAATCATGCCAAACCAGTCCTGTATGTGCAAGTAATATGACTAAGTGAAATATTGCCTGATAAGCTTACGCAGTACCTCCAGAAACTGAACCGTGGTCAATATTTGCAACACAGTCTTGTATGAAGAGTTGCACATTAGTATAAGAAAAAACTAATGTTACTGACATGACAATGAGACAGTAACATATTGCACGTCTCCTAATAACAACAGGGCCCCATACATAAGAACCACAAAATTACGGTTACACTATGCATGTCAAATCCAACTATCAACTTTCAGAAATAATTCCTGCAACATGGAGTGACATGAGCAAGCCATCTCCAACTCAATATACCACCAGTTTTATATATGTACTTACTTCTATCTTTTCTCTGCTAAGTGACCTCCAGCCATCCACTTGCATTAATCCATAACATTCCACTATCCTCTTGATAAAGTCACAACTGACCTGATTATAAACTGTACCACACATTCACACACACTGTTCTAATTCACCCTCACTTCCCAACAGGCTAACTTCAATAAGCTGCAATGTGAAAGTCCAAAAATTCTCTAAAACCAGGTATAAAAATAACCCTCAGTTTAGAGTTCATTTGGTAGGTAGTAGCTAGTTGGGAATTCGTACATTAAAAAGAGGGGGAACAAAAATATATACCACATGATAACAATGAAACATAAAATAAATAAAATACAGGGAAAGTAACCAAAATTTTGTGTGAATGTGATAAGCTATGAACGGTTTACTAAGTACATTTGGAATTGTGTAAACCTTGTTTGGTAAAAAAAATAGATTAACTCACAAAACTTTTGCAGTAATTCTTAGTAATGTGTCAGTCACTCAACAAACCACAAACACACTATATCAGAAAAGTAATGTCCTTCTAAACTCAGGCAAACAAAATCAGGGAGATAATTAAATATAATAATAATAATAATAATAATAATAATAATAATAATAATAATAATAACCAAAACAAACTATCCAAGAACTACTAAATGATTGTCAAACTGTTACATAAAAGTGCGCCTTTCAAAATAAACAATTTCCCAACGGGTGAAAAAAGTAATCAAATAATTCTCCATTCATGGGAGCTCAGCCTGATATGAGAGAGAGAGAGAGAGAGAGAGAGAGAGAGAGAGAGAGAGAGAGAGAGAGAGAGAGAGAGAGAGAGAGAGAGAGAGAGAGAGCGCTTTGTGATGTTTAGCTGATTGTGATAACCTTAATTTGGTCACATTACTAAATGAACACAGAAATGCAACATCTTTCCACATGTGAATAATCTAATAACAAATTAAAGACATGCTGATGTGACATCTCTGCTGACAACTTGTAAAAAAAACAAAAATGTGCAACACAGTGAAAATGACACAAACAAGATAAGATGGCCTTGAACACTGCCAACACATGAGAAGCCTGAGAAGAATGTGGCAAACAGAAAAATAAAGGCAAATATTAGCTGCATAAGAAAGCAATTAATGAGTTGATGAGTCAGTAGCACCCGTGAAAAGCACGCCACACCATGAAGCTCTTTTAAATGGGCAACATATTGTCACTTATTAATCTTAAAGTAATTGGCACAGTCCGGTCCTGACAGCATCTGGCTGAAGACACTGAAGCTGATTAGAACTGCAGGAAAGACAAGCTGCCCATCAATCACAGTATTCATGCTTAACTTGGGTGACTGTCATGTCAAAAAATATTAATGTGATTATTATGCAACAAAATAAAAAATGGTCTGCAAGAAAACAAAGACCTACATACAATGAGTAAAACCTCATTAATTTTGTTTGCTTCCTGTTGTCATGTGAGTTTTGTCTCATGCCATATCTCAATTTACCTAACTTTCTTCGTCGATGGAAATTTGTAATTGGTCACGGAGTGGAGATAAAGGGCACAATAAATAAATAAATGGATAAGTAAATCACATAAAAAGTAGATAGATAAATAAACAAAATAAAATGGATATAACTAAATGCCTATTTCCAACGACTCTGCTCTTCATGCACCACTTGAACTCCCAAACTACTTCACATCAATCTTGTAATTTCCCATTCTTCAATATTCAAGGTTACTGTCAAAAGGTCATTCTGTGTGTATTTAGATATACAGTGGGACTCATTTTCTTGCTTCCGATATTATAGAATTTTTCTAGTACTCCTTTTTTAAATATTCAGCAAAATAAAGAAGCTATTACAGCTTCAAATTTAAGAACAGATGATTCATTAAAAAATTTTGAGCAAATGATCTAATAAGGTTGGTTGAAGATTGTGAAGAATGGAGCACCATGATTGTTGATGACAAACAAAACATGGCACTTGGTTGAGTGATTTATCAACACTATGCAAGCAATTTTCTACAAAATAAATCATGAACTGGACTGGTATCTGTGCTGCTCCCATACCAAGAAAAACAATTCCAGTCCCCACTGTCCTTGAATCTTGTCACTGACCGTTTCACTATCCTCAGCTTTACATCTGTTTGATTTGCATTATAAAGAAGAATGTGGCCAGCTTTAGCACTTATAATTTCCTTGTATTTATCACTGTTAGGAATGATTAGTGTCACACTATGTGAGGTGACACACATGTAGAGACAATAAACAACTAATCAATGCTTAAGTATCGCTGAGTCAGCTTCAGTGTTGATCACTGTGCCAGTTGTACAGCTTATTTGTATAAAACACTTTCTCATTGTTTACATAAGCAAATGCTTCTAATAATTACAAGATATCAATGATCAGTTCTGGTTGAAAACTGTACAAAGTAACTGCTGGTGAGTTGTTGGAAACAGGAACTGAATAGATATAGCATAGCATCAATTGTGGGAGCAATATATAGGTACAACTTCATCAACTATCTTGTCCTAATACATCTTACTGAAGGTACATCTCATCACAGCAAGAAATTAATACAGAGATATATAGCAGCATACTAAAGATTCAGAGTACAACAAAACTTTCCTGGAGGGAAAAAAATAGGCTACTTAATTTTTCATTATCTACAGTAACAAAAAAAATCTTCAATAATTCAGGAGCAACAGTATCTGCATATCCATTGACTGGGAGTGGTGGATTTCCATCTTCCTCGCCCACACAAATTAATGAGGTTTTACCCTGCCGATGGTGTGCGTGCCAGTCATTCCAAGCAGACATCCCACGTCATGCAAGGAGAACACATGCCTGTAGTGAGGCACTTACTCTTGGACACATGAGGAAACAATTCAGAATAACTCTGTGGGAGGTTGTTTTAACGGGTGATATCAAGAGTTGACACAAAGCTGCAAATTGGCGAGATACTCTACACCAGCTTACTGATGATGTATACCTTTACCACCAATTTCTTCTTGAGAATTCATTCTATTTCCATTTAATGCTCCTTGACCTCAGCCAACCAAGCCTGAAAGCAGGAACAAAAGAATTTCAAGAAGAATTCATCACTTGCACACAATATGAATTACACATTCAAAACTAGGCTTTTAATGCATATAGCTAGAAAGTATGGCATTCAATAAGTTTAGAACATGTTTTTTAATTTTCACAAAATCTAACTTTTGTTTCCAATGGCAGCTAAGCTATATGCTTCAGAAAAATATAAAAAACACTAAGTTCTTGGCAGTGATCAGCAATTGTCTACAATGCAGTCCCATCTCAACCCTTTCCTGTATGTAGCATAATGTTAAAGGAAATTTCAGAACTATATTTAATATCACTTAATAACCTCCAAAATTAGCCATACATACTGCAGTCATAGTCAATCATCCTCTAACACAGATATCTGTAATAAGATTTTCTGTAAGAAAAATGTACGAGTTCCTTCTTGTGGGATCAAAATCCACTGAAATGAGAGAACATGCAAGATATTTTCACACCCATCAGTAGCCTCACTGGGAGATTCTGTGCCATGAAAACCCTCCTTACTAACAGGTCAATCAAACAACTCTGTTGAGAGAAGAGGTCTTGGGGAGGGCATAGCCTCCCCGGCTAGAATAGGTTAGGTTCATGTTACAGTTAGATTAGGGTCCTAGCAGGGAAAGGATGCACCCCCCCCCCCCAACACTATTCTAGAAAAGGTTAGGGTAAACAAATATGGGAACACTAAGTGAAATTCCACATTCTGCTAATTTCTTATCCCACCCCCCAAATATCCCGATTCCCAGCATGTCCCCAAGCTTGTTTGTCGAATGGGAAGGGAGTGATGTGGAAAGGGAAGGAGGACGTACTATAAACAATAACCGTGACGTGATTTGGGAGAGAGTTCAGTCACCCCGTATAGTGCAGAGAATAAACATGAATAAGAATATTGTACAAACCGTTAGCAAACCGAGATAACGGTGAGAAGTAAGACTGAGAAGCAGCAACAGAGTCAAGCGGTACCGTGAGTCGAGATAAGCGGTGACATTTATGAAAACTGGGTGGCGGCGGGGCGGAGGAGGATCCCTCCTTCACATCCTCCCTAGTATTACCTAACATTACCATATACCATAAAAACACTCATGTTAAATCATCTGGGCTACCGACATTAATCACAGTTTTCCCCTTCTTTTTTTCCGGGTCAAAGATCACTTCTATGAACCCTCCTTACTCATTAAGCCTACTCGATGAAGTTAGCAGCCTCCCTGGGCACGAATTGTGTAGAGCATCATGTAGTACCTCTTGAAGGGAGAAGAGGGTCGTGTGATGGGGAGTCACGCGCCTACCAGCATACCAGGGAAAAGTTTTCACGGCCTAGGCAGCGGCGTGTCTGCTTCCTCCATGCACCTTTGGCCGCTTCCTCCCTCTCTGACTCTCTAACGGGACATCCCTATCATTAGAACATAGGAACATAAGAACTGCTGGCTACTAATTTCTACCACCTGATCAATGTTTCCTTTATTTATCCCTTTTACCCATTTGTAAACTTCAATTATATCTTTTCTTGCTCTTCTTCTCTCTAGGGAGTGGAGATTAAGACGATTTAATCTATCTTTATAGGGTAAATTTCTCATCCCCTGAATCATTTTGGTAATTCTTCTCTGAACTGCCTCCTGCTCCTGTCACACCTCCAATATCCTTATCAGAAACCCTTATTGAAGTGGGCGTATGATGATGATGGTTATAATGTGCAAGGAAGCCCCCTTATTTGTTACACTAATAAGATGCAATATACCCCAAGATTTTATTGATTCTAATTACCCATGCCTTAAGTTAAGATGGAATTAGAATAAAGGTGCTTGAATCCTTGATGTTATCTCTGGTTAGCTACGAATATAAGTATACAGGACATTTTGTATTACTTTTATATCTCTGCAGTGATATCAATATCACTCTAGTAACAAAAGGCGTTTTCAGTGGCTCCTCATCCTGCTCCTGTCACACCTCCAAGAGGGACCACCATCACCACCCGCGGATGCCCTGGGAAGGCGTATGGGTGCAGGGCATACAAAAAAAAGGCCACTGAAAATGCCTTAACTTTCAGATTGTTATTGTAGGCTTGTTTTATCAGATACAGATACAAAAACAAAATTTTTCATTAACCAACTATTTTATTATAGCAAAACAATGATTATATTACCAACTGTTCCTTTACAGGATAATGAGTTATGTTTCATAATAACCCAATGTTATCATAAATCAACACCTGTACCTGCATTATAACAAACCTTTTCTTCAATTGGACAAGTCCTGCATTTACCAAAAAATAAACTGTTTTATAATTCTCAAACAAAAAGAATGTATATCACAGCCAGCAGCTACTGCACACAACACATCAAGAGTACAATACTGTAACTGAAGATTCACTGCACCAAATTTAATCTGATGACAAGTCCATCACAAAATACTTTTACATATGTTCATACTGAATAACAACTGGAAGACTGAATATTACAAAAGTGCATCTTGTATGTATCTTTCATAAAACATATACAAAAATTGGAATAATATTTGTGCTATGTATTCTCCACATGTATGTGACTATCTTATGGATACTACTACAGTACTACAATGCTAAGTGTATAGACCATCACCACATCACAACACTACTAAAAGTCCATACAAAAAGTTTTCACAAGTACAACCATTTTGTACAATTACTGTTCATTTATAGAAAATATTCTCATAACAAGTATTTGAACATGGACAACATTCATATCACAGAGCACTACGTACCCTTCCCTACTGATTCTCATCATACTACTTTGTATAAAATATTTGAGTTACAGTATATGACAAAATAGCTGCTAAAGTTCTGCTTATTGCTCAGCTTTATTATAGCAAAATTTGTTTCATTATGCACAGAAATAACACATTATGTAAGTTGGTGCCTTGTCAGTGGGTTATTTTAAATATACCCATCATAATATGAAATCAGCAGCCATTCACACAAATTATAACTACAATACTATTAATTTGTTCCTTAGTATGTTGTTCCCAATGTTGGTATGGTTTTGCTGCAAGACTCCATTAAGCACTGTTCTTGTCTTCCTTCAGCCATTCAAGAATCTTTGGTGTGTAGTATGAAATGATGACATCAGCACCTGTGTGAGACATCATCAGTTAAAAATTGAAGGGTATATTACTTCTAATGATGCACAATACATCAAGTGCATGTTTACAATACTCTTAAGTTTCTGATGTAAAACACGCATCAATTTCTTCATTTAGAAATTACTTTGTCTTTTACATATTCAACCTACATATGCAGCAATTATTCTCTTCTACAAGTGATGATGCATACAAGGCAATGAACAGACAAATTCAGAAACATCTGCATCCTTCCTAATGAAGGTCGGTGGCTTGAGGGTTGAATTAAAAGGGGTGTAGCTCTATAACAATTTTTAGGCATTACTTTACTATTGTGTAGTGAAACAGACATGTCAAGAGATCAAATTCTCTGTCTCTCCCTCTTAAAAATCCAGAGAGAGAGAGAGAGAGAGAGAGAGAGAGAGTATGACATTCTCACCTGCACGGCGCATGCTGGTGAGGACTTCCATAAGTGTAGTTCTCAAGTTGAAGGCACCAGCTTGGCTCCCATGGTACAGCATAGCATACTCTCCTGATACCTTTAAAATGAGACATTACATTACTTACTACTTTCCATTTGATGTCATTACCATTGTAAACAAACAAAACAAAGGTTTCTATTACCTGAATATCATGCTGTTTATATTTCATCTCATACCTGATATATAAAGAGAGGATGATGAGGGTAGCTGTCTTTGGTCTGCCTGACAACATCAAGGTAAGATATGCCTGGTTTCACCATCAGCATGTCTGCTCCTTCCTCCACATCACGCTCCTGATAATAACAACAATATTCAATCCCTTTGTGACTGTGAGGCAATGGAAGAGCATAGCAATGACCTTAGGACTAATCCCAACAATGAGATATTCTGTGCTTATGGTTATCTAAATTATACTTATTCAACAATTCAAAGCATATATCACATATAGCATCAGCAATTGACGTTATTGGAATGAAAGCCTTACAGCAGCTCTCCTGGCCAGTCCTGATGATCCTGGGGGCAGCTGGTAGCACCGGCGGTCACCAAAGGCTGGAGCAGACTTGGCAGCCTCTCTGAATGGGCCATAAAAGGAAGATGCAAATTTCACAGCATAAGAGAGGACTGACACTTGACTGCTCAAATGAGCCGTTTTCAGCTCTGCCTTGATTGCACCAATCCTCCCATCCATCATGTCAGATGGAGCAACAATTTGAGCACCTGTGGTAAAAATATATAGTGATGAAAAGTTATGAATATCATAGCATCATCAAGAGAGTTGATCAAGTGACAATATTACAGTCAAATAATGACAACCATTATATTTAAGAATCTAAGAGATTCCAGTAATAAACTAATAGCTTACCTGCTTTAGCATAGGATGTGGCCTGCTCTGCAAGACGTTTGATGCTCCTGGTGTTGTCTATGGTTCCGTCCTCATTCAGGATGCCACAGTGGCCATGGCTAGTGTATGCACACAGACAAACCTTGAAAAGCACTGGTCTTAGACTTGAAATTCATTGCATCATTATAAGTTTTCTTGTACTGCATTATTCATGAAAGTTATTACAAATGCATTCTCTTTATGTATAAAACATTTGTAAAAGTGCTTGTATGTTAAGGATATTAATATCAAACAGAGTTTCTAAACCAAATTTAGTATGAAGCTGAGCAATACAGTAAGCAATGATCTATTAAAAGAAAGTTTTCTTGCATACTTACATCACATGCCACAACAAGGTTAGGAAATGCCTCACGCAGCAACTTAATAGCCACAATGACTGGCGTGTCTGGGCTATCGGCGCTTGTTCCAGTCTCATCTTTTGGCATTTTGGTTGGCACTCCAAACAGAAGCACCTGTAAAACATGACACATTCCTAACACACATACATATATCAGGTACTAAGTATGAGTACACAACTGATTGAAAACACATTTGTTAGAAGTATACAATAAAAGTAAATTAAAAATGGATGGAATTTCCCAATTAACTGCACTGCATCATTCTTACTTACAGAGGAGAGCCCATTCTGCACTAATGGCGTCAAAGCATCAACAAGCTTGTTCACTCCGTAACGGTTCACCCCAGGAAGGCTGCTGATTGGCTGCACAGCATCTGGTTCGTCCCTGGAGAAATGTAAGTACATAAATTATGTATCTCAATAGGAGCTCTATATTTGTACAAGTTATATAAAGTTAACAGCATCAGTGATATTGTGGACACATTTCTCTCATTCATAATACCCAAGACTTACACACTTATTATTTGAGGGATAGTATTACAGATACAATTATTAGTCACCTTCAGGCAAGCAAAATAATCTCCTCATTTAGAATCCCTCTCTCCTGAAAGATATTACCACTATTTGTCTATGTCTCTTCCCCAAATCTGTCAAAGCATGCCTGTTGACCCCTATAATAGGATTGTTTGTTTAGCCTCATCAGAGTCACTTTTCTTAAGATTACTACATACAAACAATGGTACTTCAAATTGCTTCTCTATCTCTGTTACTGGATATGTTATCTATTTCATCATCACACTGAATCAATCCTAACAACACAAGAATATATCAGCAACAAATGAAATTATCCTCTATGCAGGCACAAATATAATGCAATATTGTTATGAGGGATTTAAGAAATATAAAAAAAAAGTGAATATGATGTTGAACCTACACAATGAAGATAGGATACATCAGGTTCCATGGGTGAATCTCTGTGTTGGAAGACTGCCATTGCCGCAGGGTAGGATTGAAGTAACTACTGTGCAGGACTCTCTTGGCTGGAGGCTCATAGGATGCCATGGTCTGAAAAAAGTGAGTTTGCTCAAAGGTTTTGGCATCGTACATTCATTACACATAATTGCATTGACACTTAACACATCTGAAAAGTTGATGAGTGCTTTGGTAATAAATCATGTACTCTTTTGGTTTATTTATCTAACAGACAAATAATTACTGCTACGTTATATAGAATCAGTAAACTTCAAAACTTAATAGAATTTGCTGGTATAAGGAGAGAGAGGTTGCATTAACGTTATTTTTGGCAACACATAATACTAAGGAAGGGGAGATTGGGGATCCACTCAGGGTATAGATAGGCCTCTATTAGGTGGTCTCCTTTTCCCCCATAAATTCTTGTAAAATGTCCACATTGTATATAAAAAAAAAGAAGAAAAAGTAATTTGTGAGGGAAAGTGTATTGGAAAATTGTGTTCTTGGTAGTGGTATGCTCCTTTTTCATCCTGTCCAGTCAGTGTTAGATGACATTTCCTTACATTTGGTTTTGACATTAGAGAGACGTAGGTTTAGGGGACCTGATAGGAGTATTAGAGGTAAATGGGGACATGAGCAAGGTTCTTAAGACCAATGACCAGGATTAAACCAAAAACTGGGTTCAAGCTTGAGAAATTTGTTTTTTCTAAAAGTACTTAGTTACATGGCCACTACATTCATACACAGCTGTCTATCATGATTGGCTGGGGGAATGGGCTCTGGTTTCTCCTCCTCATTATTAGGCAGTATTTGTTTCCTTAGTCCAACCTCTTTGCTTCCTTGGTCCAACCTAACTCAATAATTTAACATTCCCACTGGTGGTCCATAAGCAGCTGGTGTTTATTGACAAACTATAACAGAACCGGTCCTATCAGTTAACATGTGTAATACTGTTAATTCCCAAGGTAATATTAAGCATTTCGGTCAGTTACAGGATAAACGCCTGTCAGTTATACCAATGAGACGTGTATTAATGTACCAATTACGTGATGAAAGCTTCTTCTTCCTGTTACAAGTAAAAGGGAAGTAGGAAAACTGCAATAACACCAAACACCGGCGTGACTGACTTACCTCCGCTGTGATCTGATACAATAGCGTTGCCTGGCGTAGGGTGTGACTAGCAGTTGTCGTACCCCGGAGTTGTTTGTATGTTAGCTAGTGTATTTGTGTCCTAACTAAGCTAATGTGTTATCCCACAATTAGCTCTCTCCATAACTAGCATAGTGAAGCTATTTTGGGGGGATTTTGAGGTGTGTGTGTGTGTGTGTGTGTGATGCTGTAATACTGTTATACTGGCTCTCTATAACTAGCATAGTGAAGCTATTTTGGGGGGATTTTGAGGTGTGTGTGTGTGTGATGCTGTAATACTGTTATATTGGCTCTATCCATAACTAGCATTGTGAAGCTATTTTTCGGGGATTTTAAAGTGTGTGTGTGTGTGTGCTGTAATACTGTTATATTGGCTCTCTCCATAACTAGCATATTGAAGCTATTTCTGGGGGATTTTGAGCAGGTGTGAGAAGTATTACGGTGAGGAGCTGCTGTATATGCCGGACTATACACAAGGCGACCCGGTATATAAGATGGGTTGAGGCCGAAATTCACCTTCCCTCCTTTGCAACTCGAATAACAACACACTCGGCTCCACACCACATGTTTTCTGCGTGTCCTGCTTATCTCCACTGTGTTTTGTGACCCCTGCATGGGAAGACAGCGGCAGTAACCTTTGACAGAGTAAGAGCCAAGTAAGTGTTAAGGTGTGTATGTGAATAATTGCATTAAAACAGTATGTGTGGCGGCCCGGTTGTTTGTTGTGGTGGTGGTGGTGTGGTGTGCCGTCTGCTGCGTGTACCGGTGTTTCCAGTGCCCAGTGCCCCGCCCCCTGCCAGTGCCACCCTCCAGCACCCCGCCAGTCCACACCCCACCACTAGAACATAAGAAAATAAGGGAACCTGCAAGAGACCGCTAGACTTATTCGTGGCAGTCCCAATATGAACACCTCTGCCATTTCCACCTGTCATTCTCATCCATAAACTTGTCCAATCTTTTAAAACTCCTGACATGCCCATTGTGCCCTGCCTGTCGCCGTGTTGTCCATACCATATATTGATTGTTGTTCCATTGTGATAGCTCCTCACTTGGTCATGTTCATCAAAGCTCCTCACTTGGTCATGTTAATTTGATGGATGGAAAGGGGAACCATTCACTGTCATCCATGTGAGCTTCAGGAATTAATAAATATGCTTTAATATTGTATGGAGGATCAGTATGTTATGGGATCATCTTAAATACTTTTCTGTCAGATGTGTGGCATATCAGGACTTCCAAGCATCATAAAGGATGTTTTTATCACCGAGACTTCTTTCAAGAATACACTACAAGGTCTTAAGGTAACCCATGATACTTATATGCATCTATAAATAAATATAATCGTTACATATGAAACAATGAGATGTATTGGCTTTGATAAGTTTATGGTAATTATAGCTGCAGTAATGTATGTGTTTCTTAATAAATATTTGTTATAGTTTTCTCCATCAGATGTGTCAGTCTTTGGGACTCCCTGCCTGATAATGTTGTGTCACTAAACTCAAATCTGCTAATCCTTCAAATCTGCCCTCAATTCCTCTCCTATATGAGTTCCTTACTTCCTTTTCAACCAATCATAATCACTTAGTTGCTTTCCTTCCTCCAATTTTACTACTTCATTGCCTAACAACCTCCTCTGCATAAGGTACATAACTCAGTCCTACATCCTTAGCTTATCTCTCGTGTCTTTTTCACTCTTAGCAGACTGACGTACCTGCAGAATCATGCTACTCCCTCTTTTTTATATGCATTTGCCTAACTTTGCATGACTCTTAAGAAATGCAAGGGTAGCCAGCTGGATTAGTGTATGTAAAATTCTGAGGCAGTTCCTTGATACCATTCAGAAGTGTGAGAGGCAAGGTGAGCCCAGCGACACGTTGGGTGCATGTTACGACCAACCTCCGTTGTCAATCCCAGGGGCCAAAAGATTCCACAACGGATGTTCTTGATTTATCAACATTTCCTCTGGAACGCATCAGAAACTTCTCCATCATAGCTCATGTTGATCATGGCAAAAGCACCCTTGCTGACCGAATACTAGAAATTACAGGTAATGTGCAAATATAGGAAATGTTTAGTCACATTTCCTTTGTCTTTGGGAAGGGTGTGTATTTACCTAGTTGTATTATACAGGATTTGAGCAGGACTCATAGTCCCTGTCTTCATATTCCCATTTATCCAACATTTCCTTAAATTTGTGTATTGTATGCTTGTCTTAAAATGATGTAGTAGAATCTAGAGCCATGTGTGATCAATTAGTGCAATTTGAGGCCATTGTGTGGTGTAAGTATTTGTTCAGAGATCATCCAGTGCTGTAAGCAGATTCCAGGTTGTGTGAGCCATGGACAAGATTTTATTAGAAATATTGTTGTATTAAGGAAAATCAAATACATAGCATAGCTCCTGTGATTCATGAGCCTTACCTTTTCTCTGTAGCCTATTTTTATCCAATAGCGTGGATTTTATACAGTATTAGCTAGTGTATTCTCAAAGCTCTTCTTTTGTATCTTTATGTTTATCAAAAGAAAACTGGCTTGCAGTAACTGCATACTATACTTATACTTTCAGTTGTTCTCAATTTATGTATGGTGTTGGTCTGACAAATTGATGATTTCTTGCAGGTGCCATCAAAACAGACACTAAGAATAAGCAAGTCCTTGATAAATTACAGGTAGAGAGAGAAAGAGGGATAACAGTCAAGGCTCAGACAGCATCTGTTACTTACAAATATGGTGGGAAGGTAAGAGGTTTTGCTCATACTCATACTAACATTAGGAGTAAATACTAAAAAGATAAACTTATCTATGTTTTGTATATTTAGAAGTTGAATTAAGTTTTTGCATGTTTTACGGTGTTCATTCATCTTTGTTATGTGTACAAAGGTGTACATGTTTATATGCTCATAAGTGAAACCTTCCTTAGATTATTGATGTTGATTACTTCACTACACTATTTCAGGAATACCTGCTGAACCTTATTGACACTCCTGGCCATGTTGACTTTACTTATGAAGTGTCCAGGTCACTGTCTGCCTGCCAAGGGGTCATACTGCTTGTTGATGCCAATGGAGGTGTCCAGGCACAGACTGTGGCCAACTTCTATCTGGCCTTCACTAATGAGCTGGCCATTATTCCTGTACTGAACAAGATTGACCTAAAGAATGCTGACCCTGAGGCTGTGAAGGAGCAGCTGTTCACTCTTTTTGAGATCAATCCTGATGATGTGTTGCAGGTATGAGTGTGTTGGGTCTGTTGTAGTCTGTGAATTCCAGTTGTTAGAACTTACAATAGGAAGTAAAGATATTGGAAGTAGATTAAGTTCATGGTTACTATTTACAAATTGATTATTTAAATTTCTATGAGACTTTATTTTAATCTAAGTTGTTGGTGATATAATAAAATTTCTGATTAATTGGAAAGACTAAATATAGAATATCTTAATTGTTATTTTGTTTATGGTGAAAGTTTTGAGGCAAAAAATGGATTGCATCTCCATTCCACAGATATCAGCAAAGTTAGGTATGGGTGTCACCAATGTCCTGGAGGCTGTCATTGAAGGTGTGCCATCCCCAGCAGAGAAGTGCAGGGTGGATGCTCCTCTCAGGGTCTTCCTTTTTGATTCTTGGTTTGACAAATATAAGGTAATGAATGCATTGTCTTGCATGTTTTACCTTGTAAGGAAATAACATACAATATGTATTTTTTATTTTGTTTTCATAGTCCAGTAGATTAATTTTTGCATACAATACCTTCCTTAAGTGTTACATTTGATAATTGTCAAATTGAAAGGGTGGATGAAAAAGCTGAATTAGCCACGTCTCATATCTGGGCCAACAGATTCATATAGACAGCAAGCACCTCCCCAGTTAGGCATGTGCAAATCTTATGCTGCTGCAGAAATTGTAGATTTAATTAGGTAGATACGTATGTACATAATTCAGTCATGTAGATGATGCTTTTGTGCCACTGCAGGGTGTTGTGTGCTTGGTGTTGGTGGTGGATGGCTGCCTCAACAAGGGTGCCCAGATTGTGTCTTCACACACTGGGAAGCCGTATGAGGTGAAAGACGTTGGGATTCTGGCACCTCATGAAGTTCCCACAGATCACCTGTGAGTTACCTGTCATTTTCAGATGTATAGGTTTTCTCTTATTTTAAAGACAACATCAGGTGTTCCTAATAGGTCTCCTCAAGCCTCAAGGGAAGATATAATTGAAGTAATATCTCCATTTGTTTCTGCTCTTGCATAGTGTACACTTTTTTTTTTTTTGTGTGTGTATACAAACATTTTGTTTCTCTTTTGTTGGAACATCCTTTTGCAACAGCCTCATTTACCATTCCCACGTGTATTTTTAGTCATCCTCATTTTTACCTTTCTTTCTGTGTGAGTCTTAAGTTGTTTGGTGTGGTCAGCTGTGCCACGCTTCATTGGTAAACCTTTACCTGTATTGATGAACTTGACATACACACTAAGTGTGAGGCAGTTGGTGATGTTTTTCAATGCTCATGTCTTTGAATTACAGATACACAGGTCAAGTTGGTTATTTCACAGCCAATATCAGAAATACCAAAGAGGCTTTGGTGGGGGATACATTCTACTTGAAAGGAGAAGAATGTGAACCACTTCCAGGCTTCAGGGAGACAAAACCTTTGGTAAGTTTGTTATTATTAGCATTTACATTTTAAGCACAGTCCTGTGACTTCATCATAAGCTTTGATCATCTTATGTATGCATGTCTGTTAAATATTGTTTTGATTACCTGTACTCCTGCAGGTGTTTGCTGGTGTTTACCCAATGGACCAAAGTGAACACGGACAACTCAAGGCTGCCATAGAGCGTCTTTGTTTGAATGACAGGAGTGTCTCTGTCAGCATTGAAACAAGGTCAGACATCTTGTTTATTATTTTGCCTTTTTCAGTCATGAGGTTTATAGTAGTAGTGATGTAGTGGCACTTTTATTGCATACATACATACACACATGAACTTGAAACAGTGTGGGAATGATGAATATTCCTCTTGAGTTGAATACTCAGTTTACTTGTGTTGTGATGACTGTTTGAGTTCCTTAAACTTGCAGTTCGGCATTGGGCCAAGGGTGGAGGCTTGGGTTCCTCGGCCTCCTTCACATGGATGTCTTCAACCAGCGGCTGGAGCAAGAGCATGGAGCTCAAGTGATTATGACAACACCTTCTGTCCCATACAAGGTAGGTGTATTGGTGGTATAGATTTTCCTCAGACTCATGTGAGATTCCCTATCTGTAAATGTATGCCTTAAATATGCATCCAGTGTAACAGTGTAACATAATAGTAAATGTTTGTGTACTTGCTTTTTGTTTGAATATTTATACACCTGAATTTGATATAAATGTATTGGCCCTTTCGTCTACTTCTGACAACTTAAAACTACTTCTATTATGTGAAGTCAGAATTGGTTTGCATGTTTTACTTTAGCATGTGATGTAAATGCTGTTGTACTTTGTTGACACAGATTCGAGTCCAAGGCACCAAGGTTATCCAACACTACAGGGGAGAGAAGGTAATAATAAACAACCCAGTGATGTGGCCAGACCCGCAGAACATCGTAGAGACCAGCGAAACTTTTGTCAGGGGAACCATTATTACTCCTGGTTGGCTTCCTTTTTGAAACATTTCATTGGTGTTGTTCATAACCCCTTCAGTACTGGGACACATTTTTACCACAAGTTTTTGGTGTTTTTAGATTATTTCATTGACATTTGGAAGGTTCTATGGAGATTAATGGCCAGAATCTGTACTATTTTAATCCCCATGAGTTTTTATAGCTGTATTAAATCAACAAATAATAAGCATAAATATGAAAATGCATCCCAGTACTGAAGAGGTTACAGCAATGACTGAACCTGTATCATTCTAGTGCAATATTACAAGTATGCATAGTTCAAGACCGCTTTTGAGTTTTGAATACTATTACATTTACTTCTGTGTGTTGCAGTGACCTACCTGGGCGACATCATAGGTCTGTGTCAGAGCCGGCGTGGCGTACAGCAGAGCATCAGGAATATTGACAACAACAGGATAATTATGCACTACAAGTTACCCTTAAATGAAATTGTTGTTGATTTTTATGACTTTTTGAAATCTATATCATCTGGTTATGCAACGTTTGATTATGAAGAGTTAGGATTTGAATTATCCTATTTAGTGAAGGTGAGGATGGGATAGAATAGTACATTTGTTCCATTTTTCTGTTATTCATTGGTATCACTTCTCTTATGTAAATGAAGTAAAGAGGTGTCTTTCATTATTTAGAGATTTCTATTTTTAGACCTCAGATAACATGAGTTTAAAATTTAATTCTGTCTGAACTTAAATCATACTTTAGTCAGAGGTTATTTTCTGAGATATATTATTCTAAATATGTTATTGAGCTATAAACTATCTTATGTTGCAGACTTATGTACATTTACATTTTGTGAGAAAGATGACAAGATGGGAAAAAGTGACCTTAGGATATTTTGAGAAAACTGAATGTATTACTGTGACACCGTGACACCGGAGCCTTGACTTCAGAAATGTCTGTTTTGGTACAACTGATGCAGTAACATTATTCATCATACCTTTCATTTACACTTACTTACAAAATGTGATGAGTTTTTATAGCACAGTGATGCACATTGACCACTTGGTAGGAAGTGAATTGCTTGAGAAGGCTGTGTAAGAAATCCTCCATGTTTAACAAGGTCTATTAGCAAATTGAATCTCTTAGTCCAAGGGAACTAAAGAATATTCAAATATAGTAATCCATTGCTTGAATGTAGCTATGACATTGGTTTTTTTCTCTTCCAGTTTATTGATTAATTTGTCTCCACACAGCTTGATGTCCTACTGAATGGCTATGCAATACCAGAATTATCCACAATAGTCCACTCTTCCAAGGCAAGGAGTGAGGGGAAGCGTGTAGTTGAGAAGCTAAAAGACACTTTACCTAGACAAATGTTTAAGGTATGGCTTTCTTGTAGAACATCTCGATCACATGCTGAATATTGTTTATAATAGTAGTATATAATAGGTAGATATTTCATGTCACTTGTTATTTTTGTTTGTCATATTTCAGATTGTAGTCCAAGCTGCCGTTGGAGGAAATATCCTGGCTCGCGGTGACATAAAAGCCCTGCGGAAAGACGTTCTTGCAAAATGTGTAAGTGTTACTAATTTCTAAACTTTTTCATTGTGAGCATAACAGCATCTAAGGCAGCATGTTGTGGGACTGATTGCAATTGCAGAAATTATCTGTGTTATGTTCAAAAACTATTATTTTTTATATATATATCTTTTTCATGCTTTGTCTTTGCTTCATTTCAGTATGGTGGAGACATCACTAGAAAGATGAAGCTATTAAGACGTCAAGCTGAAGGCAAGAAGAAACAGATGAAAATGTATGGTAATATTGAAGTTCCACGAGAAACTTTCATTAATCTGCTGAAGAGATAACACAAAATCTTCAGTATCAACCCAGGTATATGATTTAACTGTTTATTATAAGAGATATCAACTTACGTAAATATCAAGATTGTTATTGCCATTACTGTTATCATCATCATTGTCAATACCATAAGAGTCCACAGGCATAGAGTTTAGTGTGTTGTGCTGACAGGAGAGAGGTCCAGTGGTTTGAATCCTCAGCAAAGTGGCACAAGCAACCTAAAGTCTATATTCACTTAGTAGAAAAGGGGTACATGACATAAACTGTAACTTCACTGCATAATAGGAACAGATGACCTATCTTGTATAAATAGGCCATCTGGGAGGGAGGTGAATTCCAAAATACAAGCTATACTAAGTGTGTGCATTTTATTTATTTTTTAGTATTAGTATTTATCTTATTCATTTTCCTCAGTAGGAGAGCTACCATCAAGGGCAACAAAAATATTACGTAGATAAAGAAAAGGCTCACTTGCATATCAAACAAGAGTCAACTGATGGAGGAAGTCTTGAAACTTTCTTCTTGAGTTCAAGTTATAGGGAGAAGGAAATAGGAGGCTGAGAGTTCTAGTGTTTAGCAGAGAAAAGGATGAATGATTGAGGATACTGATTATCTCTTGCTTCAGAGGTGGATAGAATATGGGGGAAAAGGAGGCATGCAGAGATCAGAATAGCAGTTAGTCTGAAACTAGTGTTAGGATATAGTAAGTAGCAATGAGAGAAAGACTGAAGACTGTCACTTAGAGGAGTTGATCAGACAAATTGTTGCTTTTGATTGCATCCTATCTAAAAGTGCAATATTAGGAATTCCTCTTATGTACATGTGAAGCATTTTCCTCATATTGATGAATGAGGCCATGGTACAGAATGATCTTTGCTGCTAACCTGAAAGGTGATGCAACAGGAAAGAGGGATTTAGCTCAAAGCTTTTTTCTCTTTTCCTTTACTTGCAAACCTATAAATGTGGTGCTATTTCAGTAGTACTGGTTCAGATAGGGTTACTCTAAAGGTTATCAGATCCAGACACTCTTAACAACTTCTAATATTCAATCTTTTTGTGAAAAACTTTCAAAATATTCTTAAAATAATAATGTGACCTTAATTTTCAGAATAAAATTTTTTCCCAACTGAAACAGGTACCCTTTCAGATATTCATGATTCTGAAAAATTTTAGACTCTGTTCAGCAGCATTAGTGCTACATAGTCAGCTGTTGGCTGGGATCAGGGTTGAGATTGAAACCTCTGAACTTTGCAGAGTTGACAGAGGCCACAATACAGTCAAGATATTGTTAAGGCTGTAACATAAACTAAATTAAGCATGAAAAGAAAGTATTAAATGATGTACTTAAGGATAAGAAACATTCACAAGCTTTCAAGATATCCTTTAATACCATGAGCAGTGCAGCTAAACTAACACAGGTACACTGGTAAATTGAGGCACAAATCAGTAACATGTTTGTGTGACTACTTGTGTAAAAAAATGTGATCATACTCCCTGTCACTTTACTTTTTTTTCATTAATAACCACAGTTTGAAGTTAAGGTTTTGTGACAGTGTTACTTGCTTGTAAAAAAAGAGAACACACTGCATGGTACCAACCATGAAGAAATTATTACCAATTTGTTCCTCGATAATTGCCAAGAGGCGGCACACGCAGAACATTTGTCCCAATGGGGAAAATACAATTCTGAAATGCCTGTATTTCACAGGCAAGAATATGCCTGTTATAAATACATTTCCTTGGACACTCAGCACTATTGATTGCTCTTAAAGGTGTGAAAAGAAAAAAAAAGGAAAAAAAGAAACATAATATACAAAATGGGGTTTTTGGTACTCTATGTACATACAGTCAAAATGAAGTGCCTATCATAGATAAATGTAAAAACTATAGAATAATGATGTGTACAAACAAGTAGGGAGGCAACTAAATACTTGATTGATGCAATTTCTTGGATGAAGTGGGTGGCAACTGAGATCATGTACCCAGCACAGGGTGTTGGATGGACTGATATGATCATGAAATGAGTAATGCGGAAAAGGAAAATAGCACCTAAATTAATCTTGTCAGATATGTATGAAAGTACACCATCATATAAAACTAAATTTGATGGACATGAGATGCATTCCATGAACTTTAAAGCCAATAGTTTTTAAAACTGAAACATTCATTAGTCACGAGCTGTAGCCAGCATTCTCCAAGCTTATCTTGTCCAGCTGTAACAGATCATAAACATGCAGTTGTACTAGAAAGCTGGACTTTTCATCTTTTTTATGAATCAAGATATCCAGAGAACTCATGAAAACCTAGAGAATGTCTGTCTGTGGATGGATGGAGTCAATTCTTAATATTAACTTTTATACAAGTTTGCAAGTTTAATTTCAAAACATTTTACTGCACTGCAGCTCTGTAAGGTACCTTGCTGTAACTATAAATTTTTAAAACCACAAGGTATATGCAAGATACATCATTGATGTTTGTAGTATAACTATTTACAAGCGTTTTTCACAAGATACTTGAATAATACTTTTTGCTACTATAATTACACGTAATTTCTCAAATGTATCAGTTTATAAAATTACAGAAACATTTCCTGGAAAGTAAAGAATGAATTTGTATAAGCTCAATACCATTGTTATGACAGTTCCTTGTAAACATGTGAATACTTTAGCACACTTAACAGCTACTGACAAAAAAATCTACATTGTGTACAGAGTGGTGAATTTCTGGGTGCCATTCTAAATACAGCATTTTATAAGATACGATGAACTTGATGAAATTGACATGATGGACAAGAATTTGTACGTTTTAGGAAAAGACATGTGAGATGAACATAATGCAATCCAGAAATATTGCCATTGCACATTTTACAAGCATAGAATATAGCATAATCTACAGCATGAATCAGAGTAATGTTTTGTACAAAACTACTTGCATTAGGACATGATAACGAAGTACAAGCTGATGGTAGCCATTTATAGAGTTTAATACTTAACCAGGGGACTTCCATTCTTAATGCCTATAAAAAGAAAAAAAGAAAAAAATACCAGAACATGGAAACACTAGTTTTGCTCAAAGACCTACACTCAGTGAAGGGCACTTTTAAAACTACTACTGCTAATACATGCCCCAATACACAAAGTCAAAAGTTCAGATCTACTAATAATAATATGTATTTGGACTGTCTACTGTGGACAAGTGGAAAGGTATACCTTTATTTTCTATAAATGAAAATTTGCTTCCAGCACTGCTCACGTGACCAAACTATTAACCAGGAAATGACAAACTATCGATTTGCTTTGGCTGACACAATCAAACATTCCTTAATACTATGTCAGGGTAACTAGTTGAGATAAGATGTTCATAATGTCACAGCAGGTACTGAATGTTTCACACTAATTATCCTCATCATTAACTTATCATGTATGTACATTAGCACATACAATTTAGTAACTAATCATAACCACAACTTTTACATGAAATGGAGAGGGAGAAAGAAAGAAATCATAAAAATAAATATATCTTTTTCCGTATTGTATTACTAGCATTTCAGCAAACTAGAAAAAGCCTGATAACTTTATAGCTCTATGGCTCTAAAGTCCTCTCTGAATTTTCATAATAAAAAAAAAAAAAAAATGTAGTATACTTTTACTTCAGTGTAATAGAGTCCTTGGGTGGCAGACTTGAGGCCAGGCTGAGGAGGATGTCCACACTTTCCTCTTCCGTCAACTCTCCTGGCTGTAAGTTAATGGGACATCAGATTCCTACATCCAGCACAGCACTGATGACTTTTTCATCTCCCAAGAGCTTTGCTCATTTCTAGACCTCAAAATAAACATGCCTCCCTCACTCGTCTCTTTCTTTACAAAATTAATCGAATTACTGAAGCAAAACAAATGAAAATAAACCCCCGTTGTTGCTTGCCCATTACAATGTTAGTTCATTATCTCCTACCTTAGGCGCAGGTTGTTTGGTGGTGCACCTGAGGCACATGTACTCTTCATCTTCATGCACGTCGCCAGCCTTCAGCCCAACGCACACGTAGTGGAACCATCCTTCACAGCCGTCACACTGCACCCAGTCTACATTCTGCCCTCCGGGGTGTTGGCACTTGCTGGCTGCACAGGCCTCATCTGTATCATCATCATCATCGTCACTCTGTAAACTATTTGATGTGGCAGATTGCATTTTTTTCTTTCTTCCAACACCCATAGTCTTTTTCTTTGGACCTTCTTTGTTTGCTCCTGGTCCTCCTCCTCCTCCTCCTCCTCCTCCTCCACCAGTGCCCCCTCCTCCTCCTCCTCCCCCACCTATTCCTCCTGGCCCTCCTTCTTTCTTTTTCTTTTCTATACTTTTAGAAATAGCTTTCTTCTTCACTACTCCCTTTGGAGTTTTTCCATCAATAGGACAGATCTTTCCCAATTTTGTTTTCTTAATGGGGGACTTATGAGGGGACTTGGGAGGATCATCCAGTCCCTCAGTCTGGGACTTGCGTTTCTTTGGAGCTGCCTTCTTAGCTTTGTTTTCATCACTTCCTCCATTGGCAGAGTTAAAGGAGAGAAGAGTGTCTTCCAACATGGATGGTGGATGACTGGCAGCCTGCAGAACCCTCCACATGTGTGTAGTTTCATCGAGACTTACTTCCTGAAGTTCTCCTTCTACGAGGAGATCCTGCACCTGGGAGCGCGTCCTTGGAGTCAGGGAGATGAGGGGAGTGTCTTGGTTCTCCATCAAGGTGGCCACCAGACGACTCCAGCGTGCTTTGTCCATCTCCGATTTCTTTTCCTTGTTCTGTTTGTTGCTTGAGTAAGCATGTTCCCAACTACCCTCATCCACTTTTTTGGTTGCATTTTCCTTCTCCACATCCACTTTGGTTTCACTGTCTTCACTCAGCAATGAATCATCATTTGTAGAGTCATCTACTTCCATTTTCTCCTGAAAGATTCAAGATTCAGCACTTTAGGAAAGATGACTGAGTGGTAATCCCTGCTACACTTTTCCAACAATCGACCAGCGTGTGCCACTGAACATACCCGCTGTGCTCCAAGATTGCCACTGCACACACAACAAAACTGGATGGAAACACTGTATTGACTTTTCTTTTTGTCTCTTAAAATTATAGTTTGAAGTCAATTATTCTACAATACATAACATGTGTACTATTAGCATATTTCCCATGAAATGAAAAAAAATATAAATTCTATACTCTCCCTAAGTGAGAAATTGATTTTAAGCCAAGTTACCCATTGTCAGCAAAGTAATATAAATTTTTTAAATTTTTTGGTTGGATAGTATGTTGGTGATAAAGTAAACCATTGTAAATAAAGTGAGGGAAACATTTCTGGTTATACGTCAAACACTCTGTGAGCTGAGTACCCCACAGTGGTTGATCATTAATAATTTATCAACAGTGTAAATAATAAAGTATTTTCTGAAATACTCACATCCTGTCCCTGAGAAGATACCCCTTTGTGCTGCTGCTGCTGCTGCTGCTTCACTTGAGCTTCAACAAGCTTTTGTAGGAATACTGATAACTTTGCCAAGGCAGCAGTCAACTCCTCTGTCTTCATCAACTGGCGGGCTCGGTCCTGCCAGGACATAGCTCGTTCTGTCAGGCACTGCAGAGCCTCGGCTTCTGGTAATCTGGTGGAGAAAGAAAGTATAACTAAGAAAAACAATGATTTAAAATGAAGTGAAGAAAATACTTTATAGAAATTAAACTTCTAAAATGACCACTGGAACGATTTACACAGAGAAAGGTATACACTCTGACAGCAAACAGTGGCTGGAGTGGGAAAAAATTGCAAACATTTCTTGAATATTGTGAAAGCTGAGGAAAGCTATCAATTCATACTGGGAAGTCATGTGAGTGTCAGGCTACTACTGCCTATGGTATCAGATTGCAAGGTAGACAGACCCCAATCTCAAGCATTATTAGGTGTGAGTAGCAACAACTACTAGTGTACACACATACAATACTTTTATATTTTGTTCTCTGTTACTACCAATAAGGCTGTCATTAGAATGGACTCAGAGCTGTCAGCTCTAACATTATGGAGGAGAAAGTCTGCATCTCTATACCTACTGGTCTAAGTCCAATTTTTGTCTGCATCTCTATACCTACTGGTCTAAGTCTAATTTTTGTCTATCTCCTCAACCTTGTCTCAAGATAAAGAGTAATTATTAAATTACTGACAGTCTGCCCATCAGTACAATGAGGTGGAAAAATACACAAAAGTTACATAGTACACAAAGTGCAATATTGTAATATTCTTAAAAAAGTTTGTATTATAGGGGTATGTATTAGTATCATTGAGACACACAGCTATGAGTACATATAATGTAAGGAATCATACCTGACAGGCAATTTCTGCAGAGTCACCAGGAGAGACAGGATGGTCTCCAGACGAGGGCGGCGTGACCTCTCACATGATGGACACAGAAATCGGCCCTCATTACTAAGCTTCACTTTACTACGATGAGAGGATGGAACACATCCACCTGAAAATTTTGAAGACCATTTTAGTTTGTTTTCTTGTTTAATTTTCATAATAATTAATGATTCTGTAGTTGACACTCCACATTGGTGGATTTTTGTGTTTTCATTTCTTTGCACCATCTTGTGAATAAACCGATACATAATTTGTTACATATGTATAATTGAACAATAAATACAGGAAGTTATTAGTGGTGAAGCACACTTACTGTGAAATAGATCGAGGCACAGAGAACAGGTTAACATGTTGGGTTGTGGAGGCTTGTGACAAAGACAGAAGGTGGCTCCTTCTTGCGGAATATCTCCGTCTCGCTTGTTGCGGTTATGAGCCCTTAAAGCTCGCATGGCTCCCAGCTCTCTCTCCTCACATTCCTTCAAAAGTAAAAAACATACAAAACTCTGAAGGTAAAATTTACAACAAAGTGGTTCAGCAGAATATCTAAGCTTTACAGCAAGGAGGCTGCTAGAAATTATAGAATTATTCCGGATTGTGATTAGGTGAAGAGGATTGGCAGGTAAATATGTATGTATGGAGCCTTGCAGAACTATGGTGATGATGACATGGGATAAAACAGCCAAAAAGAATGAATTACAATTAGTAATAGGCAACATCTTAATGAATTGAAGTAAGATATAACAGTTATCAGTGAAATCACTCATTAAAAAGTAAGGGATGAAGTAGTCACCTTGAAAGCTTTCACTACTATGGCTGAATTGGCAGCATCTTCCATAGATATGTCCAGGAGCTGAGCCTGCTGCTGCAAGGCTGACATCTCCTCTCTCTTGACCCTC
Source organism: Callinectes sapidus (assembly GCA_020233015.1). Taxonomy (NCBI): domain Eukaryota; kingdom Metazoa; phylum Arthropoda; class Malacostraca; order Decapoda; family Portunidae; genus Callinectes; species Callinectes sapidus. The sequence continues at coordinate 7,835,404 of CM035179.1, forward strand.
TTCCTCTTACCAGAAACTACACCAATATCTGTGCGAGGCACCAACACCTGGAAAAAAGATATACATACAAACCCATGCAAACACTAGGCTGAGCTGTAGTGACCCTGCTGTCAATAGTCAAATTACATTCATTAATAACCAAACACAGAGAAACCTAGATCTTACCTCCAACAGAGTGAGGTGTGAATTTTTCTTTAAGAAGGTACGAGCAGTTTTTTCCAGCCAAGCATGGGCTGCTTCAACGTTTTCCTCAAGTTCAGCCAAGGGCTCAAGGTGTAGTGGAATAGGACGTCCCCTGGCTACCAAACTCTCGACTGTCTCCAGTAGCGGAGCAGTTTCTCCTTTTTGTAGTGTGGTGACCTTGTTGGTCCACTCACGGGCTCGCTTCACAGCATCCTTGAGAGCAGCAACGCTGGGCAGGTGGGCAGGGACCTCCTCAGCTTGCTTCACCAGTTCCTCTCCCTCACTTACACTGATGCCTGGCCTGAAACATTCATGTAGAGATATAAAGGTCTGCTTCGGGGTTCTTTGTGTGTTTTTTTTTTGCATCAGTGCAGATATATCAAATGCATTGTATCATATCAGTATGTAAAGCTTTACTTACTTAGCATTCAGTGCTTGACTAGCTTTTTCTTCCCAGGTTTCCATATTTGTTAGAAGCTGCTGTAACTGAGCCATGGCCTTTTCAATCTTTGGGTGCGGAGGCAAAGATATTCCTGAGTCCAACAGCTTTCTTACACAATCTACTGTTACTGAACCTTCCAGTGTTTCCTCCACCTCCTCAAGCCACTCAACCTGTGTGTGTGTTGGATAATATATCACTCAAGAGATATTGTTTCTGATGCAAGTATCAAATGACAAGGGCACAAAGAAATTATGGACACCAAAGTCACCAATACATAAAAAATAATCATAGATATTCAAAAATTATAAATATCTACATTGTTGATGGTCAATTTCCTACCTGTTGGAGTTTGTGTTTGAGTCTAGGCAGCTCGGGCAAATCAATGTCCAGGGAGCAGCCAGTGTCCACCATCTTGGCAATGATATCTGAATCTGGGTTGTCCTGATTGAGCATCTCCACTGCCTCCTTCTGGAAGGTGGTGACCCGGTTCAGGAGATCCTTCACTGCTTCACCTTCACGCACCACACAAGCCAGAGACTCAATCTGCTCGTGGAAAAGCCTCAGCTCTTCTAGAGTCAGTCTGCTCTTGGCCTCACCACTGCCTCGAGTCCTGATGATAAAAGACATGACGATTGATTCAGAAGAGAAGTAAGAATCAGTCAATTCGCATCTCTATACCAGCAGGTGGCACAACCACCTGATCCATCAATGAGTCTAGCAACAAAGAGTCCAGCTACCACACAAACTTGAGAAACATTCAGGAACTGTAAGACTTTGAACATGTAATTAACAATGGTCATGACAAAATGATAAGTTACAATGTACTAATGGATTAGAGGAAACAAATAGTGATTCATTTGTTAACCAGGCTGATATTTCCACAAAGCATAGCAATGAGCAACTACTGAAAATACTTGAAAGTCTTCCCATCCATCTGTGTGCTGACAACCATGTATAGGACAAGAAAGCTTCACAGCATGTATACTCACCTGGTGCGAACCTTCTTTGTGGCCAAGTGAGCAGCAACAGTTGCACATTTCTCAGCCTCAGTCACTGCCTGAATCAGTGTCTGTAGCAATTCACTTTCAGGGAACCTCTGAGACTCTGCTTCTTCAACCAGCTCTCGCAGATCACTCAGCTCTGCAGGTATCAACATTTCTGTTAATGCTGCTACTTGAATATCTTCTTTAAAACATATAGAATAATCAAGTTGTTATCATTACAACAATGTTAGTCTTTCTTGTGGCACAACGATATACAATTAATCAATAATAGATTATACTTTATTACGCTTTTAACATGGAGACAAGAAGCCATTACACAATCCTATGGGGAAACTCACCTAATTTATCTTCAGGCTTTGCCTCTAGAGCTTCCTTCACTTTGACTGCCCAGTGATCAAAGGACTCTGCTCGCACCTTGAGGCGTTGCAGCAGCGGCGGCAGCTCATCCAAAGTGTAACGGTATCTGTACGACACACAGAAACAATATATCGGTAATGAATTATTTGAACATAAGGAATACAGCAATGGAAGCCTACCAAACATTCCTAACACTTTGATAACTACATTAACACAGTCAAACTACACACCTTAATGTGTGGTTCTCTGGTGCACATTCACACAGCATTTTGTAATGCCTCAAGCACACAAGGCGCTCTTGAGTACATGTACACGTTACTGCAGATAAGAAACATGTGGTTTTGCAGAAATCACACTGCCGCTCATCGTCCGGCAGCAGCTCAAAAGCCTCTCTTTCTGCGCTGGTCACACCCTGCAAACATCAATTGCCCATTACCCAAAATACACACTATTTAAAGATTCCATAGGTAATAATTCAGTACATTCTTTCAATATGATTTAAAGTCACAAATGGCTCACCCAATGGAGGAGTGAACGGCGCAGCTTCTTCTCCAGGTCCACCATCCGCAGCATGTCCTGGTAGGTGGCGGCAGCTACTGTAAGGTCCAGCTCATCAGGAGTTGATGCCATTTTACACACCAATTCATTGTGGGAGAATACACAGTACCGCTTCAGATTGCTGTAGTGAAGAACACACTCACGTCCAATTGCCAGCTGAAACAAGAACAAATGTGTTAATCAAACTATACTTCTATTCCCAAGAGAAATATGCAAAAAAGAAGAATTTATGTAATATTTTTCATGCAATATACTTTGCAGAAAATACTACTCAAAGAAAATATTTCAATCAAATGTTATGATACTTACTCATCCATTGCTTATACATTGTACATTAACCCCCAAAGGATGGATAGTTGATGCAAGTTAACCAGGTCAGCGTATGGTATGCAACCATTCAAACACAGGATGAGAAAGTGTAGAAGTTGTTTCACCTGATCATGTCACCACAAACACACCAGATCACCTACACAGTCTGAGTTTGTGGGAGACTGAAAAGGGAGGATTGTGACAAGTGTGATGCTACTACCATTTTAATCAAATGGTCAAGAAGAACTTTGAAATTGAAGATGGAAAATGGCCTATTTTGCTGAATTGTCAAAACTAGCCCAGCTGGGAAGAATGTCCATGTCCTTCAGGGGTTAAAGATTAGTTCAAAAATTTTCACGATCACAAACCCAATCAGGAGGAGCGAAGTTCACAGCCTCAGCAAAGTTGTAGCCCTGATTGAAGCCAGCATGATATGATCTGGGGAAGGTGATGACAAACTCTCCTGCATGCTGGTCAGTTCTTACAATTGGCACACCTGTAAACAATTGAAAGAAAAATAAAAACTGTCACGCAAATAAATAAATAAAACTGTGTGGCAAACCAACAAAGCTATGCTGCCCTTTTCTTGTTCATGGAAATCAAAGCTCACAAGATGTCATAAAAATTCCATATTTTGGAGCTACTGATTTTTTGCGAGCAGGGAATGAAATAGTTTTTTAAATCCTTACATCTAAAGCACACTAAAAAGACCACAATCTTTCTCCTTTTCTACCTGCTTTCATGAGAATGTTTGGGTTCATAATAGTGACAAGCTGATGGAGCAAGTCTGGCTGTGCGTGGAATAGTTCTGGAGCAGCATTCTTCATGGCATCTTCAAAGGACTCTGCCATCCCTCCTGGCACTCCATACCATGTCTTTGGCTCACCCCTGGAAATGTAAATAATCATATAAAATAAATGAAACATAACAGATTGTGGGGAATTTCTACTTTTCATACATGCATTTTGAAAGACATCTTAAGGTCAGACATATAACCATGGGTGCCCACAGAAAAAAATGCAGGGATGCCATTGATATGGAGATCACTAGAAATTAGGGAAATGTTGACTACGAGACACAGGGAGGAGGAAGTGAAGGTCTTGGTCTGTGTCTGCTGCTGTTATGGTGGGTGCCTTTAACTGTGGTATAGCCATCACCATGGGCAGCAGCAGAAAAAAATGCATGGGAGGGGAGGACACTGATATGAAGATTGGTGTGGGGCAGAGGTCTGAGGCAGTGGTGTAGCTACAGGGGGCATGGGTTCTATAAATTCCATGGGAAGGATGGGGGTAAATGTCCCCCTAAAGACACCCATGCACAGAACAACTAACATCCCAACAGCCTTCTCTCTTCTATCATCTTATTTGTGACCTCTCCTACTACTGTTTGTGGGAGAAGTCTACTTTCTTACATAATTAATATAATCAGGAAGAGTATAATTTCTTACCAATGTAAATAGTTGATAGAGTAGCTCCAGTGGTCCTCATTGTGCCAACAGAAGGTGGAGAAACACATGCCCACATACATCCAGGGCACCTTCATGCCTGAGATATCACAGTTGATGTGGCCCAGGACAGAACCCTCCAGGACTGGCAAGTTGTTAAGATTCCAGCTACTGTTTGCATATTCCTGAACAGAAATGGGATCAAGTAAACAGATATGAACATTTTAAAATTTGCTACTGTCACTGCAGATGGATGAATATATATATATGGCTAAAGCAACAATTTCCTCTAACTTATGTTAATCTTTTCAGGTGTGAGGTGTGATAGGTATGAAGATGTTGGTGATTGGTCCATATTCAGAAACACTTTGCTCTCTCACCACAACTATTACCCCAGGCCACAAATATGGTCAGTAGGGTTTTCAAGAGTGTTTCTCCAGTAAATAATGTAGAAATCTTGTCACTCTACCTCTACAACTGTAAAAGCACCCTGAGAAACTTGTGTAAATTTAAATAAAGCCTTTTGAAATAGTGGTGGTGAGATGCAGAAGTGTTTGAGGTATAGTCTGAAGTGGTGTGCGTACCTGGTCTGCTGGTAGGAGGTTCTTGGAGTTCTTGGTGGGGAACCCAGAGCCGTGGTCCATGGTGTGAAGATCTGCACCATATTCCACTGTCACATCTTCATCAATGGAGGAGACAATTCGCCAAAACTCTCTCTCTTCCATGTCTGTGGGAATTAGCTGCAAGAAGAAAGAAAATGAGAGAAATTCATTTAAATGTATACAATAACATTTGTACATAATTGAGTTTAATTTAACTTTTACCACCTCAAAGGCTTCTTCACTGAGTTACTTTATTTTACTCTATGAAGCTGACTACTCACATGAACTGGCATGTTGAAGTAATCTTGTTTGAATTTGTCAGCCATCTCTCCAAAGGACTGCAGGGTGTATTCTTTCTGAGCTTGTTCAAAACCAAAGGCTTCAACAGGCTTACTGACCTCCACTGCCACACATTTGGGGCACCTCCAGTCTCCTGAAATAGAGAGAAGACCATTATTATGCTACCTTAATTTGAGCTCGCCCAAAAACAAATACTCCTGTAAAAGTGGCAACACAAAAGAAAAAGTAAAGCATTGTCCCACTTCTTTTGTAGAGGAAAAAAATTATATAAAAGGTAAAAATTTGAAATAAGTAAAGAATAAAATCCTGTCAATGAATGGTCTTACAACAACATAGTTAATCATAACAAGTCAACAAGCAACAAAATGAATTAAAAAATCAAACTGCAATTACAAAACTAATAAAGGAAGGAAATAAACATTTTCTACCATTCATTCTCCCAATCCTCTTCAGTGTTGTTTGAAAATCAGTAATATTAGACACACTGACACACACACACACTGACACACACACGAGCAAACCTATTAACACACAAAAACACACAGCTCTCATCACTTGCTACCCACCCACCTTTAGGTATGTCAAGCAGGGGTGGCACCAGGCAGAAGATGTGATAGGAGTCATCACAACCATCACACAGCAGCATCTGGTCTTCAGCATCTCCTCGGCCACAGTTTAGACAGATGTACTTGGCCAACTGTACAGAAAATGCAAATTCTGCATCACAAATGAAAACTTGATCACAACTTGTATGTCTATCACTTTAATCAAAACATGACCTCACAATTCCCTAGATGCTAAGTACGGTACAGTATTAGCATTCAACTACTGTAGTTTTGTTACTGTTTACAAATCAGTACATAACTGTTCATGCAATAATGACTCCTCAGTCCATGTGCACATGTGTTACCAACAAGCTATCAGCACAACTCTCAAAGCATCCTTGTTATTTGTTATATTCATGCCACCAAGTACACCTAAATATAGGAAGAAAGTAACTTCAACAAGAATCTTGAAGGCACTGTGATGGCAGTATATGAAGAATTCTACAGTAAAGCTTAAAAATATAAATAAAAAAAAATAATAAAAAATTTTGTTGGGGAGGGGGTACTAGACCAGCTTAAGCATTAAGCAACCCATATTACTCACTGGGTCTTGGTCTGAATAATCAACTTTCTTCCCACGAGTCTTTCCCGTATCCTCGGGCGAGGACTTGTCAAAGCCAGCCATCTTGGGTCCAGCACCATAAAACTGAAGCCTCTTAAGTTCCTTGCTGCCTTTTCCATCTTCCTATAATACAAAAGGATGGCCATCAGATACTAGCCTCCCTTGCCCATCTTTTTGCTATCTAGATATAACCACTAACATAACCACTGGCTAAATAAAAAAAACAAATAAAAAAATAAATCCCACATATCTGCACTATCTATCTCCTCACTCTTCATTCTCTGTTTTCCTCCTCTGAATGCTAAGAGTCTGTCTGACGCACTGCTTTTCCCCACCATTAGTGAATGCACTACGCTATGGGTGCACCTGTGTATGTTCCTTCTCCTAACTATGCAACACTGATAAATAAACGTTCAAATGACTTCTGTTGGTCTTAATTTCAAGGGTATGTCATATATTGACATTTGCAGTACAGCTTCTATACTCATGTGGAAGCACATGCAGAGACAAAGAAAGAAATAGACAGTGTTTAAAAATACAAAAGCAGGTTATTTTGAAGAGCTTTGTGTAACAATTCCTGATTCAGGGTATTGATGCACAGGTGTGTGTGTCAGCCTTGTTTGTTGATGGTGGTGTCAGCCTTGTTTGTTGATGCCTCTGCTGTTGTACCACATCAATAATTCAGGACAAATCATGAGCAGTTTTTGAGTAAAACCAATGAACATCTTCCAATAGGTCACATGCATCCAGATGATATACATCAGACTTATCTTTAGGTTCTAAAATTAAATTGGTTTCCAAATGAAAACTTATAGTTAAACTTATAATTGGGAGATATAAATTTCACTTCAGGAGTCAATCTGCATGTAATATGAGGTCATGAAAACACAATAACTTCAAACAATATCAAGAGAAATACCTTAAACTACTGAATATATGAAGAAAAATATACAGTATATATATATATATATATATATATATATATATATATATATATAAACAAATAAATCCATCAATATACAAACCCACTAATCTCCTTGAGGTGAATTAGCAAAGATAAAGTCTCTACATGTATCAACTATTACTAATAGATGTACACACCACAAGAAAAAAATTCACCAAGAATTGAAATAGCTTACCAGCTGTTAAAAAATACAAGAAAGAACTACAGAAGAACCATTGGAAAAAACAAAACATAATTAGAGTAAGTGGCTGAAACGAAGCAAGAATGAACCACGACTACAAATAGAAACTCAACAGCTCCCCTTTGAAAGACCATCCTTAGCTAAGACGTGCGTGTCAGTGCTGCCGAGGCTTCAGTATATACTACCAGATGACTTTCCAAAGCAAACAGAGGCATCTGCAGTCCATGCACAGAGATCCAATATCCACTAACCTCATCGTCAGAGCCAAAACCAACCTGAGTGTCAGTTTTGGCCTCCGGGGCATCAGGATGACGTCTTGAACGGCGACCATTCTTCTCACTTTCCGGAATCTTGCCAGCCATTCGGCTTGGGATCTTGTGGGGCTTGTAGTCCTTGTCTGTTGTGTCAGCATCTTCTTCCTTAACTTCTGTTTTCTAAAGACACCAAAGAAGTAATACTTTCAGTCATGACACATAGGGTAGCATACTTACTTTATTCATGTCTTTATATTGAATAGCCAAGTAAATAATTAAATAATATTTCATCCACAGAAAACAGGTACTATTAAGAGAAATTCATACATTACTCAAGACATGATCTCGACTTACCACTTGTGGTACCAATTTGCCTTTGTTGAAGATGTCATAAGGTTGGAGAATTCTCTCATAATGTGCCTTCAACAAAGCTCCCAAGCTTTTGTTTGCCGGGAATCCCATTCGAGATGCAATCTTGTTCCATTTGCGTTCCTTTGAGACCTGTTCGTTTCCACCTACATCATGGAAATACGTTTTATCCGTATGTCTATTACCAGGATGTAATATCTTTTAACTTCATAACCCTAACACTTTTCTAAGATATTCCTTTTACTGATCCATCCTGTTCAAAGCTCTTAAAAACTTAGCAACACTACAATTTTCCTTCAAATTTGATCCCTTACAAATGAAATCCAGTCATTTTATCAATGTTCACATTCCATTAATTCAAATACCTAATACTCAATATCTTTTGGAACTTAACAACAAATAAATACATCCACAGCTGTTTCTGCTTACCCTGGAGATATCAGTAACTCAAACCCCAGATTTCTCACAGAACAATAAGGATAATTTCAAGGTATTAACTTAGTACAAAACAACACTTTTACATAATAGAGAGGTAAGAACCAGATATTATCAATAAAATCTGAGGCAAAACTAAGTAATCTTGCATTCCCTGGTAAACAATGTGATTCACAGCTTCAACAGTAGAAACAGATGATAAATGCTACATTGCACCTGACTCCCCACAGAATCATGAGCATAAAATCAAGATGTGGGGCACTGAATTCCTACCTTCAGACCACACATGTCTGTGCAGTGAGTACAAGTCAAGTGCTTTCCTCTCGACAACTGGTATTTTCAAAGATGACCCTTGAAGCTCCCAGAATTTTGCAATCTGATCCAAAAAGTTAAGCTTGATCCGGGTGTGCGCCTCAAGTTCATTCAGCCTCTGAATACGTGGTGTGAACTTGAAGTTATCTACGTCAACAGCAAATGGTGGTTGCCAATCCTGGAAACATAAAACAGTGTAATTTCAAGCACACAAGACCAAACACACACACACACACACACACACACATCATAAGGTTACATAAGTCATCTGTTCAAATATTCCAAACAGACATGACAAGCCACTGAGAATCTTTACTGAAAATGTTTGTTGTCCTGGTCACTGTGCCACATTAGAGCACGGGGTTTGCCAGTAAAGGCAGGCACCACTTGGGGATCAAACCCCAGACCTTCCACTGTTGCATAACAACCCTTCCTATCAAGACAAAACTTGTGTTCCACCTCATGTATTTGGCACCCAATGTCTTGGGTAAATGAGCATCATAACATCCTTCAATTCAGGAGCCACAATAATAAAATTTTTACAGGATTTCCACAATTCTCTTTCATGAGTGGGTTAGGTTAGATTCTTCCACCAAACTGCTTATGGAAATACACATTGATACAAACAATCTCCTAACCAACAATTGTCTTCCCTTCTGGATCAACTGCACATTTGATAAAAAAATAAGCACTTTGGGATTTTTCATGTCTGGACTAGTACAGTTAGATAACACCCTCAAAATATTTTCACCATCCATCCATCTCTACATGAGTATTTCATAAGCAATGTCATATAGGAATATTCTGAATTAATTCTAGCACCATGAAATGCCATATTGATTGGTGACAATACAAGACTGGCAATGCAATGCTTCAACCTCTTTGCTTGTTACTACGTTCCTTCACTTCACCAAGATAATATTACTTTCCATTTTTTTTTTTTCTCTCTCTCTCTCTCTCTCTCTCTCTCTCTCTCTCTCTCTCTCTATATATATATATATATATATATATATATATATATATATATATATATATATACATATATATATTACATAGCAATGACAGGTGATCATGAACACTTGCATTAGTTGTATGTGTGTAACTATGTTCAAAGGTGGATTTATATACAGTAATAGTCAAAAAGAAACTTGATGTATATGAACATTTTGGTGTAGATGTGATTCTGGAATGAGACAAAATGGCTTCCACCCTTCTCCACCTCCTGACCCTACTTTGACTGCCTCCACCTATACCCTCATAACCACCCCTATCCTACTGCCTTCCTACCATTCTGACCGGCTGTGTTCCTCTCCACGCCCTAACGCCACTTACTCCCCCCCCCTACCCCTACCCAGGGTAGGCACCACGCTGCTGCGACATGCGGGGTCATCCATCCACACCCTGCCCTCGCTCAGTGTTACCCATCTCCCATCCTGAACAAACTCAAACAACATGAAGTAAAGACCAGCACACGGCATTACAGCTCCCTGCAGCATCGCCATCCCACCCTACACCTCTCTGGTCACGTCATGAGTATCTCCCATCACCACCACCACCACCACCTCCTCTCACTGACATCGTCCATACGTCTCACAACACCCTACTTTCAGCTGAAGAGGGCATGCTAACTGTGGGTGGTGTCTGGCTGGCCGCACCGTGGGGCCACACCTTACGCTTTTATCTTCCACCTGTATCCTATGCGTTTACTGGGAATGGTTCTTTAAATCCCCTGTCGCGTCATGTAACACGCGTAGCTTTGCGAATATTTCCCATACGCCCCGCTGCCCACACCCTCGCATTTGCACCTCCCAGCACCTAACACACGTGAAGGCTGTCATGGGGCCTCGAGGGTCAGGGTGACGCCACGAAGACAGTCAAAAAAGGATGAGGCCTGGGTCGCCATATCCCTTACAGACGCGTGCACGTCTCCTCCCCGCACGCATATGCGGCCAAGCTCACGTTAATGCACTGCTTCCGTCGTCATAAAAACACACAAAACTCGAAGCATCAGGTCAAATACCCCTCCTCTTGCACTCTGGGAACAAAAAAAAATAGTCAATCTCCCAGAGGACGCGTCGCTCGCCCACGAAGTAGTGTGTTCCTCCGTGCACACCTTCGGCAGAGGATATCACTCAAATCAGTCATCGCCCTCTTTCCACCGTAATTCTTCAGCTACCCCTGCCACACGAGTCACCACAGCACACTAAAGGGCGTGTTACAGCTAACCTAGAGATGAACAGACAAGTGCGACGCTGTATATTACCGGTGGAGGAATTATTTTACAGATCCCGGACTGCTCAGCGATGGGCCGTATCTTGTTAATGTATCCCAAGGCATCCTGGAACTCCTCCCACGTCGGCTTGAACACTGGGGCTTCTGGGGGAGGTATGAACTGGAACTCCGGTGAGGTCATCTTGCCCCATAAAAAATCAGATATCACGCCGAACAGCGAGGAGAAGTCATGTCCAATATAAGGAGGCAGGGGCAGGGGAAGATCTGGCGAACGTCCACCTCCCCACTACTTCTGTTTACTACTGACGGCGACTGACTCTCGCGCGGAGGAATACACTGCCAGCCTGACTGACGCACACTAGGAAGCAAAACTAGATCTCATTATATCTTACTAAACAATGGTGTGATTTATGCAGTATTTCCTTAAAAGTGCTCAGACATTGCAAAACACCTCAAATCACATGAATTGATGGGCGCCAAGGCATATCTTTCATTCCTTCATAATAATTGCTTCTATATTTTTTGCCTCATTTATCGTTTTTTAATCGTTCGGTGTACATTATTAGTATTACGTCATAAAAATGGTGTGTTTGGTATGTGCACAGTACTGTACATGAAAGTTTCCTGCTTAAACAAAGGAGAATGCATGCTGGTACAATGAAAGTGATAACAGATAGCTAGGTACTTCCCCTTTGCTGTTCTTGGTAATCATCATACGAGTGGTGATCATCTTTTGTATATTGTTGAACTATTCTAAAGCAACAGAAAATCAACGTAAAAAAAACCCCACGAGGTAATCACTTGCAACGCAGGGTGCCTATAGCAATAAATGTTCAGAAGGTAATTTCATAACCAGTTCTAAATTTGCTTGTGATTGTTTCCTGCGCTACAACAGCCTATTCTTTTCCTTATATCTAATTTACTGTCTCCATGTAGATATATCTTGATATCTCACAAGCTATTATATTCTTCATACATATCTTTTTATCTCTCTATCCATCCATTTATCTATCTATCTATCTATCTATCTATCCATCTCTCTCTCTCTCTCTCTCTCTCTCTCTCTCTCTCTCTCTCTCTCTCTCTCTCTATATATATATATATATATAGATATATATATATATATATATATATATATATATATATATATATATATATATATATATATATATATATATATATATATATATATATATATATATATATATATATATATATACGTATGTCTATATATATCTGTCTATCTCTCTGTCTCTGTCTCATGAGTCTATTTTCATCTGACTGCCTATATCCATCAATCTCATCATACCTATTCATTCGTCTGTCTATTTGTCTTTAACCCTTTCAGCCTCAAGCGGATGTTTGCGATTTGAAGTCTCCTCTTGTCCTTGCATTCTCGTGACATGTTCCTTTCATTCCCCCTGTCACCCTTTCCCTTGAATTACCCTGTTTATTCACGGGAGAGAGAGAGAGAGAGAGAGAGAGAGAGAGAGAGAGAGAGAGAGAGAGAGAGAGAGAGAGAGAGAGAGAGAATGTCTCTCATTCTATATAATTATACAGTAGATTCCAAACAGAAGCATACAACAATATCAGTCAATCTGCTTATAATAAATAACATTGCCTATCTATTGATATGGAATCATGTGGCAGAGGAAAACAGGGATTGTGTGGAATTTCGGATTTACGTAATGCCAATCAAACTCAGCTAGGAAATCTACTGAGCACATTAACTAACTAACTAACTAACTAACTAACTAACACTGATAATGTAGAAGAAGTAATAATAATGTAGGATCATGCGCTGCACCATCCACAAATCTGGCTGGAGGGAACAGCAAAGTATAAGTGGAGGTGACTAGAAGGGCTTTCACCCTGTGCGGCGCCTTACGTAAGTGCACTCTCTTAATTTCCCCGGGTGGTTTTTGGAAAGGATTTTAAACATTGCATCAAACAGACATTTTTTAATGCAGAATCGGTTCCGAAGTGAGCGTCAGTCCCCAATGGGAAAGAAAAGGCGTATGGTCTAAGACCGTTCGCCCATTATAGACGAATGATTCCAATGAAAACGTGACACTCAGACTGCTCTCTCTTGTCGCCCGCCGGAAAAAGTTGTCATATTCTTTAGTCATGGGACCACACAGCACTAAGACATCATCCCATCGCACGGAGCCAAGGAAACATTTCCTCATTACCACCTACAGGCAGACGGCAGCAGCAGCAGCAGCGGGCATCATTGACGAGACGGTCAACTGTCTCATTATGGTGCTTACCAATATGAAATGAAACCCATAATAATTTGATAACCATGTTACTTAAGGCTAGAAGGGACACGATAATATTTTCCCCCTTTCAAAACTGGGACACTGTAACGATCGATACCAATAATTAAGCAATATAACCATGATTTTTACATTTCCAAGACGTAATGGCATAAAAGAATATGTTTCACTGCGATACGAGACAATTAACAAGATGACTAGCAATGCATGAGATCTTTATCAGTATCTGCGAGAAATGAGTGCATAAAAATATATTTTACAATTTCTACAGAAATTAAAGATTTCCGGTAACTACTTAACAAATAAAAATGTCTTAGAGTGATCAGTTATTAAGAAAAGATGGAGCAAATAGCAGTGAAAGGGTTAGATGTATCCCAGAATGCTCAACGATCCTGCTTTACCTATGTACATATCTATTAGCATTATTTTATTCACCACCATACTTATATATTCAAGTTACTACTTATCTACCTTACTTATCACTAGTACATCCAATCTACTACTGCCTATCTGTCAATCTTACGCGGAACCAAACACCTTCAGTTCGAACCTTCACTACTACATTCCAAAGGCTCTATAGAATAAAGTAGAACCTTTTTATCTTCTCATTATGTTTCCAGTGACAGATTAACACCACTTCTACCTTAACACCAAGAAAAACACTCTCAAGAACGCGTGTGTAAATCTGCGTGGCCTTTGAAAACAGACATGGTGAATGAGTGACTTAAGGAATTCCTAGAGAGAATGTGGTGTACTAGATGTATGAATCAGTAAGGTGAATTATGGTGGATTATTTTTTTTTGTTTGCACCCCCCCCCCCTTTTTTTTCCTACAGGAATTGGCAAGGATATTATAGGATGTTATAGGAACTCCTTGAGGAGGTGCCGTTCCAAAGGCTTGCTGACTCAGATCAAGATGAAGACAAACATGGCGGCGACAAGCAGGTTGGTTCAAGTGTCAGCTATTTCATTCTTTCTTGCAGGAGGTTAGCGCATTGAGTTACTTTCTGTGGGTCCTGCCCGGTTAATGTACTGGTGGTTGTGTGTTATTGTAAGTGTTATCTTGGAGTTCAATTTTATGTTTTGACTTTTTAAGACGAGCTCTCCTCCCTCCAAAGGTTTGTTTACCTTTGCCCCTTCACTACTGGGGCGTATTTTCATGTATATTCTGCTCATTATGTGTTTATTTTACATAGAATTTATGATGCAGCACAAGATAGATCATGTCATTGTAACATAACCATGTGTAACTCCAAAACAAAAGCCTCACACCTTTTTGCAGTGACTGTTCATCATCTTATGTATTTTATTCAGCTGTTCATGAAGAGCCTCTATTGTTAATAGCGGAAGATTCTTACACAAACATGTTAGACATTAGATTAATTTACCTTTACTGAACACTGTACTTGAGAATGTGTTGGTGGCTTACAGAATATACAGTTACATTGTGAATGTGAAAATTTGAATAGATGATTTAAACAACCACAATCTGAATCAGATGGTTATGAGCTTTAAAGAGTAAAGCTACTGTCATAAGCCTTTGTAGCAAGGTGATCCTTGGATAGGGTGAGGTTCACTGTTCTTTTGGGTTCTTTGGGGTTAAGCTATGGTAAGATAATTGCTCTATTCATTTTAATTCTGCTTTGATTAAAGTAAGATAAAGAAGAAAATGCTTAAATGCAACTTATGTGATTTTATTTTCAGATTAAGGAGTTCCCTGAAGAAACGGAATAATTTCTCAATCAACAGAAGCATAGATGCATTGAAAAATGCTGAGGTGAGATAGTAATTTGATTGAATATGCTAATTTGTGTTTTGATTTATGTATATGTGTGTGTGTGTGTGTGTGTGTGTGTGTGTATATATATATATATATATATATATATATATATATATATATATATATATATATATATATATATATATATAAATGCCTCAATTCATCAAATAGTATATACATTACCATATTTCCTTTGACAGAGAATTGATGTTAACGAGGAGCTGGGGAAGCTGCAGCCGTCACAGCAACTTCTTGACTTTTACCGAGAAAAAATCACCAAGCTTGAAACGGAACACCAGCGCATGTGGGACTTGCTTGAGAAGTGAGATCATGTACATATTGCTATTTCTGAAAAAGGAGAACAGTGCAAATTGAATATGTATGAAATGACAAGTGATCCTTATTTTCAACTATTGCTCATTAAATACATACACACTTTATATCTGAATAGCTTTAGTTTCATTTGGTGATTTACATAGCTGTCAAATTATTGTGTCACATGCATCAATTATTTTTTGGGTGTTGAAATGAGCGTACATTTTTATATATTATCTCATGATTGAGTGTTTAGTGTTATACTTAGCAACATCAAGAAGACAGCAAAGTGGAGACTAAAAGGCACATATGTAGCAAAGTGGTATTCCAAGTAAGCAAGGAAAGTGGAAAAGAGGAAAGTTTGTGGTATATAATTTAGATATAAAGTAAGGATGAAGTAGTAGTGTAATGTAATATAGGTAGCTGTGACTTTACATGCTTTGATGATATTTGAAGTTGTAGTTGTATGTAATTATGATGAATTTGTAAGATATTTGCCTTGTTGTAGGTATAGGAAGGTTTCAAGACCCACCTTTGACGAAGGGGAGCGTCAGGACATGACACGTGAGCTGGTTGAGTTACGGTCAGCCCTGTCAGACATCAATGTTTTCCTCCATGCAGAAAGGCAGCAAGTTTCTCGTCTTCATGCAGAAAATGAACGTCTACAGGTAAACATCAAGTGTCATCATATTTCTTCTTGTTCTTGTTTTTCTTGTTTTTGCCCTTATTATTATTAATCATTTTTTATAACAGCAAAAAATGAGCATTAAGAGAGATACAAGTGGTCAAAATCCACCTTGGGCCTTATTTTGCTCTTAGTAGCTTTCTAGAACTCTTAATAGATTATTCTACATATCTGAAGTACCTTTAAATTGTCCGTATGTAGGTTTTGTGACTTGCATTATCTAAATTCCTAGATGCCTTTTTCAGCTGGCAAATCTAGAGGCTGAGAAGAAAGTGTCGATGTTATTGACTTTGACTGGCCTGACAGAGGGAGAGCTGAAGGTGTTCCTGCGTGATGCCCGCCGCACCACCATCGTCAAGCAGAAGCTGCCATCACACCTCAGAGTGCTCCACAATAAGCTAAGGGAGGACTTGCCAAAGCCCACACCAGGACAGCCAGGTAATGCGCTCAGTGGTGTGTGATTGAGAACATCAAAGATAAGGAATTTTTTGCTCTAAAAGTAAAAGATATTGATTTGTTGAGAAAATTGCTAATCCATTTGTGCTCAAAATCTTTAGATCATAGATTTATAGATGATGGTCCTACGGGTGCTAAACCAAACGATGAACTGTCTTACTTGAGGTTATGTAGTTTTAAAGGACTTTGCACTAGCTGGCTTCAAGAACATAGATACCATTGCCATTTACTGTCTATCTAAAACACAAAAGCAATATTTGTTTCTCTTTGTTTTAGAGGAAAGTGATGAAGAATTGATACTGAAAGCAGAGATTACCTCCCTGAAAAAGCAACTAGAAGAATCAGAGAAAAATTGGCTGCGTCAGAAAGATGCTCTCCTCCAGGACAGAACATTAGTTGCCTCAGAAAACAAGCTTCAGGTTTCTAAGGATGAGGCACACATCAATCTGCTTACAGCAAGGCAAGTAAGAATCTGGAGCAACTATTCTGTTATACTGCTGTTTTCCCTTTCATGGATGCTTAGTATGGGAAATGATAAGTATCTACGGATATAAGGAAAGTGGATGTTATATGAAAAGGAGCAAGACAGAACATGATTTTAAGGTTTTGCTGAGGCTGCTTCTTCAGTTTTTTGCAAGCTCCTTGGAAAAAAGCATTTTCCGATACATTCCTTTCATGCAAGTCTCCTGGAAGCCTGGTAATCTTAGAACTACCGCTGGCCCATAAGCTTTTGAGGCTTCTTTCTACCTTTAATGCTTCACACATTTCAGGAACATTCCCCCTAAAGTGATAGCCACAACAAAATGTACACCTCTTCCTATTCAAACACTTCCCTTTTTTTACTTGTTCAAGCTCTTGGTCTCTTGATAGCTTCATAATCTTGAGCTTCACAAGTTTTGAGCCAATAAAATGAATAACTTTTTGTGCATGACATAGTTTAATTTCACATGGAGGGAAACAGCCCTTATTACTAGTTCTGAACTTTTTCCATTTTCTTCTAACTTTTGGTCATCATGTTAGAGATAAATTTTGGTGTTTCTTTGTACATCAGTTACATCATGTGTATCTCACAAGTCAAACAAGTTTCATAGTTCTCTTAAAGAATTGTTCAGCTCTTTCTCTGTTAATAAAGAACATTTTTTTGTGATGCACTCATGCTAAAATAATAATAAGGTTAAATAAAGTGATTTCTTTTTCAGGATATCAAACACTGTTGAGCCCTGTGCATTATTATATCCTACTTCAAGTTTATTATACTTACATGGATCTCTAAGTAATACCATTAAAATAGAGTGCATATACTACTTTATTGAGAAAATAATAACAAGTTTTATTTTCGTATAGGTTACAAGAGTCCCAGAATCTTGTCACCGAGACTATTCAAGATTCTCTGAAGTCCAAGTCTAAAATGCAGGATGTGGAGCTGAAATGGTTGGCCGAGAAGGACCACCTCCTTTCCGTCTTAGCTTCTATGGAGGAAAACATGTCTCTAGTCTCTCACTTGGAGGTAAGGATGTTTTCATCCTTGAAGAGGGTGGTTATAGTGTATGAGGTATTTTAAAAATATTTTACCAGGGATTCTCTGAATGCCAACCTGTATATGACTGAAGAGCAGTGATGAGATAGAATGACAATGTTAGGTGTCAACAGAGGCAATAACCTCTCTCCTGGACAAGGTCAGGCATTGCAAAGTAATATGTATTATTACTTATCTTGACTGTCATACTTCTGTGGTGCCATGAGACAAATTCATTATTTGTGTGCCGCACTGTCTCAGCAACAAATATAACTTTATCTGAATAATATGAGAGCTGTAAGACTGATTTGTGGAACATGACTGAATGCAATGGCTGTGGCTGTGGGTGATGTGCTGTAGGTGAGTCTGCTTACCAGTTAGCACAGGGATAGTTGTATGTCATGTTGTTTTGGCAATTCATTTGAGAGTGAATTTGTGGTGTATCCTGTACATTTTTTTGATATTTCCCTTTTGTGCAACAGTAGGATGTGGCGAATGCAAGAAAAGATCCAGTCATGAATTGAATTGAAGAGTATGTAAGTAGAGAGAGTACAAAGTGAGTGTACAAAGATTGTGTGGACGGAAGCAGTTTGACAGGCTATTCTCACTGCCTTTGTGTGGTTCCTTGGAACAGTTAATAGATGAGATGGATAATATTTGAGTTAGAGAAAAGTTATCAAGAGATTTCCTCACTCAATAATCCCCTTTTAGTATAAGTTTCAGTAGTTTTATTATGAAATATACCTTGTTTTTACAGGCTATTGGCAGGTCAGGCAGCTACACAGACTTGACGAAGACAAAGTCAACATGTGAACTTAAAGAGCTGAGGCGAGAGAATGAACTACTCAAGGTAAAAAGTGAAGCTAAAGCTAAGAACTTTCAAATTTTCATTTGAATTTGATGGACGGATAAATCTCCTTAAAAAGAATGAACAACTTATTCCAGTAGTTATTGATTTAGTAAAGCTACTTGCAGTCAACATTCAATATACACTATTGTGCACATCACCTTTCATTCAATGTAAGGTAGATGAGTTATGTCATACTGGATGATAACTTACAAAGTTGTCTTTTTCCTCAGATTGAAGTGACAGAAGCCGAAGAGTTACGTGCTATTTATGAGTCGCAGTGTCTACAGATGGAGCAGAGAATGTGCAAGCTTCGTGAGGAGAAGGAAGCAAGTGAGCAGATGTTTAAGGTGAGCCAGCATTTGGGTCAGAGTCTGTATTGCTTACATGGAATTCTAATTTACTTCTGTGTAAATATGATTTATTCCGATTGATTTTTGGTTGTGTTGGCCATTAAGCAAAGCAGTTTGGATAAAGTGAATCAAGTTTATTTCAGTTATTGTTTTTCACTTATGAATGTCTTTTCCTTCTCAGGAACGAACCCAGAAACTTGCAAAACAGATTGAAATGCTAAAGGAGCAGAACACAAAGCTGGATGAAAGGCGGAAGACAGATACTCGAGGCTTTCAGTCCAGCATCAGACTTTTGAAAGAAGATATGAAAACAGTTGTCCATCAGATGTACAAGGTTAGTGAAGATCACCTTGTTATTATGGACTATTTATTTTATGATCATCTATCTTGTCAAGGGAAATGAACAGCAGAAATTATAAGAGATTTTAATGCTAAATACATGCATTTGCTGTTTTTTCTAGCTGACGATGGCCTTCTCAGGTGATACCATACCAGTGGACTTTGCAGTGCTGAATGAGATGCAGGCAGTGGCTACTATGGTTCGGGCTGTACAGAATGCTATTGGTGATGCCAGACGGAGGGCACTCAGGGGGGAATGTGACCTTGTCCATACTGGAGACTTGTAGGTGAAGGAGGAGGATGGGATGGATGCAGAGTGAACCTATCCATTCTCCAGCACGGCTACTTACATAGGAGGTATGGGGGAAATAAGACTATATTGTAGACCTTAGACAATTGTAGGTGAGGAGAACAAACTTCTTCATTCTAGAGAATTATAAGAAAAGGTGACAGAGGGACCATGTGTATTAAAAGATGTTAAGAAGTGTAATATTTTGTATCTGGAAGGAAAAAAAAAGTTACCTCAAAACTGAAGAGGAATGAGGAAATGTCTGATAAAGAAAAGATATTGTTAGTAGATAGTTTAGCTTTAGTTTTACTTTTCTTGAAGGCTAGTGATTAAAACAATTACTGAAAATGTCTGTGCCTTAATCTGTCTTGAATGAAATAAACATACGTATATTAAAATATTAAATAGCAAAGTGACGGGTGTTCAAGATTGCCTAAATAAATATTTTTGCCACAGCCATTCCCTTTAATGGAATTGTAGGAAGCTATCATAAGACACAGAGATAGATAGTTCAATTAGATCTATGGAATTTAGTGTTTTATTGGTTTTGATTTTTGATATGTTCTCAATTTGAATAAGTGAACTGCTGACCTATGAACTCCAGGTGTGTGTTGGTTCTTCTCATGTGTGGAGGTGATATTTATGTGTGCAATATATTTTTTTAATGTTTGTCTGAGCCTGAGTTGTTTTGTTTCCTTTGAAAGGTGTGAAGCTATGAGGGAGGTACTTGTAGAGAGACATTAAAGCCAGTTGTGTAAAGGTATTATAACTTGTATGTTTTTATGGGATGAAAAAGAATACTTCCTCATAGATACGATGTTGTGTTTCTTATAAGTCAGTACAATAAATACTATTTATTGTACTGACTTACAAGAAATGGAAAATCTTGCAGGCAAGTTATTTTGTTATGTTATATTTTTTTTTTGATGATCACCATGGCATGAAAACTTCTTAATTCCTGGAGGGAATGAATATTGTTCCTACCAATTTCAACTAATAAAGATTATAATAATGATGATCGAGATTAGATTTTTTTATTATAATTTTTACTAACACTGTTTATATATAATGAATTGATTTGATTTTCCTTTTTCGTAGACTTTACCACACATTATTCAGTCCACAATTTTGAACATTACTAATGGGATTTCTTTTACTGTTTATTACACTTTAATTACTTTTTGAGTGAACACTGGTCCATTGCTTCTCTTGTGGTTGTTCTGGGGTAATCACTTCACAGGGAGAGGGAAGAACATTGTTGACGTCGTTATTGGAACAGTTTAGTGGTGTGACATGCCTTATTTCAATTTGCCAAAAGAACCATGAAACAAAACTTAAAAACCAGTGTCACTTCAACTAGAAACTTTAATTTAAAAAGTGTTCATCTCGCCAGTTAAGCAGAAATATATGTGTGTGTTATATTGTTATACTGTTCTGAGAGAGAGAGAGAGAGAGAGAGAGAGAGAGAGAGAGAGAGAGGTGTAGAAACAAGGAAGGAATGTGGACATGAAGTGCGGTTGATGACGATAATATATGTCATAACATCTAGCTAATGTTATTCATATATTAAAATTCCTTGAGTCAAGATGTCGCTGTGGGTAATATTAAAGGTTCTGGCGCTGCATCGAAAAGGGAGCCATTTACAAAAGATAGGTTTGCAAGAGTGGATGGTGCGAGGAGAGCAAGAAAGGTGTATTTTTGGAATGAATACAAAGAAATGATTGGTCTTAAAGTAATGATAACGCAAAAGCAACTCGGAGTGGAGTGTGTAAACAGCGTCATCCAACGCCAGGTGTGGGTGGACAAGTAAGTCAGTGTGGGGGGAATGAACCACTTAAAGAGGTGACGAGAATGTAAGCAAAGGCAACTTTCAAAGGACTAGATTTTGATGATGCCTGTCTTATTTAAGAGCTGAACTTCTCTCCTTGAGTGGAGGCTCCATGTTCACCTAAACTGATAAAGACCGGCCGGGACGAAATCGAACTTAGAGAAATAGATAGACAAATGAAAGAATAGATGAGTGAATATAAATGAACGGAGAAGTAAAGCGATGAATACCAATAGGTGCGTGACCTGCAGAAATATTGGTGTTTTGGATATTGATTGAGGTTATTCCGATAAACGTTTTCATACCAATCACAGTTAGCAAACCAAAGCGACTGAAAACATTCCTTGTGTGAAAGAATACAGAAGGTTCACTGAATTGTGTACTTCGTAGGGATAATAACGTGACACCGGCTGGACCATCGGTTTTTAAAAAGTTTCCACGTACATTGATCAATCTTTGAATGACCAAGGCACTGAACTTAAAAAAAGGACCGTGTTCCCTTTATTGTTGCATTTCTACATTGAGGAATGGTTCCCCTGACACCTGTGGCCTCGCAGGTGTGCCCTCGTCTCGACTCTCTCCCGGCGTTGGCTTTCTCTCCTCTCACCGCACGCGTTTCTGTAGCACAATGGTAATCAGACAAGGAAAAGGCTCACCATACGTTATGTGTGTAGTCGGAGCAAATGTGAGAGCCGCGTATGTGTTAGGATGCCAAGGTTTTGTGATGAGTTTTTATGGTAATCATGCGAGGTGCGGGTGTGAGGTAAGCGCCAATCCTCCCCGCGGGTGGTGTCAGTGTGTCACTCCGCGCACTCGCATGCGGCTCCGCAGACACCCGTCTTCCTCTCGTTCCCTATCGGCTAAATGATCAACAAAAAGAAAAATGATGCGAGCGCTCTCCAAAAAGGTACTGATGTGAAGTGAGAATTGTCTTTCGCAGTGTTTCATAGTGTGTGCGTTCAGTTATTTGCCATTATTCCTGTGTGCAGATTAACGAAAACTATTTGTGAGGCTACGTTGTTCATTGCTTTCTACGCGTGACACTTAAAGGAAATATCCAATGAGTATAAAGTGAAAGAAAAGAAAGAAAACAAGAAAGATGCGTTGAGTGGTGTAATACATCGTGGCAGCTGGCTTACCCACGGTTCAGATACTGTAATTAGTGCACACAAACACTAACACTCCCCAACGCCACCACATCACAGCACCACACCACACTACAGCATCACAGCACCACCACAAAATACCGCAGTACAACACCAGCTACGCACAGAGACAAAATTAGAGTGAACGGAGGCAAGGCAAACTACATTACTTAAAAACCATCTCACCTTCACTCACCAAAAACATAAAAATATAAACAAAGGCGAAATATTGTGACATTCCCTCGTCTCTTCCCTGCAGGTCAAAACAACGATGTCTGAAGTGAAGACAAAGACCATCGACAAAGGTTACGATGACTTGAGGGGTGAAGACGACGCCCAGAAGGAAGGCTCGCATGCTCCATTATCCGGGGAGAGGGGAGAGGAGAACTGTGGAAGAGGGAGAGGGTTAGGAACTTTTTGGCGGCGTCTGTGCTGCTGCTGGGACGCTTACCCGCAGCACCCTCTCCTTCCTGCCTCCGTTGTCACCCACAGGAAGATTTCAAGGTGAGAGAGAGATAGCGTACCTGGTAGATCGTAAAACCACCATAAATCATACATCATATTATCTAGATCCTCTTTATTCTATTCTCACAGCTACTTTACCTTAATAACTCACTAATTCACTTCTATCCTCACCAAAACAACCCAAGAATGTTACCAGCCACCATAAACAGGAAAACCACACCTGTTCCTACTCAAAAAATCACATCGAAGTCCTTTTATTCCATTCTCACCGCTACTTTACCTTAATAACTCACTAATTCACTCCTATCCTCACCAAAACAACCCAAGTATTTCACCGGCGCCTTTTCAGAGTCGTATCATCGGAATCCCTGAAGGAGAACACAGAGATGGAGCTGAGCCAGACCATCAATATACCCCTTGACCTTCCGCTGGACCAGATGACGCCCCAGGAGAAACTACATCACGTTCGTGCATTAAATCGCTTCTACTCCAGCTCTCTCTCCGCCAGTTCCACGCAGTCCATCCCTCTCGATCTCCTCCAGCCATCCGCCGCCAAGTACAGCCAGAAGAGTAACGGTGAGGGCTGGCGTGAAGTGGTTGTGTGCGTGAGTGTTGGGTCTTTGTGTTTCTGTGTTGGTGTGGATTGTTAGGAGGTGTTTGATGGATTTTGGGTTTGTATTTTGTTGTTTTTGTCGTTGTGATAGTAGTAGTAGTAGTAGTAGTAGTAGTAGTAGTAGTAGTAGTAGTAGTAGTAGTAGTAGTTGTTGTTGTTGTTGTTGGTACTTCTTAGACTATTACTGCTACTGCTGCTCTGCTACTACTACTACTACTACTACTACTACTACTACGACTACTACCATTTTAAAGCTTCCTATTCACTCAGCATTAGCAACTGGGATTACCGAGTCTCTTCACCTCATTCACCACCCTTCGTTACATCCTTTATACCACTTCAAGACCTCTATCAAACTTCCTCTTAAATCTCGAACCAATCCAAGACATATTCAGTAACCATAGACTGTCACGTGAGCGATACATTGCCAGGCTATCGATTAATCTATAAATACATCGGAAGCAAATTGTATCCCTAATCATTATCATATTCAGTTCACTGCTGCCCTGATGTCTCCTTCTGTGTGTGTGTGTATGTGTGTGTGACCTCCTTTACTTAGTGCGGGTGACAAAGAGCGGCTGGCTGGTCGGGTCATGTTATGCGGGTCACCAAGGTCATCACTATAGGGTCAGCTTTGGTGTTTTGTTCGGGAGTAGCGCTGAGTGTGAGGAAGGAAGGAGGTCGGGACGGTGAGGGAGTTTCAGGTGTACGTATGTGTGTGTGTGTGGTGTGATAATTACGTGGTGGAAGATTGTGTGGATGAGGAAGGGTGTGATTTTCTCTCTCTCTCTCTCTCTCTCTCTCTCTCTCTCTCTCTCTCTCTCTCTCTCTCTCTCCCTGTCTATCTTGTTTTCTTAATTGTAGCCCTTAAATGTATGGGGTTCAGTTTTGGATTGCCTGAAATAGTAGTAGTAGTAGTAGTAGTAATAGTAGTAGTAGTAGTAGTAGTAGTAGTAGTAGTGGTAGTGGTGGTGGTGGTGGTGGTGGTGGTGGTAGTAGTAGTAGTAGTAGTACCAGCAACTCATCAAATTTCGTGCATATTATCTTTTTCTTCGTGTTCTTTCTGGCCAAATTGTATTCTTTCTTACCTGACGAGAGAAAGCTGCTAATTGACGTGCAGTTTCCAGGTGAAGTATTAAGGTTTGCGCGCTGCTCGTCCCGGTGGATGCAATTATTCATTCTTCCTGATGAGTTTTTAAGAAGTTTGCATTTAAAACTGCTAGAAATGTTGCGGTGATATTAAAAAGTGCTCTCTCTCTCTCTCTCTCTCTCTCTCTCTCTCTCTCTCTCTCTCTCTCTCTCTCTCTCTCTCTCTCTCTCTCTCTCTCTCTCTCTCGTGCGCTCTTGAGATCCCAAAGCGTATGGGTTCGAATCCTGGCCACGGTCTGAGTGGAGATTGGGCATCCACTCTGGGTAACGGTTCCTGAACGTCGGCTTTCAGATAGGAGGGCTCTATTAAATTATCTTCTTTAGCCATTTAATTCCCGTAAAAAGCCCAGATTGTAGAGATAATGATGAAAACAACTATCGAATAACCTCTCTCTCTCTCTCTCTCTCTCTCTCTCTCTTTAGGGTGGAAATATGAATACAGCAGGAAGGGAAGCGAGAGCACCATTCGAAGTGGTCAGCGGAGCCCCGGCAGTATTTCCAGCCCTGGGAGTGCCCGTCGCTTCCCCTCCACGCCCTCAGCCAGCCCGCGCCCCACTCGACCCACACAGCTCTCCCTCGCCTCCTCCTCCTCCAGCAGCAAGAGCAGCTCCACGCCCACCCCCACAGCAGGTTCCGCCGCCAGCACACCCTCCACGCCCCGCAGTCGGTCTGGCAGCTGGGGGATGGTGAAGGCGGGGTTTTCCAGTCTGATGCGAGCTGTGACGCCCACATCCCGCCCTGAGTCTGGTCTGTTTGTCCCTGGTGAGTTGATGGATGCTGGCCAAAATGCAACAAAAGTAATGAAAGTAATATGCCCACTAATTTGCCAGTCTCCTTAAAGATCAGAGAGTTAGCCAAAAGACAGTCTTAAAACCTCCCTCTTCAATAAAGTCAAGTTATAGGAAGTTGGGAATATAGAAGCAGATAGGGAGTTTCAGAGTTTACCAGGGCAGGGAATGAGTGATTGGAAGTACTAGTTGACTATTGCATTAGGGAGAGTTGGACATAATACGTAGAGATGAGAGGAGGACGGAAGTCTTGTACTTGGCTTGTGGTTAGAAGTTGAGTAAGCTTCCCTACTTGTACTTCTGTTGTGTTTTACGTCTTTTCTGGTTTGACCCACATCGTACACAAAAGTGGGGCGGTGACTTATAAACAGGTGTGTTTGTTTCCACCACACCTGCACACCACCTCTTGACATGTGTGCTGACAAGAGCAGTTGTGTTGTTCTGTGGTGGCGTAGCGCAGCGTCTCGCCAGCCACGGTGACGCCGAGCAATAGCATCAGGTTCGCAGATCTATACATCACGATGCAAAAATATTGTACGTACCCAAGTACCTTTCGTTATGGAGACGAAGGTTTGGACTGCAATCATTGTTAGTTTTAGGGCACTCTAGGTCACGCGTAAACACACTCAGGTGAAGTTAGGAATGAAAGAAAGGTGTCACTCATCTATGCTTTGATGATGTATAGAACATATGTTTAGATTAATGTCCTCCCTTACTTGACGGAAACGAGGAGCTCCGCCTTCAATACCAAACCGGTGATCTTGAGAGTCCTACAGGCTGCGTTCAATCAGTAAACTCAGAGGAACTCGTCATGGAGATATTCTAACACTAACCTTAACTCTCCAGATGAGAATGACGAGAGCAACGCGTCAGACGAGGAGCCCGAGGCAGTGAGACCAGCCACGGGCGGGCTGGACAACCCGGCCCGGGAGTGTTACGGCGCCGTCAAACTGGCTGTGCTTGGCTGGCAGGGACGGTGGTGAGTGGCAGCGGCGGGCACCTGTTGTTGTGCGCCTGTCACAGTGTTATTCATGAATGTGGCGAGTGACCGCATCTCATGACGTGCACCTGAAGGCTAAGTGAAGGCTTGACGGGCGTCTTGCAGATGTGTGGCAGGTGGTTGTGAATTTGTGGGAATGTGTGTTTTTCTCATTCATGTGTGAGAAAGTGCGCTTTAGTGTGATTCATCCTTGCTCCAAGTCTCTTTAGTGTAAATACTGTTTAGCCTGAGTCACAAGGTCCTCTCCTTAGCTAGAATTTCAGTGTTAATTAATCAAGTTGCCATCGAGTGAGTAGCTAGTAATGCAGAAATAATTTGCGTTTCTTTTTCTATACCTATCAATTTCTGATAAATAATGATAGAGAAATAATATCAAAATCCTTTATGTTTATTCTTTCAGATCAATATACGTACCTCCTTCTTTCTTTCCACACAGGGTTCAGGTGGGGATATGTGGGCTGGAGGGACTGCCGTGGGTGGGCGGGTCAGGCGGCATTATGCTGGAGGTGTGCGTGGATCCCGGGGGACGGTCGCGGTGGCTGGCGCTGCCTCACGCCCACGGCCCTTCCATCAACGTCAAGGTGGGCCGCTGTCTTCCTTAACTTTTCATTTCACTTCTTCGCTTGCTGCATACCCTCGCCTGGAGAGACGGGCACTTCATGGCGGTGCGTGGAGGAAAACTAGGGATTATTGCTCAGAATTGTGGTGATGCTAATGGTGATGATGATGATGATGATGTTAACCCCTTCAGTACTGGGACACATGTTTACCACGAGTTTTGAGGGTGATTAGACGATTTTCTTTCCTTTTTTTACCCTTAGCCAGCTTCCCTATTCTACATAAAGAAAAGAGGAGGTGCATGAGTCGGCCTTGAAACACACTCACCTCCTTTCCCTATTGATTCCACCTGCGCTAACACAGAGGATGAGAATCGATTACTGTGACCTTCCTATTGATTGATGCTGCCTGTGTGATCAGCTCCTCGCTCCCCCCCCCCCACCCCCTCTCTCTCTCTCTCTCTCTCTCTCTCTCGTCCATATTCAAAAACACTTCAGCGCTACACCACCTCTACTATTTCGAAAGGCTTCCGTTTAAGTGATACAAGTTTTCAAGGATGTTTATATGGTTCTAATGACAAATGAAGAAGGTAACTACATAAGTGACCAGAAAAACACCCTCAGAAATCCGTCTTATAACCTCTGTGGCCTTTGAAAATAGTCGTGGTGAGAGAGTGGAGGGTTTCTGAATATGGACTTCTTTTTCATTCCTCTCATTCTTTTTCTCCCATTTCTCCTCTTTCTTACTCGAACAGTTTAGTAAGGATGTCTAGGTTTGCTGGTATTTGGTCTTCCTTTATCTTCCTTTGTATTTCTCTTCCTCCACCTCCTCCTCCAAACTGCTTCAAGATACGAGTATATTCTGGTTTGGTCTTTCTTTGTATTCCTTTGTGTTTTTTCTTCATCTACTTGTGCTCCTGAATCGTAACATATCTTTTCTCCTCTTCTTCCTCCTACTTCTCCTTCAATATAAACCTTCGTGTTGGTTTTTGGTCTTCCTTTATATTCTTTTATGGTCCTCCTCCTCC
>CM035179.1:7866447-7868258 GCA_020233015.1 Callinectes sapidus
GTGGGCAAGAGGGGCTGGAGGACAATATGAAGGAACAAAACACTTATTAACAAACATTCACCTGTCTTTACTTCGTATCATTTGGACGCTACACACCATACACTGTCCTCTCCATGACCTTACGAGTTGAGTTTCTTCCTCTCTCGTCACCTTTTCTATTTATTTATTTATTTTCCGTGAGTCTTAGCGCGGTATTTAGAAACACTCCGCTCTTCTGCCACCACTACGTATTTTCTAAGGCCGCAAAGAGTACAAGCCATGTTTCTGAGGGTGTTTCTCCTCTCAGTTATATAGTAGCCTTGTTCATTTGTCCTTAGAACCATAAAAAAACACCCTTGAAAACTTGTGTCACTTAAACAGGAGCCTTTTTGGAATATTGGAGGTGGTGCAGGGCTGAAGTGTATCTAAATGTGGACCTTAGCGGGGTATTCTGAAAAATCCTGCGCCACTCTTCAAATATTTTCAAAACACCTCAGTATGTTACACGTGGTTTTTTGTCACTTTTCCTGCGATTTGGGTTGTCTTCCGTATATTAACAAAGCATCCCAGTGACCTTTCCTCCTAATTCACAACCGTTTCAAGGGTAATAACTGTTGAATATACTCCTTTTAATGATCTTTTCTATATTTCTTGTTGGTATTTGTTAAGATTTAGTTGTTTAAAGGACTGTGTTATGTTGTGCGGCGCAGTGAAAGAGTTAAGGATGGTTTTAAGGTTCGTGTGGGAGCCAGTACTGTTTCATTGTTATTTCTTTTGAGTGGTTAAGAGTTCTGTATTAGCTTGTGGTAAGAGGATACAGGATGAATCAGGTTTTTATTCTTCTAATCACGCGTAACATTATTATTATTATTATTATTATTATTATTATTATTATTATTATTATTATTATTGTTATTATTATTATTATTATTATTATTATTATTATTATTATTATTATTATTATTGTTATATTATTATTATTATTATTATTATTATTATTATTATTATTATTATTATTATTATTATTATTATTATTATTATTATTATTATTATTATTATTATTTATTTTATTTTGTTTTGTTTGGTTTTTATTTTTTTATTTTTTATTTATTTTATTTTTTAATTTTATTTTTTATTTGTTTTTTCTTTTATTATTATTTATTCTATTTTGTTTTGTTTTTTATTTTTTCATTTTATTTTATTTATTTTATTATTTTATTTTATTTTTTATTTGTTTTTTTCTTTTCTTCTTTATTTTTTTTGGATTTATTTTTTGTTGGTATTTTTGTTTTGTGTTTTTTGTTGTTGTTGTTGTTTGCTGTTTGTTGTTGTTTGTTGTTTGTTGTTGTTTGTGTTGTTTGTTGTTTTTATGTTGTTGTTTGTTGTTTGTTTGTTTTTTGTTGTTTTTGTTTTTTTGTTTGTTGTATTGTTTGTTTTTTGTTGTTTATTTTTTGTTGTTTGTTTTTTGTTGTTGTTTTGTGTTGTTGTTTGTTTTTTGTTGTTTGTTGTTATTTGTTGTTTGTTGTTGTTTGTTGTTTGTTGTTGTTTGTTGTTTGTTTTTTGTTTTTTGTTGTTTTTTGTTTTTTGTTGTTTGTTGATTTTTCTTTGTTGTTTGTTGATTTTTCTTTGTTGTTTGTTGTTGTTTGTTGTTTGTTGTTGTTTGTTGTTGTTTGTTGTTTGTTTTTGTTTTTTGTTGTTTTTTGTTGTTTTTTGTTGTTTGTTGTTGTTTGTTGTTTGTTTTTTGTTTGTTTTTGTTTTTTGTTGTTTGTTGTTTGTTGTTTGTTGTTGTTTGTTGTTTGTTGTTGTTTGTTTTTTGTTTTTTGTTGTTTTTT
>CM035179.1:7898177-7935677 GCA_020233015.1 Callinectes sapidus
GAGAGAGAGAGAGAGAGAGAGAGAGAGAGAGAGAGGAGGAGGAGGAGGAGAAAGGGATAAGAGGAGACAGAAGGTGATGTGAGAATGTCTTTTTAAAGCTATTTTTATTTTCTTACTTTTTTTATTTCTCTTATTTTCACTGAGAGGAGAGGTCAGCTGTTGGTCACGGTTGAGTTCTTCGCACCTCTCTCTCTCTCTCTCTCTCTCTCTCTCTCTCTCTCTCTCTCTCTCTCTCTCTGAACACATGGTACCGTACAAAAATAACATGACACCTGTAAGTACGTAGAGATACAACACACACACACACACACACACACACACACACGGGGTCACGCAACACCTGTATGACCTATGAACGTGGACCGGTAAAGGAGGTCAATGAACTTGTGCAATATTATCTGGGTAAGGTCACTTTCATGTGTGTATAGGTGTTGTATGTATGTATGTATGTATGTATGTGTGTGTATGTATGGGTGATTATGTAATATTTAACCACGTGTAGGTAATGTATAGTGTGCACGTAGAGGTAATGGTGTGTCTGTGTGTGTGTGTGTGTGTGTGTGTGTGTGTGTGTGTGTGTGTTCGAAAATGCAACGAAATCATATAACAATAATAAAAAAAGGCAAAAAAAAAAAACATCACCATTATACATTAAGATAAATCAACAATGTATAAACCCACTACATATCTAAGAGTCAAACAGATACAAATAGATACAAAACAAACACACATTCTCACACATCTACATCACAACAAACCAATCTTCGCGCCTTCATATAAACTGACAGGGCACATAAACTTTCAATATTTACAATTAAAACTTGACACCACCTCAATCCACATCTACGTTATTATTTGCATTGATTTTTTCTTTTAATTTCAAGTTTATCATCAATGTTTTTCTGTGATCTTAACCCCCTCCAGTACTAAGACGCGCTTTCATATTAATTTTACTTGTTATTTGTCGATTTTATGCAGTATAGCTTTAGAAACTCATGTGGGGATCAAAAATAGTAGATTGTGGCCATTAATCTACTGACCTCCATGGACCCTTCCTAATGTCAACAAAATTATTTAATGACACCCAATACTTACGGTAAAAAATGTGTCCCGTACTGAAGAGGGTTAATAGATATGGATAACCTGTCTCTCTAATTTCCGTCAATATATTTGTCACACATGCCACATATAATTAACTTAGTCAGTATCTCAACAATATACGAGAAATGAAGGGAGACGATAAATACACAATCACACACCAGGAAACCATGAAATCCATCTCAATAATTAATACGCGGAAATGCATACCCAGAGAGAGAGAGAGAGAGAGAGAGAGAGAGAGAGAGAGAGAGAGAGAGAATATTCCTAACTATATCCCTTGCCTTCAAAATCTAAGGAACTTGTTTTCTTTTCACACACAAAAAATAACCTTTATCTTGAACGCAGTAAATGAGCCATAATAGTTGTATTTTTCCTCTTCCCTTCATTTATCTCCATGCAAGATAATGACGAAGAGGAGGAGGAGGAGGAGCATGAATAATTTATGTATTTCGTAAGTGTTATAAGTTATTTTCACTATGGAATTTCTGACTTTTATATAAACTGTATTAGAAAAAAACAAACTATTATTACTATCATCATTATTTGTTCAGACATTCAGACAAGTTGGGAGAGGAAGTGACAAGAAACACAGAGGTAAGATAAGAGTCTATTCCCTTCTCACACTCACCTCCTTACCTCTGTTCATTATTATTATTATTATTATTATTATTATTATTATTATTATTATCATCATTATTATTCCTACTCGTGCTCCTCCTCCTTGTCATCTCATCCTCGGTCTGACAACTCACCAAGCTCCTCCACCAGGCGCAGCATCACGCCGCCAATGTGAAGGTCACTCTTCACCCGCAGCACCCGCTCCACCTGCAGATCAGTCACCTGGATGTGCAAGTCCCACGACCCGTCCCCAACCACACGCCCATCGGACATCATCTTGCCGGATCACTGTGTCCACGTCTTTCCACTAGTCACCACCACAACACCACACAACACAACACTCCACGACACCACCACTTCAGTCACTGTTCACTGCTTAATGGTCCCAGCCTGCCTGTGGCTCCACCCGCATTATCTCTCTCTCTTCAGTGGTGGTGGTAGTGGTGGTGGCACTCGGCGGCACTTAGGCTGTGGAGGGAAGGAGGGCGCCGGTGCTCAGTGTCTGGCTACTACAGAACACGACTAGGCTACAGGGGCATGGGTAGTGGGGTAGACGCGGGCATCACCTGTCAATGTGCTTAGCGACAAAAAACTAGCATCGGCTGTCACCTTGGTAATGGTAAAAGGCCGCCTCACTCACATGCCATCTCACCGCAACAGTCTGACAGGCGTGACAGGACTCCCAAGTAAGCTCTATTGGACACTCATGGTAAACAAGGCAATACAAATGTCGTTTCTTTGTTCCAATTGTTGCAGGTGACAGTAGTAACGCGACAATAGTACAATGGATACAGTTAATTGCACGCTCGTCTATTAAAATGGAAAATTAATTTGATAAACCCTCAACCTGCCAACATGTAGGGAATTTAAGCCTTTACTGAATACATCTAATAAACAAAAAGTTAATTCCAGATCACAATATACGAAAAAAAAAGAAAACAAAAAACTCACAATAGAAATTAAGACTCTATAACCTAATCAGATGAAGCTTAACTATCCCACACTTTGCCACGTCAAAATAAATAAATAAATAGATGAACAAATAAGTAAATGAAAAAGTTCCCACGACATCACAGCACATCAATATGACAATCTGAAGACAACGAAAGGAGACGGGAGGGGGGGGGGGGGGGATTACAACCTATAAGGGGGGGTGTGGGGAGAACATCATGCAGGCACTGGGGGGGAAGGGGAGAGGAAAGGAGGGGGAGGAAGGGCGATTGAGGGCAACATTCCCAGCCTTCAATACGTGGAATGGTGGTGGTGGTGGTGCCCAAAGGAGACAATAGAAAAGAAAGCAAACAAACGAGAGAGAGAGAGAGAGAGAGAGAGAGAGAGAGAGAGAGAGAGAGAGAGAGAGAGAGAGAGAGAGAGAGAGAGAGAGAGAGAGAATCCACTAACAAC
Source organism: Callinectes sapidus (assembly GCA_020233015.1). NCBI lineage: Eukaryota > Metazoa > Arthropoda > Malacostraca > Decapoda > Portunidae > Callinectes > Callinectes sapidus. The sequence continues at coordinate 7,901,301 of CM035179.1, forward strand.
CACTACCACCATCACCACCACCACATCCTCCACCCACCACCCTCCGCCTCCCCGTCCAGACCAACCCAGTTCATCACCACTCCTCTCACTGCACCACAGCTCAGGGGGGCTTAATAACACTGTGGGGCAGCTGCGGGCACTGGGGCACACCGGGGCGGGGCGGGGCAGTAGACTCAAGTGTGGAGTAATGCAGCCTGTAATAAAAATCCCTCCCCACCGCTTCCACTCGCTCCACGCCCTGTCCCCGCGTCACTGCTACACTGTTTTAGTCCGGAATCGCCTCCAGGAGCTCAAAAGGGCGGGTAAAGTTGAGGTTAGTGGGTATGAGAGGTAATATTACACGCAAAGGTACGCACACTCCTCCCCTCACGAGAGTCACCGTCATACTGCCAGACAGTGTTGCCAGTTCGCGCCAGCTGATAAATGCTGACACTTTTAGCTTTTTAACAGCACATTAACAATTGTGTTTATCTATTGTTTTTCTTAATCATTTAGCTTTATTTTTAATTATGTGTATTTTTTTAGAATTTATGTGGCATGATTTATGTGTTTTCATTACCATATCCATCTTTTGCTGACTTAGTGCTAATGAGATAAGTGGCTGAACTCTTGAAATTGATTAAATATTGCATTCTAGGTAGACAGAATGAGTTAATATATGATATTTTATTCAATCAATGTTATCTGAGCTGTATAGTGAATAAAAGTAAACAAGGATGGATGTTCATGCAAATTAGCGGATTGAGCAATATGTAGCGAAGAATCTCCACATTTCATCATCCTTCCCGTGCCGGTGTCCTCCACAACAGACTCACATAAAATACAAAGAAGTAAACCATTCGATCACAAACACAGGAAGAAAACCCAACAAAAAATGACCCCGGACAAAATAATAGGGGATTTCTGAGTAACAAGGAAAATATCACAACACTCAAATTATCGACAACCATGCTATCTAATCGGCCAAAAGTCATGCATTAGTAATAAGAATGTAAATCGACGTACCCAAGTGGTATATATCACAATGAAAAGATATATCTAATCAGGGTAAGTTATAATGCTAACTTGCTAACCTAATATTCAGAAACCCCTTGCTCTCTGGCCACGACTATTTTCAAGGCCACAGAGACAATTAACCGGGTTTTCAAGACCATTTCTCCTATTAATAAAGTAGGAATCTTGCCAATCTTTCCCCAGAACCCTAAAAATACCCTTCAATACACGAACATCCTGAACTAGAGTCTTTGGAAAGCAGTGATGGGGAGAGAGAGCTAAGCGTATCTGAGTATAGACCTGAAAGCAAATGGCATCAGTGCATGAGTAATAAAATGTAAACAGATGTACTCAAATAGATGATGAAAAGAGGTATCTAATCAGAGGGGAATCGCAATGCTGAGTTACGTGATTCTTACGTGAATGGCATCAGTGGTCGTCGTCTGTCTTGTTGTGGCGGCGAGGCGGTGAATCTCTCTGTGTGTGCCTCACTTTTGACCCAATATCTCACCACCACGATGGCTGAGGAGATTGACGCGTCGCAGGAAGATGGAGATGACTACTATACATTCCTCAATATCCCCAGAAACGTGAGTGTATTAGAGATAAAGGTGTTATTGTTAAAAAAGATAATGGTGTACCCGGCTGTCCACTTCTCTTCATCTATGCTCCTTTTTTGTGTGGACTCTTAATAAGAAAGTGCAATGCCTCTTGACCTTCCCTGACCCTTTCTACTTCCCTTACTCCTCTTGTCTGGTCTGAATGTTTAATTATTGCTCGGTTTGTTACGTGTTGATTAAAGTTAATAGGGCGTAATAGTGTGGTAATGTGCAGGGATTGTGTTCACGGTTCAAGGGGGCCTGCTGGGTAGGATTACTGTATTTATGTTAGTAGGAGAGGATTGGCACTGGGATTAAGCCGGTAATAACTGATGGTAGACTATAATGGTTTGTATTAGGGTAGAAGCTGAGAATTTTGTACTGGGTTTGAGCCGGTAAAGACTAATAATCATAATGATAGAAGAGAACTTGCACTGGGATGAAGCCGGTAACGACTGATGATTCTACTAAATAAATATCCAGCTGTGTAATATTTGAGGTGCTCCATTAGGTTAGGGTAGGTTAATGTCTTAGCAGTGGTCTGGAGGGGCATACATGATAGGTTACTTTAGAAGAATTCGAGATTTAATTTCAAATTAAGTAAGTGTAATTTAGTAAGTAAATGTAACTCATCATTATAACTTGATAGGATAACAGTGAAATGTTCTTCCCACCCACACTTCAAACATCACCTCTATGTTCATCAGTAGCAATGATTGTGATGAATATATTCAAACAAGACCAGAGGTTGTTATGATTCATCACTTTCATTACATTTCAGGCAACAGACGATGAGATTAACAATGCCTACCGTCGTCTGAGTCGCTTGTACCACCCTGACAAGCACACAGACCCAGAGCGCAAGGTGGAGGCCGAACTTCTCTTCAGCAAGACTAAGCGTGCCTATGAAGGTCTGTCCATCTCAACTTTTGTCCTTAATTGATATTTTACATTAATATTTACCAGGCTTCTCAGTTGGTGTTAATCTTGCAATCTGATTGTGTCTAGTGGTATCCATATTTAAGGAAATTATTATTTTTAGCCTATCTACCATTGATCTTCATGAATGCAACCTTTCTTAAAAACTAATGTACAATTGTGTTTCAGTGCTGAGTGATGGACACATGCGGGCAATTTATGACAATCTGGGGACGGCTGGGCTGGAGACACAAGGGTGGGAGGTTGTTCAGCGGACCAAGACGCCTCACGAAATTAGGGAGGAATATGAAAGGCTGGCACGGTGAGTGTCCCAGCCTCTCTGCTACTTTTAAATTCAAATTTTTGTTGCTGTTGGTTAATTCCCCTCCTACATGAAAAGAATCTGTATATATGTGTGAGTTCTGAATATTCACAAGCTTAATTTCACAGGGACCAAGAGGAGAGACGGCTGCAGCAACGCACCAACCCCAAGAGTACAGTCACCATGACCGTCAATGCCACTGACCTCTTCTCCCTTTATGACGAAGAGTCCCCTTTCTTGGACCTCAGGTATTGCCTGCATGTGTGAGGCACTGACACTAGCTTGTTTGCCTGGAGAGAGATTAGGAGGTTATAGAAGAATATCATAGAAATAGCTTGGTTCTAGTGCAAGATTGTATAAAAGGCACAGTAAAATACAGCATAGTTTAGATAAAAGGGTTTGCATGAATGAATGAATGTACTTTTTTCATAAGGTGTTAGTTTTTTTTATAAGATAAAAGACAATTTGTTTTCTTTTATTTCAGAGATTTGTTTGGGTTACCACACATTGAGATTAGTGGCATGAGTCTGAGTCAGAGCATTGAAGCACCCTTGACCACTAAAGACACAGCCATTCTTTCAGGTTAGTGCAGGGATTTGACATGAATATGATGAATTAAGTGATGAATTGTATCAGTTACATGCGTGCTGACATTCTCTATGTATCATGTTGTTTTTATTTTGGCAGGAAATCTGGCATCTCACAATGGTAATGGCAATGGAGGCATCAACTGTTCTATCCGAAGAATAACGTCAGACAGGGGATGGGGAGAGCTGGAGGTTGGGGCAGGGAATGGACTCACCATAGCCACTAAGGGTTTCAGGAATTTTTCACAAGGCATGTTTGGAAACGGTTCTATACACACACACTTCACCCCGAATGGCCTTCGTATTGGTTCAGTCATAAGTAAGTGGTCCTGTTTTTTTGTTCACCTGGTGATGTGTATGTGAAACTGCTATTCTGAAGTTTTATTAGGGCTTTATTTTTTTTGCCAAGTGTTCTATATTTATTTGTTTCAGTATTTGTCATTATATTGTAAATAGATAAGTAAGAATAAATTTTCCATCATACGTACATCACCAGGAAGTTCATAACCATTATCAGCACACCCTGGCAATGGCAATACTTAAAATTACCTGATATATGAAAACAAAAACACATTTGAAAGTTAAGAAATCACTCCATATACACCACTTCAAGCACAGTACACTTACCATAAAGTGTTTCCCCAGCCATGGCCAACCAACTGGACAAACAGACAGTCGGCTACTTGACATGGAAGGCTGGAATGCAGAGTGGCATGAACACAATGATCATCCGAGACACTCCTTCCTATCACCTGGTCTTCTCAGCCTACATCGGCATCCCACACACCTACGCTGCCCTGTCCTACACCCACAAGATGCCAGACCACGACACCAAGGTTAAACTGACTGGAAAGTGAGTGCCGTATATTGTGTTACTCTAATCTCATTTCTGTACACTTTAATTCTTTCTCTGTTTTTTCCGTCTGTGGATAGCATTGAGAGAAATTGATGGTGACATTTAACAATAAGTAAAGGAATAGTGCTGAAAAGTGTACTATATAGAAACTAAGTAATGTATGTGCATGTTGTTATTCTAAAGAGCGGGCACCTTTGGAGCGATTCTTGAGTACGGTGCAGAGAAGAAGATCTCCCAGAACAGCTCCATTGCAGCGTCAATAGCACTTGGTGTCCCCACTGGTGTTCACCTTAAAATTAAGTAAGTTTTTTTCAATGACCAATCATGAGTTAGATGAATGGAAGTATGTATGTATGTATGACAGGTAGAATTCAAGGAACAAAAAAATTATACTTTGTTCTCAAAAAAGAGGTTATGCATTTGATTCTACTGAGGATGAATATTGATAGCCAATAACCAGTGTCATGAATGGAAATGGATTATCTGTCTTATGATTAGAAATAAACCTATCAGATACAATACATCCTTCACAAACACTGTTGTCTGGCAGGTTACATCGATCCTCACAAACGTACAGCACCATCTTCCTGCTGTGTGAGGAGATCCTCCCGGCCCCTGTAATCTATGGTACCTTGGTTCCTCTCGTGTCGTGGATGGCCCTCCAGAAGCTTATCATTCAGCCGTACCTCCGACAACAGAAGCAATCAGAGTTACTTAAACAGAGGGAATCCAACAGAACCAGGTCAGCTGATAATGATTGTGTTTGTTGTACCTTTGTGTAAAAATGGTGATGGTGAAAGTTAAAACTTTTAGCTTTACATTTGTCACTGGAGATTAACTCGATTTAATTTCCCACTTCATATTTATCAGTATAGAGGCTAATCTTCTCTTATCTTGTGCTGTCAAATGTTAAAATGGAGAGCAAGATTGATATTGTAGAGGAAGAACTGTTTCACCCAAACCAAAATCTTGTACTGACATGTTCTACCCACCATGGTATATTGGTCCTGGATGGCAAAGGTATAAGCTATGAAGTACTGGATTGACTGATCTTTCCCTTTGTCCTCAGGTTATTAGAGAAGAGACGTGAGGCGTTCGCTGCCGTGGAACTGATGAGGGAGACTGTCAGGAGAATTGTGGATCAGGAGGAAGCTAGGAAGGGTCTTGTCATTTTACTGTGAGTTGCATTTATTTTTTACCTTACTAACATTTTGTATCTTGTTTGAGGTTACCATAATGTTCTAATGTTTAAGAATTTATTGAATGTCTTCCACCACACTTTCCCAGAGCATCATATGGTCAGCTGGTGGTGGAGGGGAAAGATGACCTTGGTCCCACCCCTGAGGTTGTGGATGTAACCATTCCTCTTCAGTGTCTCGTCAAGGATTCCAAACTCATTTTACAAGAATCATCTAAAGTGAGTAATTTTCATGTTTACATTCAAGAATTTATGGACATTGTGCTAGGATAAGTCTTGAGTGAAGTATTTTTTACTTTCTTTCAAATATACTGATGATAGGATAGAGATGCAATATTCATAATATTGCAGGGGTTGGTTGATTGACTGTTGATCTCTGTTCCAGTGCTCGCTGCCAGGCTTCTATGACCCGTGCCCAGGCGAGGACAAAAACCTGCGGGTGCGTTACCTCTTCCATGCTGTTACTCATGAAGTTACAATCACAGACACTGAGTCACTACGAATACCCAAGCAATGTAAGTGTGGTTGTTAGTTTGTTCTCTTGGTATTTCATCACTGACAAATCCACAACAAGTTCTCTGTACTCTATTGAGTACACTGTCTTGTAGTTTGTGCACAACATTTTCTTGTATGAAGAAACATTTCTTTGTGCTAATTTGCTTTGTTTCTTCCAGCACATCGCCTGGAGACATAATGAAGATGTCATTGGCATCTGTATATAGAAGAAATTGTTGTCCTGTTTTATTGTACATAATATTTACTTTGTACAAATTTGTAAACATTTTATTGAGAAGACTTGTCCAGGCCGGTAACCTGGATGTAGAGCTGGGCAGCTTCAAGCACAAATATCATGTGAACATCAGTAATGGTTGTATCTTGTGAGAAGTAGGTCCATTTCACTTCAAAACCCTTTTGGGCCATTCCTGTTAAAGATAATAAGAACAAAAACAATGCACATCATTCCATAGTAAAAACCTTAGGAAAGGAAAACCACAGCATAAGTTTTTATTATTATTATTATTATCATTTCTGAAAGCTTACAAATTCAATGACCAGAATAAGCAATTACTCTTGGAGCTTGATAGTGCTATGATGACAGCATATATACACACACCAAACATTGTATGCAGGCAAGTTAGCGGCACTGAATGCTGTAACTGATGCTTTGTGTGAAGGGAATGGACACCAAGATGAACTGGTGTGCTTGATAGTAAAGTAGGTGTTGCATGGTCAGGGTTATTACCTAGTAACAAAAACAAGACTTAATCATATAAATTCCCGACATCACTCATTCCCTGTGCAGTGTAGAGTGCCTGTTTCAGATCTGGTATCAGGATGATATATCACCATGCAACTCTTGTTAATTATTCAAGACCACCAGCTGTAAAAAATGCTTGTTTGTAAGGTGCATCAGGCCATACCTCAGACTAGTCATTGACGGTCCTTGAGTAATGCAAATTTGCAGTCTCGTGTTGCTGCAAAAAAGATACTAGAAAATAATGAAAAAAACTACTGCTCTGACTGGCCTCAGGACTGGCCAGATATATTTTTTGACACCATCTTTAAGGTTTATGGTTTGTTATTAAATGCTGTGTGATATACAGGGTGTAACATGAGTGTCTGTGGATATTACCAGAGGTGAAACTGCAAGCTATTCTTAACCAAAAATGTTCAATGCACATACATGCACTGTGCATTTTGAGGCATTTAGCCATGGCATGAAATTCGAGTATCACAGGCAACAGATGCAGTAGTGGAAAAACACAATCTCTACACACTCCACATTGTTCTAAGTCATACAATACAATACCATTTCAGGTCTCTACCATGAATACCCACCTGTATCTGTTGTCAATCTACACTTGAGTTTCGCACCATGGCTAAATAATCCCTCAAAATACACTTGTAAAAAAAATATATATATTTTTCATTCTGAATAACTTATACTTTCATCTTTGGTGATATCCACAGAAACTCGCATTGCACTCTGTACTTTGATACCAGAGATCAAGGTTTATTTGTATTTTCTTTTTTGCACCACAAATGCTGTGATGCCATTTGGAGAGGTGATTTGAAAGAAGAACATTTGAAAAGTGCTTGGAAATGTGAGAGACCTGGTTTTCAGCAAATAGTCTTATGTGTTGCTGATAGCTGCTCCTTGCCTAGCTGCATCTACTTCATTTTCAAGCACTGCATAATGAACTTAAGAACTTGACAGTTTAATGGGCCAATGATAATGAATAATGAAGACAAAACCATTTTTCCAGCTTCAATAGTGCTGGTAGGTGACTGGAATAAAGAATTGTGAAACTTTAAAGCGTTTGTCGTTTCCTATTGAGCAATAATTTTCTGTTGTGTGTAAAAAAATATAAACTATCATAGATTAAATTTACAAAGCTAAGTGAAAAAATTGCACATCAACCAAATTTGGATAAATACTACTATAAACACTAATTTGTTGGAAATTAATGGGATGATTAAGTTAAAAGCATTTAGTGTGGTGGTATTACCCTGGGTAATAAAATAAATGTTCCCAGTTTCTATCTTTGGATAAACCATCTGAATCCATAAATAGTGTGTAGTTTGGCTGTGTTTAGAAAAGCAAGTTCTTGTATTGAGTAAACTAAAGTTTGGACCCTGCTGACATTTGTTATGAAGGCAAAACAATATAATACAGTGTCTTTCTGGTCACTGCTTGCAACCATCACACACTGACTCACACAGCAACAAACATAAGTTCAATCCACAACCTTCAATCATGGGTGGAAGTGATTTTGCTAAATATGCTCTACACACTACATGGTGAAGTCAGTGGCATCCAATGGATCTAGTAAGATTATACTTTTTGAGCCATATTTTGAATTGGCAGTTAATCACTTAAACAAAAAATATACAGTTTAATGTAGGAACTGTGTTAAGTTTTCAGGTAAATTATATAATATGTATATATTTAACCTATGCTCACTCAATATTCAGGGAACTCTAAAAGATATAAAAGTTATCCTCTCTTAATAAAAACAAAACATCTAGCAAAGCAGACACAGCCTGCTTCTACAACTGAATAACTACATAATAATGGAATATCACACCATAAAACCATCCTCAATAACAAAATAAAAAAACCCTAAATTCCAAATAAGAAGATGGCTTTTCATTATAATATATCACATGTTATTGTCATTACTAGGGAGGTGGAGGAGCTGATGCTTCACAAAAGCTAGCTGAGGAAGCTGCTGCTGCTGCCTCACACAGGTGCTGCAACACAGGGTCTCGATGCAGCTCAGCCACCAGGTTGCCAAGCAGCACATGGACGTCAGCCAAACAGTTCCCAGGGTCTTCCAAAAACTGCCAATACGTAAAATAAATTCTGAGCTCGACAAATCTTGGAAGAAAAGCCATATCACTACAGTTAGCGAAATAGTAAATACTTCCATCTATCCACTCTTTCGATATGCTATGTCTGTATGGTAAATATAAATATGTGAAGCTGAGGAAAGTACCTGGACAGCTTGACCAATGGGGTGTAAGAGAGAGGTATAGGCTGAGTTTGTGGTAAGAGCTCGCAGTTGATTCAGAGTACAAGTCTCTCCTCCACCAGTGCTCTGCAGATCATCAACATCACTGTAAACAAGAGATATAGTGTTGAACAAACTATTAGGATCTGCAATTATCATCTTCATAAACTAAACAAAAGTAAAAAAAACTTCACCAAAAAAAGGAATGCATTAAATTCTCGGTAAACTTGGATCTGGATCTGTCCTACTTACCTATGAGCCTGCAGTGGGTGGGTTCGGAACACACCCTCCTGAGGCATCTGCAGCTTCAAGAAAGTGGCCACAGCACGACATATGAGGCGAAACTTAAGAGACATGGGTGACTGGCGACCAAGACCTATTGCAGCCAGAATGCCAGTGGTGCAGTGGTCCTCGGCCCACACAGCAAGGTGTGCTACGAGACCCTGACAGTGTTGCCAAACTGACTCTATAGTTGACTTGTCGTGAAGCAGCTTTGTTATTAGCTTAAGGATTTCACTAATTATAAGTATCAGGCCCACCTCCATCTCTGTACTGTAAAGAGAATGACAAAGGGATGCTTCAGTAACAAGATATCTCCATCAAAAGTGTAGCTTTCTTTACATACACAGATACAACTAAAAACTACCAGTAACTCAGCAAATTATAGCACAGTGAGTAAAGAAAGATGATCTAATATATAAAGATCACTTTCAAAATGCAGTACATAAAAAACTTGAACAGAAAACACCATTAATACATTATCATATAGAGTATGTTCTGCAAGTAAGATGAGCTCACCTTAATACTAGTGTTGGCAGCATATCACATAGAGAGGTGAGAAGGAAGAAGGTATCACTAGTGTGGCTCTGTTGCTGCTGCTGCTGCCGCCACCGTGTGTGAGCGTAAATCACCAGCAGATGTCCCTCCTGAAACACAAACACACACTAACAATCATCTCTATAGTTTTATTAAGCTATCCTCATTTTTCTCAATAGACTTGGACAACATTGTGTTCAGAGCAGATGATTTCCTCTCCCAAGTCTTCTACTCTGATATGGATACACTGTCTTAACTAAGTACTATCTCATTTTCTTTTCTGGCTCATTTTCTTGAAAGTCTTAAAAGGAATAGATCTTTTGCTACAACTTACTTCATAACATTTTCAGTATATAAGTTACAATTATGATGTTCGTTTCACAAAAGATTACATGATTTTTTCAATCCATCCTTCATGTTAGCATATGTGACCAGGCTTTGCAGTGCTATAAATGCTAATGAGAGCAGACTGGTCATGAACTCACCTGACAAGCTATAGTTAGCATGGCAGCTGGGTTGGTGAGGGGGAAAGAGAGGAGAGACAGCACACGAGGCCACGTCACCTCACCTTCCCAGCCACACCACTCTGCATGGAAACAGAATCCATATTACACACAACACATGCACAATATATTAGTATTACATCTATTTATATATTATTTAAGTACTGAAATATAATGTACTACGTTTCCCCTTGCTACTACTTTAATAATAAAATTACTTAATAAAAAATGGACAATAATTACATACATCTGTATGTTAAAGGGAAGTCTGGAGAGAGATAAGACCAATGAACAAATGAATAAGTAAAAACATTTATGCTGATGCTTCTGCTTTAGAATTCTACGATATCATCATTGTCATATGTCACTAAGCCTCTTCTCTCTTTATAAAGGGACCAAATCACTAGATGATGCTATGCTTGATCACCATCACCACTCCAGAATTACTTTTTTGCCCTTAGTAATATGATATGGAAGTAAGTACCAATGTTACCAAGAGGATCTAAATTCACAAGAAAAAGTGATGCAGGGAAAAACTCCCATAACAGTAACACACACTCTTGAAGCACACACCCTGAGAAAAGAGTGCAAGGAGACCAGCCTGAAGGATGGGGTTCCTGTGGTTAAGGTGGAGGACGGAACGAGAAGCAGAGGCCACCAGAGGGAGCAGGAGGCCGGGGGACGGGTGCACCTCTGAGCCCAGCCATTCCACCACTGCTTTGCTGCTCAGCTCCTGCAGGGTGGCAGATGAGGCTCCACCACTCACAACTGCTAGCAGCTCAGTGCCCAGAACACAACCCTCACTCCATTGCTGCTCCTTTGGCACCGCTGCAAAGAGGAAACAGGCTGGTGATGTATGCCTTGCAGTGAAATTTTTAATGCAATGCCTTGGAAATTTGTTGTATGTAATCTATGTATGCATGTGTGTGTGTGTGTGTGTGTGTGTGTGTGTGTTGGGGGATTGTGCCTCTTATGAAAGAATGGAAGTTAACACACAAGAGAGAGAGAGAGAGAGAGAGAGAGAGAGAGAGAGAGAGAGAGAGAGAGAGAGAGAGAGAGAGAGAGAGAGAGAGAGAGAGAGAGAGAGGGGGGGGGGGGGGGCAAATGCCTTTCCTTTCAGTACAGAAGGGGTTAAATGATCAAGATAGTGTTGAGGAAGCAGCAAGCAGACCACTTGGGCCAGGAAGTGGAAGAAGTGAGGTATGGATGGCACAAAGGCAGATGCAACCAACAGTGTTTATAAAATAGAAGTTCAAACTGTTGTCTAAGTCATTATGGATTACATTATTTACTGATTGCTGTTTTTTATCTTTTTATTTGCCTTGTGTGTGGGAAGTGATGACAGTATGTAATGGTTGCGAAGGGAAAGGATAACAATACAAGCTATTAACCCGACTCTGGCTGAATGAAAGATACACATTAACTTCAAGGTCTCTCTCTCTCTCTCTCTCTCTCTCTCTCTCTCTCTCTCTCTCTCTCTCTCTCCAGAATAACAGACGATGACCAAAACATAAGATTTCTTTTTCTTGCATGACCTGACATTTTCTCCCCGCCTCTAACATGAAGGGAGCAGATACTGACTGGCTACAAGAGTGTTTTCCATGTGCGTGAGCGCCGCGCGAACGGTGGCGGCGAAGACCTGTGGCCGCGCCGTGAGCAGTGCCTTATGACGCGCCGCCGCAGTGGTCACCAGTCGCACTGCCGCCCGCACCAGCAGCGCCCTCTTGGTGGCAGTGTCAGGGTGAAAGGAGGTGGTGTCTGAGGTATAACCAGCAGCACGGTGCAGCAGCCTGAGGGAGAAAAGAGAGAGTGAGACTATATACTAATTCAATAATATCTTCGCACATTCGCAACAAAGATATATGTATGGACTTAGTTGAGACAAATGGCCTGACGCACTCCTGTACATACATTTATCACATGTACCATAAACCACATTGAGATAACAGAATCTTTCAGTAAAGGGGCAAGAGAAAACACTGCTCAGCAACAGGCCCAATCAAGCGTACAAAGCCCGCCGCCACCCATCCTGATTCCCCTTCCCCTTCCAGCAGGTAACCACCACAGGAAGCCCGGTGTAGAATTCACCGTACCGACGAATTATGCAATGATCGTCTATTGTACGCGACGAGACAGCGTATCGAGATTTCTCTGCGCATGGCCAATCCGCTCACTGGCAGCCCTTCACTCCCTATCCCCCTCCCCTTTCCCTTGGTGAGGCCGCTGCCACTCCGCCACAAGGTGTGTGGGGCCGTGGGCTGACTGGCTGCTGCTGCTGCTGCTGCCTGCTCGTCTCCACTCTCCAGTTACCTCTCGCGCAGCATCAAGGAAGGAAGTGTTGCGCTACTTTTCCAGGAACCCTTTCAATTTCGCTTTATATTTATGAGCTTAACGTGCCTCCGAACGTAATACCTCCACAAACACCATCCGCATATCAACATGTAGACAAATCCTGGAATGAGTTGAGCTGTGCAGTCAGCAACTACCTCACGCGGCACTAATTAAGTAGACGTAAGATATTGGTCAGTGACATTCGTCTCCACATTACTTCACCATATCGCATTAGTTCACTCTCCGCGGGACAGTGGTTCAAGGGGTGGGAGTGAAGACAGGCCTGGCTGGAACGTGCGTCCTTCATCCTGCATACTGCTACTCCATCATCCCACCACCACCACCACCACCATGACTCGTACACTCTGCTCAGGAAGTGGGTGGTTGCTGTTCCTTGCGGCACTGCGAACCGTAAGTTATTTATGCACAGGTATGAAAGATGCCAACCTCTGTACCTCAATGTACTGGGACACATTTTAATCAAGAGTTTGGGTTGTGATTAGACGACTTTATTAACATTACGTCTATGGAGGTCAGAAGATTAATGACCAGAGTCTGTACAACTTTAATCCCCACACGAGTTTCTGAAGCTGTAAAAAAATCGATAAATAATAAGCAGAATAAATATAAAAATGCGTCCCAGTACAGAAGGGGTTAATTGATTCTGGCCACTGTACAGTATGATGAATGAATGACGAGACCAAAGCATCCTCAAAACATCTGTCAGTGTCTCTTGGATAACTCTTATTCTTTCGAGGGACTGGCTATAATAGTGGGCTCTTTTTTTTTCGCTGTTTTTGTTGACCTTGGCTGGCTTCCTCTCCCTTACATGATTTTTTTTTTTTTTTTTTTCATTATATATACACTTTGTTCCCGCAGTGACAAATATCAAGAATGCTTTAGGCAAATAATCATACACCGTCACGTATTGTAGAAAAAAAAGAATGAAAAGTAATAAACGAACAAATTTGTTTAATAATGATGTAGTAGTAGTAGTAGTAGTAGTAGTAGTAGTAGTGGTTGTTGTTGTTGTTAACAGTAATACCTTCATTTGTTGCTGATGATGCTAAAGAACACAATGATCAGCAGCGTGACATTCCTTATTTTTAACCCGCAAAACATTAAATCATAAAATCAATATTCACTCTCACGACCAGCTCGACACAATCCAAGTTGACAAAACGCTGCATTGAAATCCAAACACGCTCTTCGCTCGATACAATAAGATTTGTTTCGTGTTTCGGCATTGAAAAAAAAAAAAAAAAAAAAAAAAAAACATTATTCTTTGGGGTACGGAAAGAATGTGAGGCCGAGATAGACCACAACTTCATTTTAAGCACATGAGACTTAACACGTAGTTTCTGTATGAGTGAATCACTGTCAAGAATCATCTACGGATCTTCACCAATCCCTTTAACTCTTCAGGTGATGACGATACAACAAACATCTTTTTCCTTTGAATAACCCAATACGATTTCTCATTAAGAATCGATCACAGGCCACAGAAATGTTATGATTGCTGTCACTCCCTTTGGTTCCCTGTCTCTCAAAATTCTTCATAGCATTTAGCCAAGCTTGAGAGGAAGCCACAGAACATCTTGGGCACACTTGTACTTATAATTATAGGAGGAGGAAGTAGACACTTGCTGAAATGATAATTTACTCCCAGAGAGGTCTAGTAGTACTGGTTCTAATCTGGGCCAGTTCAGGGGATGCTGTGATCTCATCATTAAGGCTAATTGTGAACTCGCTTTGCCGCATAACTCAAGGAGGTAACAACTCTCCTCCTTCACACAGAACTACAAGCACATACTATACGAACAAACACATACACCCTTCACTTGAAAATAAAATAATAGATAAATAAATGGCGCCTCTAACATCAAACTCTGAGTCGGACTGCTTTCTCGGTATCGACGATAAATGTCTTGACACACCCCTCAACTTTCCTTCACTCAACATTCACCGTCTCATGTCTAATTTTCGATCTATATAACACCACCTCTCCTCTGCTAAACCTTCTTTTCTTCCCCGTAACACAGGTGTCTGAGGCAACAGACAGCAACCCCTTTTCTGTATCCTCCTACTTTCTCTATCGTCATTTTTGTTGTAAGAGGTGAGCACCTTCCATTGCCTTCCAGGTGTTGGCACTCGCTGACGAAGGAGGGGTGGAAGAGCTAAGTACCGCCAGGCTGACAGTGGACAACGTGTGGACGGGAGCTGACACCATTACTGTCTCCATCCTGCCATTCAATCTCTCTGACCACAAAGTAAGTGACCAGCGCTCGCTTCCTATTACTGCTGCCTTCATCTGCCTTGAAGTGATTGCAGTCTTACTTTATTCATTAGACTTCGTTATTTTAATTTCAATTTAGATATATTTTCTTCCTTTATCTCTAATCACTGAATTAACTGCATCGTATCAGATTTAAGTATTCAATCATTCGTTCACTTTTGAGTTTCTTTTTAACACTCAATTATAGATCGTAATGTAATATATTTTGGCCCAACAAGTAGTATAGAGATGAGGCGTAAAAACGTTTGAAAGCTACATAGGATACTCTTCATCTTACAGCCGTGCCTCGTCATATACGCACTAAATAAATCGTTCCTCATCAGATTCTGGTGTCTGTGCAGCAGGAAGACGACGCCACCATAGTGGTGGTCGACACACTCCAGGAACAGTCCACACATGCGCTGAATTTTCTCAAGCCAATACAACATCAAGTACGTATTTATTGCTTTTTTATATATTTTTCTTCTCTTAACCCCTCCAGTAATGGAGAGTTTATACTATTTTAATCCCCACGTGAGTTTCTGAAGCTGTAAATGTCGACAAACGATAAACGGAATAAATAAGAAAATCAATGTGAGTCGGCATGACTTCACAGAAGTGAAGCAGACGCTTAAAAAGCATCTCATCATTGAAATTGTATATCACTTTGTTGTGCCTAGTCATGTGACACAATTTTTTTTTTTTTTTCCGTAATCTCTTCTAGAAACGTTTCATCTCTTTTCTTTAATTATTGTGGGTATTTGCACCATTAGTGTCAATAATAGGCTTCACTTTGAATGCATGGAAAGGGATTGATTGGTCTGCCGTCTTCCTGTATTCAAACTCTTTCTTTGGATAACGCGGCACCTCACGCACGAGTAACGCGGCTCACAGCGGCCATTACTGGGACGCGTGTGCCATCAATATCAAGATTACTCCGTCTGAATGAACATGACTATAATAATGTCAATAAAGTAATGAAATAATATAATCGAGAAACAATTATCATACACATGTATGTCCATATAATGTATGTATGTAGACAGGTCTACTAAAGGAGCATTTATCTTCATAGTGACAAAGCATTGATACTGATGTAGGTGGTGTCACTTTCCAGGTGCAGGAGCTTACACCAAACACCAGGTATAAGGTGTGTGTGACACTGAGTGAGCAGGGAAGCACCCAGCAGCCTGATACATTGCACACCGAATGTTACAGAGTCAAGACATTCCCCAGAGTGGACAACGTCAGAGGTAACACATTGTCACACCAACACCATGTCAAACTCATCAAAGCTTGGCCATGAACAGTGATGTGGCATCTCAAATCAAAACTTAATTTCAAGTTTTCATGCCATTGATTTAATTCTGCCACTTTGTTTGGTGAACACATTCCTTCATTCTCTGATCCCTCTAAAGATACTTTTATCCAATTTGACATTCTTCACATTCTCTTTCCTACTTTATTAACTCTGTGTCCAGGAGTGTACGGAGCCCTGGTGGCCGTGGCTGTCTTCCTGGTGGTGTGTGGGCTGGGCTGGCTATTCTACAGGCTGTTTTGGGTTAAATACTACGCTCAAGTTCTTAAAGTTGAAGACAAGTACGTACGTTAAATGGTTTTCAAAAGATGGAACATAATGTATATAATAACGAAGTGTTTTCAACCAATAAACACAGCTAAAAATGATCAAATAAACAACTGTGATAAGTGTATGAGCATGATTGATCTTTTTTGATCAAATGAATCAATTTACATACCTAACTTATCTAATTATCTTTTGAAAAAACCTATTTTACTCATGCATTTCTTTATGTTATATTTATCAATATAATTATTTAGTAATTGTCTTGTATATTCCTTTAATATTATTTTTTTTATTTCTTTTTCATCACATGATAACCTTTCAGTGGACAAGTGGAGCAGCCAATGGCCGGACATCCAGCCTCCAGCCCACCTCAGGAGATCATCACTTCAGAGACTGAATCAACACTCTCCACAGTAGAAACAACACAATAGAGCCACATGCAGTGCTCCTCCCATTGATAAACAGAGCATTAAGATCCATATCAGTATTACCATAAACATATATGTACAACCAATATCTGATCTTAAATACAAATACAAGTTGTGGGCAACCATTCCCAGCACACATAAGCTACATTTTAATATCCGCCCCCCCAAAAAAAAAACATTTGTGTATAGAGTATTATCTAATAGCATTACATGAGCTACCAAATCCCAGTATACAGTTCAGCTCCCAACTTGCTGGAACAGTTTTCCAAAAAATAAAGAAAAAAAGTAGTGTTTGTACTAATGGCAGTGGCAGTTGCAGCACCCATGGTAGTAATAGTAGTAGTAGTAGTGATAATAGATGTCACTTTTGTTAGTTACAGGTATGAAAACTGCCTCGTCAGCCGACTGTACATAGCATTATTACACGTGGAGAAGAGATAATGGCATGTAATACTCACTGTATGATGGAGATGTCGACTGAGTTCCTGTCAGGCAAGGAGAGGATGATACGAGGGTCACAGCTCATCACCCACCAGTTGACAACTCGCTGGAAGCTGTCTCCATCTATGAGCCACCAGGCAAACCTCTCAGACTCAAGGAGCAGTGTCTGGAGCAGGGGGGACTGCAACACACAAGAAAAAAATACTTGCTAATTGCTCTTCAAGGACAAGTGTGTGTGTGTGTGTGTGTGTGTGTGTGAATGGATGTATTATATCATATACCAATTTTTCATCCCTCAATGAACAATATAGGAAGAGTGCTAGTCAAAAGTTACCTACAACAACAAAGCTTGAGATTTGGGACCACATGCTCAATTGAGAATATTGATAAAAAACATAAGAATTAATAAGACACTTCAGCAGACATGGTATAAATTCATATGATGCCCTCACCTGCCTCACACTTGGCTCCATGGATATCCTCACCAGCAGGTTGAGGAGGCAGGTGTGTAGCTTGGCAGCAGTCTGGTCTGACGAGTAACTCCCCACAGATGTGTGACACTCACTAATGATGATGGTCATATAATAAATAGTTAGACATACAAAAGACATGTTACAGTAATATATTAGTCATTATGAACAGTGATTCTTTTCATTGTGTGAGGAGGATGCATGAGTTAATTATAATGAACTAAATGATAAAAACAAGACACTATATATGAGTATTGTATTAAAATCACACATGAGAAGTATGGAGAGTAAAATAAGGGAATATATAAGACTAACTAAAAATACTTCTTAAATCTTCGTATCATTAAAGGAAAGTGAAGTATAAAATATGCACAACAAATTTATATTATGATCCAGAATAATAACACAAAGATGTCTTACTGCATAAAGTTCAACTCTGTTTGGCTTACCTCTGTGGGGTGTTGGTGGCCTTGGAGTTGGTGGTGGTGGGAGGTGTCAGTGCAGCCTCAAGGACCTTACCCCAGTTCACCTGCACTAACACCTGCCCCATGAAGCTGTGGCACTCTGGCAGGTACTGCTCCACCACCTACATATGACACACACACACACACACACATCACACTTATTATTCACTTCCTCAGTGTCCTTAAGAATCTTTTTTTGAAAACACAAAAATCTAAACTTTAACTATGGACAAGATCTGTATGAAGATCTCTCAACACATCTTTACTTCAAAAACACTAAATAGTGAATCTGAGATATAAAGAATTTTCAATATAATACAGAAATTTAGGACAATACTTGAAATATGCACTTACTCTCTTACCAATATTACGTCAGATTACACCTACAGAAGTCATGTTAGTAAACAACTGAATGAAGAGCAGAATTCTAACACAATGGAAAGAAATACAGTTGGCAAACCTTCCCTACCTTGCACATGGTGAGGGTGTCCTGGAGGGAGGGGTGCAGGTGGTGCCAGGGGAGGGCTGCCAGGTGAGTGTGCACCACCACCAACACATGACTCTTCACCTCCCTCACAGCAAAGGTATTACTGTAGTACTCCAGCAACAGGGATAACATGCTGGACTGACCTGTGTGTGTGTACGTGTGTGTGTGTGAAGGTTACAAATTTAGTAGGAGAGAATTCTTAACAATGCAATATTAGTAAAACTAAGAAAAACTAAAAGAAAATAAAAAATATTTACCAATAATTGATCACTTTCATTATAATCTCTTATTCCAATTCAATTTCTCTAACTTAGCAAAGAAAATAAGAAAGCATTCCAGAGTTTGTTCTAACCCCACATGACACAACTCACCTGGCAGTAACTCATGGATGTAATCAATGGAAGCAACAAACATAGCAACCATGGAGTCGGCAGCACTGGCATCGCTTGGGGCCCAGGGTAGCAGCAGCTGAATGTCATGGGTGAGGTGACGCAGCCAGTCTGGGCACGTCTGTCTGTCAACGCCACCTAAAGGTGCCACCCACCCAGCCCACACACCCTCCACCGTCCTCCACACCTTCTGCACCGCTGTCAGTGACAAAGATATCATTCGTTACTCAAAACGCCATTTTCTGTTTCTTTATCTTTTATCTACATACAAAGCAGGTTAAGCTTCCTTTAACAATGCTGACTGAATTCATCTATCATATCTTTTCATCAACCTTATTCTGACAAAACATAATAAGAATTAGAAGTGAGTGAACACATCTTCCTTGTCTTTTACCATCGTCTTGGAGAGTGCCACGTCTAGCATGCAGTGTGGTCACGATGTAGGTGTGGGACAAGAGGCACAGGAAGACGGAAATAGGTTTGATATGTAGCCGGTACTTTGGGTAAAGACCGTACAGACCAAATTCCAGCCGCTGCTTCACAAAATAGTTGGACAACATCTTCAGTGTATCATCCACCTGCAAAAATTTTAAAAAGGTGGTGAATCACAAGTGTAACCCATACTCCATAACTAGTAAAAGCAACAATATCTTTAGAAAAAAAAGTTGGCATATCCTTATACCATTAAATCTTCATAATCTAATTAATTGGTCATTCGAGGCTTTTTTCACTGTCAATGAGTTGCTTGGAGAAAGTCAAACTTACCATAGCCTGTGAGAGCCTTGCCTGGTGCTGAGCGTAGCCCCTAATGGCCTGCACTACAGCCGGCCGCTCCATGTCCGGGGTGAAGCAGGTGACACCCATTGCCAGGGAATTGATCAGGTCATACCACAGACCAGTGCTCACCCCACCACAGTCCTCCTGCATATATAAGACAAACATCACAACACACACTCGTTCTTTTCCTATCTCTGATGACTTAAGCTTTAGTTTACAAAATAATCTCTCCAGAGATAAAAATAAATTTCTTGAATGAAACCTAATATTATTCAAATACCTACACCTTGAAGTGAGAGGTGAGGCAGAGTGTGGCAGCTTACCTGTGTGGAGGCAGACACCTGAAGCAGTATGTTGAGCACCTCCATGTAGTGTTGTGGGAACTTATGGTTCAGCAAACTCTTCAGGTGGACTCGATACAGCTGTGCACATCAGAAAAGCTATTCATCTCACACTTTAAAGTAATGGGTAGTATACAAAATTAAATCTACACCAGACACAGTAAGGAAGCATTCATATTCTATACATCTCTTTTTCTTATCTTCATTATATGTTCACTGACTTGTGATTGAATGTGTGCAATATAATTTCTTTCAATATAGAGAGATGTATTTAGACAGATAATACATTAAATTCATAGTATAGGCAGTGATCCACTCTACATTACCTCAAGCACCATGAGAAGAGAGGGTTGTGGCTGAGGCAGGAGGGAACACAGAGCTGCCCCGACACTGCTCACCAGCTTGCTACAGTCACCGGCGCTCAGCTGAGTAGTGGACACCCAGTTCTCCAGATCAAACTGATGGAGACACACGTGATTAATGGCAATATATTTCAATTCCTCTGGCTAATTCATCATGTTATCATCTCTTTTGTCAACATTTTATTTGTGAAAAGTAGAAATTACATCAAGGTAAATTGGTTACTTGCTTGACTCACTGACCAACTATGGTAATGCTAAATAAAGAATTTTGTAAAATGGAATCCAATTAACTGAAAAAATCATATGAATATTGACTAACTGAATAAACAAATGAAGGAAGAAAAGGAGAGAGTAGATTACAAAGTAAAGGGATAACAGTGAACAAGTAAAGTGTACAACACATCTTTTCAGTCTAACCTTGGAGAGCAGCATGAAGGTGTGGTCAGGCGACACTGAGGCGTGGCGACCCAGGGAGGCGTACAGGGAAAGGAAGGTGGCCGTGCTGGTGACACTCGGGGTGAAGTGAGGCGCCAGCAGCCCTCCAACCTGCCCTCCCCACTCCAGCACCTCAAACACCAACTTCTCCTGGCAATCCCCATGGCCACTCACAAATTCCTGTCAGTGGCATTATTCTGGTTAGTATAAGAAATTCATCGCCAGATATCAATTACCATCAATAATAGTATCTTTCTTGATTTATTGATTATCATTATATTTTCTTATCACACCCAGCTATGCCCTTGAAAAGAGTAAGTTAATATCATAAGCTTGTCAAGTTATGTCCAAGTATGAGCTTTTGATGTGTTACCTGACCAAGAACTTCAGCACAGGAGGTAATGAGCTGCTTAGCTGGAGGATAGGCACTGGTGTCCTCTGATGTGAGCTGCACAATGTGATAGAAGACTTGCCGGCCACTTGTCAGGAGCTGGAAGAGTGTCTGTTTGCCTTCCCCTTGCTTTGCCTTGCGGAACCTGTTCACCAGTGTGCTGCAGAGAGACAAGGTGATGCTACCACACACAACCTTATATCACAGCAGTAACACGTCCCCATTTCCAAAAAGCCAAGTAAGTATATGATTGATAGACAGAAGTTATAAGGTGATGCAAAACACAATGGTATATGATGAACAAAGACTCAATCAACAACCATCAATTCTGCAGGGCATAACCATACACAAAGACAGTGCAACTCACCAATGACCACAATTCCCATAACTCCCTCTATGATTGCCAAACCCCAAACAACACAGCAAAGACTCACGTAATGATTGCCTCCAGACTGACGGCCGCCTGACACAGCTGCAGCGGCGGAGGCTTAAGGCACCGCTGCACCACACCCTCAGACTGCTCCCTGTTCTGTTCTATCCGAGCATTTTCTCTCTCATTCAGACGAGCCTCGGAAAACTGAAAACAGAGGAGGAAAAAGTGAAACCTATCTTTCCATCTATGAACTTTCAGGAACAAATGAACAAATCATCAATGTTAAAGCAGAGAACACAATAACCAAGACACTCCAATAGTGGCACACACCTCCAGCACAATGCTTGCCTCTCCACAACACTCAGGTTGCTGCCGGCCGACCTTTGGGGGTTTACACTTGGCCGTCTGGACCATCTTGGTGTTGGTGTTGAACCAGAGACGTGGCAACACTTCCCGGTACACACAGTCCAGTGCACACAACTCCTTACACCACATGTTTACAGCACTCGAGTGTTCAACAACCAGATCTGCAAATATATATGTTTGGTGAGGTGTGAGATATGTCTGCTTGGTGATAATGACAGATGTCTGCCTTTCATAGTATGGTAGTTCATTCCATTAATAACAACACTAACAATATACAAATACTGACACAACAAGTTCAATAACATTGGTAGAAGTCATAACAGCAACAGACCCAGGATTTTCTTTAGTATAATGACACCACCAACAACAGTGACAAAGACGACAATGTAACAGTGGCAGGCATACAAAATTATAATGAAAAAACAACAAGAATTATATTTGCAATGGACTTCTAAGAAAAAAAGAAGTAAAATAAATAATGAGAGAAAAAACAATGAGCAAGAGACCTGTATAGTGAAGAACATGGCAGAGTAGAGCATCAGGGTCCTTGAGGGTCTTGTCATGGAGGAGTGGGGTGTGTAGGGGACTTCTAGGGGGCACGGCAGGGGGTGGCTTGGGGGGTTCATAGGTGCCAAGCCTTTTAAGAATTGCTGCCCTGTGGTCTCTCTGTTCTTTCTTCTTTGGACACTCCTGCATGACTGTGTGTTGAGGGGAGGCTGAGGGGGACGCTGATGTGCTTCCACTGCCATTGCGATGCTGGTGCCATACTCTGGGGAACATTGGGAGGTGTAATGTAAGGTGTGTGATGTGGCAATGCTCTGAAGGTTAATAAAAGATGCCATTTCATAAAGAAGAATGAAGGAATAGTATGTATAATGTTGTGTGATGTGGCAATGCTCTATGAAGGTAAATAAAAGGTGCCATTTCATAGAGAATCAAGAAGGAATGGCATCAAATTAGACTAAGTTGTGAAGTATAAGATTCTAAACACATTAATCTCTGTGCTGGACTGAGCTTGATTGACAGAGTAATGAAATAAAGCTGAAAAGAGTACACAGTTTTGTTTCTTTCAGTTCCATAAGAGATGTAGCTTAAGTTCATTGGGGTTAGACTTACTTGAGGAAGTTTTGACTGTTTTCCTCAATGGCACTTCGATCAACAGCTTCAGGCCACGGCTCCCAGTTACCCTAGCGGAAAAAAATACTGTCAGATAGAAAAAAGTCTCCACAGTTCTTGTAAATCCAATATGACGTTACAAACCTTGACTATTCTTATGTACTCCTTTATAAGAAAACACCTTATCTTCTTAGGATGTAAATTTAGATTGTTTCACCACATTAAACATACCCACTTTCTAAGCAACATCCACAAGACAAGACATTTATTTATTTTTTGGCTGTGTATTGAATTTCTGTATATTAGTGACGTCCACCAGGTGCTTCATCTGACCTGGAATATTTGTACAAGGTGGTGGGGCAGCAGGTGAGGGGGCAGGGCCGGCAGGTACACTCCCGGCTCATACAGACGCTCCTCCTCCAGCCACGCCTGCATTCCTCGCACCAAACGGGCCATTGCACCAAGCTAACACGGACACAGGGGCTGGATTAACACAAATTATTCAGTCTTTAACTTTCTCTTAAATTAATTTCTGGTCTTCAAATCCATGTAAACCTCCTGAAATTGGTGTTGTACTTTGGTCATTATCTCATCAGTAAATTTAAAGGTGTTGATGAGGTATGGGTAAAGTACAACAATTTGGGGAGGTTAAGGTGGATTTTAATACTAGAAATTCATCCAAGAAAAAAGTTATGTACTTAAAAAATCTCTGTTAATATGGGCCCAGGGAAGCTAGTAAAATAAATCTGAGAGGATACCAGTCACCAATTGAGAAGAAGTGATGTGATTTGAGTGAGTACAGTTCCTAAGTTTGACAGTTCTCACCTGAGGGTTTGGCGGAGTGTCTTCATCTTCCTGATCTTGTTGTTGGTGCACTCTAGACTCCAGAAGCTCAACACATGTTGCCACTTTCTTCTTTATCTTTCCCAAAAAGGAGGAATTGATGTATCCTTTATAGAACTCAGACACAACACTGCAGCATTCATATTTCCTGGAAAAAACACAAACATTCAAAACAACAAATTCATTACCATATTCATAAATTGATGGGTAGAGAAACAGTAGGAGTGGACTTACCCAGGCTGGGGAGGAACACGAGCCAGGTGAAGCAGGAAGTACATCTGCAGGGTGAGGGGGAGAGCAGGGTGGTCAGCTGGGAGATCCACCACCTGCTGGCCCCACCGGTAGATACTGAGAAGGCTGGACGTTACTGGACCGAGACCCAAATCTGACTGCACTTTCTGTAAAAAAAATGTAAAAATAACAAACTTAGGTGATACATACTCTCTTGGGAATCACTTTACCTACTTATCTAGCAATAATGGTATAGATACGTGTGTTTTGAAGGTGGTCAGCTGTGATCCACATACAATAGGGAACAAAATGTATAACCATTACCTTGACGGCTTGTTCTAGTCCAATGTCAGGTTGATTGAAGAGTTCCACCAGCAGGTTCTTCCACAGCCCTGACCCAATCTCCTGCTGTGTCTCCAGGATGAGCACAGCAATGGTGAACCACGGGAACTCAGGTGCCGAGGGACGCACCAACAGGGAGTTTGGGGCGGTGGTTCCCGCTGTGAGCCAGGACAGCAGGGCAAACACTCCTCCCCCACCCGTGTGCTGGTACTCAGGACTCTGATGCACCAGTGAGACCAAGCAGGATGAAGGACACTGTGCCATTTGATTTTTAATTCAAATTGTTATCAGAGATGGCAAAGAAAGCACTTGTCATAAGAAGTCAAAACAAAACAAGTTTAAAGTTAAATAATTGACTATTACAGTCATTCCTTACTTTCATGACTTCTGAGAATGCCCTAAGGACTTCTTGCCAGCAGATAGGCTGGACAAAAGCATGCTGGCAGATGATGTCCAGTAAGTAGAGGACAGAGCTATTGTGCACCCACTCAGGCACTCCAATGAGCAGCTGCAGCCAAAACCTTACGGCCGGCGCCCCGGACACAAAGCTGTACCTGTCAACGTCAAGGCTGTTCAGTGTGTCCTTCTCATTTATCAATGTCACGCTTTCACACAATTCCTCACTGCCAACAGACACTCACTATCACCATCAAAATTAGTAAAAGAATGGCTAGGATACGACATTAATTTACAGGAGTACTGCCAATAACAACTCACTGACAGCACTAACTACATTGTTACAGCAGGGCCCCACCTCTTGTGATCCTTGATGTGGTGCACAATCATGGCAGCAAAGAGAGTGAGGATCTTGCCAGGTGGCGCTGCTGAGACAAAGCTCTTGGCCAGGGTTATGTACGACTGGTCAGCTGCCAAGCACTTCTGAACAGCCAACATAAATCTGGAGGGAACATTGCAGAGGTTATTGCTTTACTTTGAGAAATAAATCATTAAATCGGAGAGAGAAAGTTTCCTTCTTCACAAAGTTTCTAACACTTTAGTAAATACAATCCTACAAAACTGAATTCATTCTCTGCTCACCTGGTGTTGGTGGTGAGGTCCTCCGGCTGGGAAAAGAAGAGAGGGGTGATCTGTCCCAGGGCATGGATGACAGCCTCACACCGGCCCTGCACCACCAGCTCATGCATGCACTCCACTCCGTGCTCACATATCTGACCAAAGGAAAAACATCATACACATTACAATCAACACAAAGGAGGTAGAGAAGTGTGTTAGATATCTTAACCCTTTCAAAGCCATGACATGTTTTCATATTTATTCCGATTATTATTTGACGATTTTACAAAGCTTCAGAAACTTATAAGATCAATGGCCAGAGTCTTCACTTATCTAATTCCTATATAAGTTTCTGAAGCTCTGTAAAATTCATAGAGCGTTCCTAATGTCGATAAAATCATCTAATCGAACTCAAGACTCATGGAAAAAAGATATCCCAATACTGAAGGGGTTAGTTGTAAGTCAAAATAATCACCTCAGGCAAGGAATGTCCCCAGGTGGTCATCAGGAGAGCTGCATACAGTGCCAGTGGTTTCTTGTCCATTATGCCGCGCTTCACAATGTTCATCAGGGACCTGCGGTAGAGGTGTACAAAGGGAAATTATCTGAGATGCCTGCACAAGTAGAAATTACACAAAGCAAAGAAAAAGAATCATGATAGGTATTTATGAATTATGAAAACAAATGAGACTATGGATTCAAAAAGGAAGGAAATTTCTTGAAAACATTATGATACAAGGAAAAATATACCAACAGTGTACTTTTGTAAATAAAAATAAGTATAAGTAACAATTTCACATTAACAAATTTCAACACAAAAAAACTTCTGGACATTCAAATATGACCTGCAGCAGAACTCTCCTTAACCCCTTCAGTACTGGGACACATTTTCAAATTAATTCTGCTTATCATTGTTGATTTTTTACAGCTTCAGAAACTCATGTAGGGATTAAAATAGTACAAACAGCTACCATTACATTCCCCATCTCAGTGAGGCAGGAGAGTGTGTGGAATGTAACTTACGCCTGTGTGATGGTGATGGAGGTTGGGTCGGGCATGTCCACCAGCAGGGAGGCGGGGCAGGCCAGGGCAGCACGCACCTGTGACTCCGGTTGGTCCAGACGATGAAGACGCAGGTGAGTTAGCATCTCCCACGACCACAAGAAGAACACCTGCGTCACAAGAAAACACAATTCACCTGACGTTTTATCCAAGTCTGTCCCATCAAGCCTTTACTTTTCATTATATAAGTCACTGTGAGCATCAGGCCAGCAAGTCTCACCCACCTTCTCTGGGGCAGGGGTGTACATGGCTGCTGTCACATGCTTCACTCCCTCAGTCAGAAGGTTTCCTGAGTAGAGGTCACGGCATATCTTGATGTGAGCTTCCAGGACGGTCAGTGCCACCTGCAACAGATGAAAATGAGTTAATCTTTCAATCATAAAACAGACAAAATGGATATAAAATAAAAAATTATATGCAAAACACGATAACTTATTAATTCAGGTATCACTGAAATGAGATGTGTTTACTTTCAGTCAATTAATGTAAGCTATCACACACTTTCACCAACTGCATACAGTATAATAAGTGGGCTTTTTATTTTTATTGTTTCCCCCCCCCTGGCCGGTACACCAACCAACAATGACACCAATAATTTACTATCTTGACAACACAAACAATTCACCTTCTGATGCAGTTCTTGAGGCAGCACCAGTTTTGTCTTGGCCTCATTCTCTCCCCAGTTAAGCTTAGAGAGTATCACACGGGCCAGCTGGTTCTCCACGCTGGCGGCCGGCATGAAGAGCAGCCAGTGGGACACACAGGTCATGTCCTCCTCAGTGGGGCGCCACACCTCAATGGGCAGTGCTCGGAACAGGTACAGTGCCATGCTTCCCAGGTGCATGATCTTCTCCTGCATAGAGATAATATTCAGTGAAGGTTACATGTCTATACTGCTTTTATTTCTGGATAAAAAGCACTCTTATGTATCTTTTATTCACTACTACACCAACCACTTGACCTTTCCACTGGTGAGCAATTACCAGCACACACACATTCAAATTGATGAGTTGAACACCTAAAGCCTCACCTGAGTTGTGGTGAGTAGGTGTGACATGATGACAGGGTGAGTGCTTGCCACGGAGGCCAGCAGGTCACGGCCGGTGCGACACAGGGATTCCCTCGTGCCCTCGTTGATAAAGGCCACCTCAAAAATGTTGCTCACCACCACCTGTCACAAGCAATGAACCACGAATCAAAACATTATATAAGAACACATTCTAAACATCAAGACATACTTTAAGTGCTTTAAAACTCCTAATGATTACAAATAGTACTAAACACCGTTTTTGCTTCAATCAATCAATACATTTTAAGGTATTCCTTGTCTGAAAACTTAGTAAGAATAATTCTCCACTTATCCAAAAGCTGAAACTCACCAGAAATTTCTCAAAAATAAAATCGCAAACTTGATAAAGGAAACAACACCTGAGTTTGTGTGAGCGAAAAACAATGACATCTTGTCTACCTGTATGAAGACGTTCTCTGTGGGTTCCCTGGTGACTGTCATGTTGGCCAGCGCTGAGAGAAGATAGAAGCCTTCATTCTCCTCCAGGCCAAGCAGGCAATCATGGAACTGTCCCCTGGTGTCAGAGTGAGCCACCAGCTCGGACCACTCTTGTGCTGTGCGGTTCTCAGTGTTCTTCTTGCTGGCTGCCTCTATTGACTCCTTCTTCATCCCAACGTGTAGCTTATAAACAATCTTCCACAACCTGAGGTAAAGATGTCCCTGCTTGCTTACTTCATTTATCAATAGTGATATGGAAAGTCTAAGAGACAAACCACACAGGACCAAAGACTCAAGATTCAATGCACTACAGATACAAAACAAATATGTGACTTTTAGTACAAGAAATCATCAAACAATAAACTGAAATCCCATAAATCACAATGATAAGAGATAAATGATGAGATACCATCCAATGACACAAAACGTGAGATAGTGAACGACTTGCCTTGTGAGGGACACACTGCCATATGGAATGACAGCCAGGAACTGCCAGGCTCCTGATCGTGGGCTGCTGAAGATGCTGTCCACAGCCGCCTCAAACAGCTGATCATACTCCACCTGGAAACAGGATAAATGATCATCCCATTGCAATCACTGTACACTGGTAATTATACTGTCAAATATATATATCAAAAGTATCCGTAAGATGGAACCACATCCACAAAATTTTCTGTGATATTATAATAACAAAAATTTTGTTCACTACCTTCCTACCATAATTATAGTTATTCCTAAGCACTGTAAAACATTCATGTACATGTATGTATTAGTAGGAATGTGTGACCTTAATTACAATGCTTTATCCAAACATTCACACATACATATAGATAAACATATAAACATTTGAAAGCCATACAAGAGTTAAAAAGAACCATTTTGCTGAGATGAAAGGAAAATCAGTAATAAAATAAAGGTGTGTTTGTTACCTGCAAGGAGGTCCACTGTGGGGCATCCAGGGCAGGGTTGTGTTGGTGGGCCACAAGACACCCCTGCCAGTGATCTGTGACGTACTCCACAGTGTGACGCAGCAGCCGACACAGCCTCTTGCTGGCCCCTCGATAGCGCACCTTCAAGAGATACAAATAGTTAATTGTCATAAGAATCATTTACATCTTAATTCAGTGTAATCTAACACTAACCATTATCATTCACAACACTATATAATTATTGCAATGGCCACAACACTTTTTTTCCGTTATCATCAATGTATTACTATCAGATGAACTACCACCATCATCACCTCCATCACTGCTGTCACCTGTCATATCTCTAACACAAATTCTTTTCTTCTAAGTGGCAATATACAGACCAACAGATGAACTACTCAATAAAAGCCACAATCCTGAAGTGAAAGCTAAGCCTCCTGCCACTGCCACTGCCACCCACCTGAGAGAAGGTCTTGAGTCCCTGGCGGAAGAGGTCAATAAGGCATCTGGCAAAGGCAAAGAGCTTCAAGAGGCCTCGGTGGGAAGTGCGTGTCACCTCGTAGTTCAGCGCCCCAGTTTGTTCCTCGTCCTGGACCAGCAGCATGTGTTGGAATATTTCCTTGAATGGCACTTGGTTCAAAATCTGCAATATGAAGGATGATTTGTACGATGTAATGATATATTGAAGCTCTTCAGTACTGGGATGCATTTTTAACATGAGATTTAAGTATGATTAGAGGATTACATTGACAGCAGGAAGGGTCTATGGAAGTCAGAAGATTAATGGCCAGATTATGTACTGTTTTAATCCCCACATGAGTCTCTGAAGTATTTTTAAAATTGACTAATAATAATAAGAAGTACTGAAGGGCATGAAAGTTAATATACAATAAAAGTTACAAATCCTAGCCATAATAGAATATTTTTATAATTCCAAGGCACCATAACAGAATCACCAATCTAAATAATCAAAGTAAAGAGAAGATACTTAATCAGACAGATAAAGATAGAAAGATAAAGGAAGATAATGGAAGACAAGGAAAAGCAAGACTCGAAAATCAAAGGAGATAATGATTGAGGTGAGAGAGAGAGAGAGAGAGAGAGAGAGAGAGAGAGAGAGAGAGAGAGAGAGAGAGAGAGAGAGAGAGAGAGAGAGAGAGAGAGAGAGAGATATGGGCAGTGGGAGACCTCACAAAACCCAATCAAAACACAACACCTGAACAACTCTTAGCACATAGCACGGTACCTGAATAACATCATTCTCCGTGAAGGCTGCCCAGAGCTGTGATGGGTCCTCTTCCTCCTCCCCTGAGCTATCCACCACCACCCACACATTATCCATTCCATTCTGGCCCATCCCTCCCTCACTTGCTCCCCCCGGCAGAGCTGTGTGCCTGATGTGGTGCAGGAAGTCCTCCCTAGCACTGACAGGCTGCACGATGGTGGAGAGCACAGTGAGGGAGTGATCCAGAGGCCAGCAGCCAAGGATACCACCACCAATGTCCTGCTGCCACTCACCTCCAATCTGCAAACATGTGTGTGTGTGTGTGCTAATTAATGCCCATTGTCTTATTTTTCTCCATCCAATCCATTAAGGGAAATTAAAAAGTTTGAATAAATTCAGAAAGAGGATCTTGCTCATAGCATTTAAATTCAATAACTTTTAAAAATGACTTCATGGACATTGTAAGAATCCTCACCTGTATATAGGAGGGTGCCCAGGTGCCCACACCAGCAGGACACCTCAGGACGTGGTTGAGGAGGAAGAGGTGGTCCTGGCGTGTTGCCACCCGCAGCAGCACCGCCACCAAGTCAGTCAGCCACTGCCGACTGTCCCTCACAAACTGGTGGTCCTTCACACCCCGGCGTTGGAATGCAAACAGAACACTGATGCAGCTCTGTAGCTTCTCCACATGCTGCCGTAGGTGTGGGTGGTGTTCCTTCAGGCTGCTGGCACACACCGGTGCATTCTTTGGAAGCTCCACAAACTCTTTGCAATCACTCAGGACTTTCTGCATGTAATTTTCCACTTGAAGCTTGCACATCTCAGCTTCATAGGAGTGAAGAGCATGAGAGTTACCCAAGAGCTCCCTTGTTTGCTTGAGGAGCTTTGACACGTGTTCCGATATCTCTTCCTTGAAGCATGCAACTTCATATTCGTGTTTGATGGTTAGTAAAGCACCGTCCTCGCACTCCCCCTCCTCTGTGACTGTCCGCTTCTCAAACACCCAAATGTTCTTCTTCTGCCTCTCATAGTCCTCCTGAATGGTGGAGAGCTCTTTTTGGATGCCTATCAGGTTTGTTCTGGCCCTCAAGTAGCCAAGGACAAGCTCATAAAATTCTAAGTGAGGTGTGGTCCTCTCGTGCTCTATGAAGTGTGCTACGTAAGCCTCGTTTTCTTCAAGTTCGTGGTTTTGGTAGAGAGCGCTGAGCTGTATCTCAGTCATGGGCTCAATGGTGCACTCTTCCGCTAGCGTAATCTTAGTCTTGGCAGCAGGTTCCTCCACAGCCTCGTCAATAATACCGTCCTGTAATACTGTTCCATTTTCTAAGTGTCCCTCAATGTCCTCAAGCCTTGGAACACTTGGCAGGATATCACTCTGTGTCTCCACTACCACACTACCACTATGTACACTATGGTTCACTACACCGCTACTATGCAATGGCTTGGACAGGGGAACACCCAGCTGAGAATCTGTAATCACCAGTTCCTTCAGCTGTTTTTGAGCTTGGTAATAAGGGTCAATATGGGTCAACTGATGCTGTAGTTCACCAAAGTCAGGAGCTGAGGGTACAGTGCTATCTTTCTGCTCCTTCTGGCTAGATGAGGATTCACTGACATCTTCTGCCTTGAGAGTTTTGCTGGGGCATGCTGAAGGTGTTTCTGATTCCCCCACTCTAGATTCACTGGGGTCAGCTGAGGAGTTGTTGTGGTGTTCATCCTTCTTCTCCTCCTCCTCCTGCCTCTCCACCTCAGGCAGTGGAGTGTCCCCATACTCACGCAACAGTTCACACAGACTGTCATTTTCCTCACTCTCTTCCCTTGCTTTGACTTCATCACATTTCTGCTGAACCACTTTCTGTAATGTGTAAATTATTAGTAGCTCCATAGTCCCCAATAAGCTTTAGGGGTTATGAAGGATCAGGGGCTTTAAGAAGAAGAAAAAAGTCTAAGGGCAGATAATAACACTACTGGGAAAATTGTCAAAAAAAAGAAAAGAAAATAGAAACGAAAAAATCACAATTGGAAAAGTCTAAAAACAAACCAAACTAAATACAATCAAACCTAACACAATATGAAACAGCAATGAAATATCAATCGAATTACTCTGGTCTTACAAAAGTCACCCCCACATTAAAAAAAAATATCACAGACATATTTTAAGTAGATACTGTATCACCTTGCATTTTTCATAGATTAGAGAGGAAGTCCAACCCTGTAGAGTAGAAAGTAGTAGCCCCATCATACAAAAAAATAAATAAATTCCACGCATTATGTAATATACATTAACAATACACCAAGCGAAATACACCAGACCACACATAACTGGCCCAGGTGGTGTTGGTTAGAGCGGCGTGATGACACACTTGATCAGGACAAAGAGCCATCATGACAGCAGTGAGGCGAGACAAAGGTCCATCACGAGGCAGCGTCATGCCACACAATGCGTCGCAATTCTAGCCCACCACATGTCACACACTTACCACGGCTCACTGCCTCCCTCACGCTAAACACACACCACACTCCCTTCACCACCCACACTCCTGGTCACGCCACACGCACAGGTGACATACGGGGAAAAGGGTTGACCTGTTTTTACCTTAGAGCGGTTGCGTGGCCTCCTCACCGCCTCCGCCATCAGCTGATACTGATGTAAACAAACCCTTCAGGGAGTTACAAGTCACTCCGGCCCCTACTTGTTCCGGCCCCAAACCATGGTCACTTCGGCTCTCCAACCAAAACTTACGCTGGACCTTTCCACCAGTGTGTTAGACGATAATTGGTTCTGTGGAGACATGGCACGCAGTTCACGGGAAAATCCCGTACTCAGGCTGCGCCTAAATGTTCTCCATCGATGAAAACGACTATAGTGTGTTAATACACATCCTGTCATCACCCTATATGTACATTTCTACATTCCTCACCATTCACTCATTAGGTTGCTGCCCTCGGTTTCTCTCCCCAATGTAACACCCGCAAACACAAAACACTAATACTCTCTGAAACACTAACCAGCAGGAAGTAAAAGACAGGCACTCACCCACACCACACAGAGGGTGAGAACCCTGCGGATGGCGTCTGGTCTGATGGCCAAGGCAGCATTATTAATAAACTGGCTTGTTTCAAAGCTTCATTAATGTCACTGCCTCCTAAAGAAAGACGCGGACCCTGGCTTCCCTCTCTCTAAACCGCACATTTCCCTATTTGTACTGCAGTGTCCACTGATTAATGTAAAAAGTGTATTATAATGTAACCCCACACAACAGCACATTCACACCGTGAAACACTCACAACACCACATCCCCATAAACACATAATTAAATGCGAGATGATGTGCCCTGAGGAGCACACGCACATGACGTATATACCAGAAAATACCTCAATATACCTGGAAAAATCACTTCACAATGCTAGATATGACAAGAGCAAATATAACAATATAACAGTATAACAGTATAACAGTATCACACACACACACGCATACACACACACACACACACACACACACACACACACACACACACACACACACACACACGGTAAACATACCTTAAATTATGCTATGTATGGAAAATAGGAGGGAAGGCAAGGCAGCAGAGAAGCGCCTGCCATTATGACGTCACGGCTGATGACGTCACAGACTGGCCTGGTGCTCTTTTATTTACGTACGTATTTTAGGGGAGACCATTTTAAAAATGACCTTTCGAAAAAACGCTTTCAGACCAAAGATTTGGACATATTCCGGCTGGATAAATACTCTAACTATTTCCTAGAATATAAACAAACTCTAAACAACAGTAATTGTAAAGAATTTCCACCAGAACTAAAAGTATTTTATAGAAATAGGACCCTTTTCAAAACTCATTAAATATCCACTCCCTACCACTTC